>VXBN01003352.1:70095-109199 GCA_013397395.1 Sinosuthora webbiana | reverse complement strand
CATCTCACAATGGGATGGTGAGTCATGTGATAAGGCCTGATGGGCCCATTAACAGGAAATAGTCCAGGAGGGGGTTATCTGTGAGTCTTGTGGCAAGGTGCTGATGGGCCCATTAACAGAAGATAATCCAGAGTGGGGGAGGCAGGGAGCACTGCCTCACCTGGTTTCAACAGTTCATGAAGATGGTGATGGAATATACTTCAACCCAGGACACCTGCACACTCCGAAATTGTCAACCAGAAGGGGATTCTGTGCCAGAGGGGCAGGATCTGCGGTTCAACCAGTGCCGATTCCCGGGATCAGAACTGAGCTTTGGTTGTGGTTTTATCGGGGTTTTTCTATTTCTTAAATTCTTGATTTTTTTGTTTTTATTAATAAATTTGTTATTAATATTTTTAATTCATGGATTCGGCTTATCATTTATAACACTGCCATAATGCTGCAGAAAACCAGTTCAGAGTCAGTTACTCTAGCACCAAATTGACAGATAACAACTAATTTGAACCCCTGCCTGAAACAGATGGCCCAGGAGGAGACAATATGCAAAGTCTGTTCCAATACCTGACAAACACTTTCAGTGAAGAAATTTTCCTTAATATCCAACCCAAACTTCTACAGCACAACTTGAGGGCATTTTCTCTTGTCCTAGCACGTGTTACTCGGGACAAGAAATGAGTAGCCCCCTTGCTACAACCACCCTCCAGACAGTCCTACAAAGCAGTAAGGTCTCCCTGAGCCTCCTTTCCTCCAGGATAAACACCCCAGCTCCCTCAGCCACTCCTTGTACCACCTACTCTCCAGACCCTTAACCAGCTCCATTGCCCTTCTCTGGACCCTCTCCAGCACCTAAATGTCTTTTTTGTAGCAAGAGGCCCAGAACTGGACACAAAACTTGAAGTGCAGTCTCACCAGCACCCAATACAGGAGCACAGTTACTGTCTGCTGCCCACACCACTTTTCATGCTGGCCAGGATGCCAGTGGCCTTCTTGGCTACCTGGGCTGGCTCATGTTCAGCCAGCTGTTGACCAGCACCACCAGGTCCTCTTCCTCTGGGAATCTTTCTAGTCTCTCTGCCCCAAGCCTATAGCATTCGGAATTGGAAAACAAGGTGCTTTGCACACAGGCCTCCAAACAGGTACAAAAGTACTGGAAATACTTTTTACAGGTGTGCCATTTGTACTTTGGCATTTTGCTCAGAGACACAGCAGAGTTCAACATAGCATTTAAGGATTGCCACAACTGAGACAGAAAAAGGTGGAGTCCCCAGTATTTAGAGAACCATCTTCAACTTCTAAGTAAAGCTCATTAGAAAGGGGAAGTGAACACAGAGAATACATGTTGGGGGAGGGGGGAAAGGGCATATTAAAAAAAAAGGCAAGCAAGCCTAGTAACATGTTTAGGAACATACTAAAAAGAGTGCAAAGGATAGACTGGTACCAACCCAGATGACAAACTGGAGTAACCAGGAACAATCATGGACTGCACAAATTAGTATCTGGAATGGAAGGAACAAACATCACTTTGCTACAGAAAATCAGAAGTGAAAATATTATCAGAGAAGATATAAGTGAACACAATGTCACTGTCATAGCCTGACGCTGAAATCTTCTGTTTCTTATCAATTTTATTTTTATGAATACCAGCATGTCTTCACTTGCAGGAAGCTTGCTGGAGGTCCCAGCAACTTGCAGTAGTAAGAGGGTTTGAGGTCAGAATGGAAAGTTTATAACTCATATTGAAAGCAGATTGGGAACTGTTTAATTGTTTCTCTGACGTTTTCCTCCCCTCACACTTGATGACTGCACACTGTAACTCCCCACATTCACATGCTCACAACTTCCTAGGTAACAGAAACCTTTCTTGAGTACAGAAGAAACCCAAACCACCATCACTTATGTCAAATTTAAGCCTACTGCCAAGGCCTTAGGCATTGTGACTCAATGCAAGTGGTTCTGCTCCTGTGAATGCTGTCATAGCTCCTACTTCACCTTAGAACTGAGGTGAACTTGTTTGTGATTCAAACTAAGTATTTATGTCCAGAATCCTACTTTTAACTCTGACAGCTACTAGTAAGAGAAAAGTAACAAAACTGCTTTGAGGTAGCAATCCTTTATGTTAAATCCTTATGTTTCCTCCTGCCTCCCCCTCAACTGGAATAATTTAAAACTCTAGTTTCCTTAGTACAAAGGCTGGTCTTTCTCCATAAAATATAAACGTCGTGTCAACTCTAGGCCAGGATCAACAAACATTCCTGTGAACATGAACATAAGGTTTTTTAAAAATATCAATACACTCCTTTCATCTCCCCAAAAGCTTTTGCTGCACACTGTATAAGGCTCTAATCAAAAAGACACCACCAGACAGTAGCACTCTTCAAGAAG
This sequence comes from Sinosuthora webbiana, assembly GCA_013397395.1. Taxonomy (NCBI): domain Eukaryota; kingdom Metazoa; phylum Chordata; class Aves; order Passeriformes; family Sylviidae; genus Sinosuthora; species Sinosuthora webbiana. The sequence goes on along the minus strand of VXBN01003352.1, from coordinate 106,817 downwards.
ACACTGTCTAAGTAGCAGCAGACAACTAAGCAGAAGCCATTAAAGCTCATCAAATCGAAAGGACCTAGTAAGTAACTTTTGTACACAGGATTAATATCCAACACAATATGAACTCTGCAAATAATGTTGTTTGAGACATTGAAAGATTTCTTAAAAGATGGAGGAGAAACCCTACTCTTGCATAACGCTGACAGGAAAGTATGTTTCTGCTATTTTCAACATTTAGTCCACTCCCTTTTATTTTCAATAGTGAGTCTAAATAAAAACCACAGCTAGAAAACAATAACAATACAGAGTTACACGAGAAAAGCAAAGCACTTCTTAAAAAAAAAAGCGCCTCAAAACACTGTAAGTTAAAAGAATTTTAGAGCCTCTATAAACAATCTTGTCCCCTTATCCAAAGACTGACTACAGACTCAAAAGACAAGCTCAAGTGTTCACAAACACAATCATCTAACATATGCTGGTATCAAAAACGATCTCTCTCTAACTGAAATCCTTATGTGCTATGCATGCAACAGGATTTACAGAAAAGCAATCTGTCAGAAAAAAAATGCTCTCATCTACTGAAGAAAATGACAGTGCCACAGCTAGCTGGTTTTCCCCTTTCACATCTCCTCTTTTCCCTACATTTTTAAAGCACTGTCCAAGTGTAATGTCCAAAATCCCTGAGTTGAGCAGTGAAGACTCACTGTTTTAAAAAGGATATTTATTTGACTATATATTTTCACTTCCCCACCACCAAAATACTTCCTTCCTTCTCTGTCCAATCCGTACTTCTTGTTTCCCAACACAGAGGAACGGATGACCAATGTCTTCTTTTCTCTTCTGTTTATCCTGAACTGTAGTAATTCATCAGCAATGCAAGCAGGATTGCTGCTTCCTGACAGAACTTACAGACTTGATACCTAATAATGATCAGTGAAGAAAAATCAACACAGCTTGACCAAAGACACCAAGACATTGAGAGACAGCCTTCCACTGCTGTAGAAACTATACTACCGCATGCTGTTCCTATATTTATGTCTTTAAATAACATCTATCTATAACCCTAAGAAATTTGATTACAGTATCAAAGGTGTATTATCTGTATTCTATATTAACATACAGAAGTCAGACATGCAACTACAGAGCTATTTTGAAGTATGCTACAACGCAATTCCTTTCTGAAAATTACTTTGAAAAAATCTGACACAACAGACGCCATAAAATTTTCTCTCCTCAAAAGTCAGGGATATGGAAAAATTAATCTTACTACCGTTAATCGGCTCTGAAAGTCATTAGCAAGACAACCTTGTTTTCTTTGTCTTCCTTCTCCTGCAAGTTTCCTTTTGCTGTGTCAAGCACTCACGCTTGTAAACCAGCTCAGCAAGTTCATCTGACATAAAAATAACCTTACATAAAAAAGTTAGAGCACCACCAGCTTGTCACATAACTAAATGGAATGGAAAGAGATGATGGGGGTAGGGAACCTGTCCTTTGATGACAGTCTGCATTTTATCATATCAAGCACACCATAAGCTGTACCCCCTAAACTAGGGAGAGACACCTAGTATTTGACAGAACATGCCATGAGTCAGTTTAAGAGCTCCTGTAAGTTAGGCAGGGCTAGAGCCATTAACTCCTTAAGAATCTTATGTGAAATTTAACTTATCTTCTTGAAAAACAGAAAACTGAGCTATAAACTTCATTGGAAAATCCCACTTTTCACACGTATTCAGCTGTGAAACACCACATCCTTTCAGAAGCCTGCAGATTTCCTCACTACTGACTGTTTTCACTAAGGGTGCACAACAGCAATGCTTTTATTATTGTATTTTTCATTTAAAGTAAGCTGTTTTCAAAGAAGCTTAGCAAATTACAGGGCAGAGGAAATTCTTCTGAGGATAAAATTACAGCCAGAGAGCTTTAGCAGATTTTGCTTCTGCATGGAGGATGAGATTGATGGTTTAAATTGTCTAAACTGTTTCTGCACTTACTTGACTTCAAACTAAAAAACTTTTTATACATTGTCTAGTTAAAATACTCAGGCTGAGCATTAATTTCTTTTTTAAAACTGGCATTCCAAACAATATTCCAAGTGCAAAAAAAATTGAAATTCAGATGTACTTAGGGATCAGATAATCCTGTTTTGGGAGATATCAACTAGTCTAATCTATTTAATTAAAAAGTCACAGTGGATTTTTAATTTCTAAGTAAGAATCTAAGCTTTTACACTGACAGATAATACACAAACATGATAAATAGCCATTAATTTTCCAGATCAATTCCTTACTTAAAAAACCTCAAAACCCTAAAGCTAATGGTTAAATTTTTGACATACGAATGTACATTTACCTAAAAAATTACACTTCTATTCTAAAATTTAAAACTGTGCAACTTCCAATGGCTTTTCAGTATTTTTTTAGAAAAAGCTATGGTTGTTAATAATTTTTTTAGAAAAGCAGCTTTGCAGTATATTTTTCTGAAGAAAACTAAGGAGACAAAACGCTACACATCGATGACTAAATGTACTAGAAAGGGCGATGCGTACCTCGACACCTGAATTTCAAAGAGCATATTTAGAGTTTGGCTCTTAGAGGAGTCCTACAGGGGAAAACAGTAGATTCCATCCTTTAAGATGCAGAATGTTGCACGCGACTATACTATAAAACTGATTTTTTGCGTGAATATATTGCAAATCCGTGCAATCACGAGGCAAACCTCGGAGTATTTCAGCACTGTTTTAGCAAAGGGTAAAAGGTTTCCTGTGCATTTCAGGCTACGCAAGCAGCTCCTGGACGGCTGCTGCCGGCCGGCCAAGCCACCGCGCCAAGTGCCACCGCTGGGCACCGCGGGTCCGTGCTACCGGTGGGGAAGGCCGGGACCGGAGGCGGCACGGGAAGCCTGTCCCCGGGCACTCGCGAACCTTCTCCCGAGCCAGACACAACGCCCGAGGGGAGGCCCCGGTGCTTTCCAGCCACGGAAGCGGCAGCCCTTCTCGCCGTCACGGCGCGGTCCGGAACGGCGGCTCTGCCCCACTCCCACCCTCGCCCGGGGTCTGTCTAAGAGCGCAGACCCAAACCCAAGCCATTCACGCGTCAGCAGGCAACGGGCTGCGTCGCGCCCCGCACGGGGAGGACGGGCCAGGCCGCTCTGTCCTTCCCTCACCTGGCTTGGCCGGTTTAGGTGGCGGCTTGGACATGGCTGGAGCCGGCCTAAGCACGGACGGGGGAGCGGCGCGACGGCGATGGACTGTCCGGGCGCGGGCCCGCGGTGATGAGAGACGGCCGTGCGAACCCCGGCAGTCCCCGGGCACGGCGCGGCGGCGACGGCAGGAGCCGGGACGAAGGGCGGGTCCCCGTGGGTCCCTCCCCGCCGCGGGCAGCAGGCGGCCAATCAGCGCGCGCCAAGGGACGAGGCCCCGCCACTTCCCTCCCCGCTCCCCCCTCGAGCTGGGGAAGTCGCCCAGGTGGCGGGGCGGCCCGGGGTACGGGGCGGCTCCGGCGGCTGCGAGGGGGCGCTTCTCCTCGTAGTCGGGTGGGGCGTCGTGTGCACAGGGCCGCCCAGCTCGGAGGTGGGCGCGCCCCGGACAGCCCCATCACAGCGCGTAGGAGGCGGGCGCTCCGCCGGAGCCGAGCTTTGCTGCCGGAAGGATGTGCTATTAGCAAACTCGCGGCGTGGTTGAAGTTAAATGCGAACTTCGGCGGCGCTGAAGTGTTGGAACTGCAACTAGTGGAGGCGCGGCCGGGAACCTCCGCCAGCCTCGCTGTGTGGGCCCAAAGCTGTAAGGGACCTTCCCGGTCCGCGTCCGGTTCACCCTCGGGTGTCCCCGTGCGGGGGAGCTTTGCCGGGGTATGCCCTGAAAAACGGGGTGACAGCAGTGATGTGTTAGCGTTTACATGGGTTTGTGCTATATTTAAAGAGCCAAACTGACCCAAGATAGCGTAGTTTAAGATTCCTGTGTTGCAGCATTTGTGACAAATTTGCTTTAGAAATTTCTTTTACACATTACTCAGGGCGGCAGAAGAGTTGGTGTGATTTTTTATGATGGTATTTTTTGCCGTAGACTGGGATTAATTTGCATATAGACAATGACTTAAAGTCCAAAGGTGAAGGCGTTTGTCCGGTTTGTTGCATAACGTCCTTTGTGGGACAAAGGGTAATCCTCTGCAACACAAACTTTACTGACGATTTTTAGAAAATAACTTTTTAATCTTATTTTTTAAGTAGCCTGAATATCATCGCTTCTTAAGAACAAATTATCTGTCTTCTCTCTTTGCACTGATAGCCTGTACTATAATTCTTATCACTGAATTTGAAAATTACTATAGTCTTAGAAAACCAATGTATACTAACTTTGAAAATTTGCAAATACTGACTACTGTAGATAAGCAGCACCATCACAAAAAAGTGCCTGTCATAAGGGTGGTAGCTTGGACTAGTTGATAGGTCTTTTATTTCTTTTTTTAACATAACCATACATTAAAACATATGCGAAGTTTATATCACAGACGTGTGAAACGTGGAACTTCCAGTCGTTGCACCAAATGCAAGAGGATGTTATTGTATCAGGCTCCACATGTGTCTGAAGCTTAGTTTCACAGAAACAGTGTAGTTTTGTTTTCATGCTGATGCCGTGTCTTTTTTCTAGTACAGTACAGATAACTTGTTCGTCAGAGGCAGGAGTTTTACCTGCTCAGTCCTTTCAGGTCTTAGGAGTCATAGGTCTTACCTTCCTAAATGTGACCTAGGAGGCTAGAGCAGGTGAAAAAAGGGTGTTTGCTGTGGTTAAATAGTTGTAAATTGATGTGTGAAACTGATGTGTTCTGTCTTCGTAGAACTGTTTTTCAGCTGCAGTATCTTTCCAGTATACTTCACAATGTACTATGCAATCACCCATTCCAGAAGAAAGTTCAGGGGAAAAAGCTGGGGAAAGGCAGAATTGTGTCTCCTAGCAGCTCTGACTACTGAAGGTGTTCAGGCAGTCAGAGCCTCAGAGCTGGTGGGATATGGTGGCAGCAACAGGGATAGATAGCAACAGGGTGGACAAATTAACCTTTAGCGTTTACTCTTCGATCTTTTCAGGGGAAAATCAAGTGCTGCCTAGTCTTTCTCAATGTTTAGTCAGCTAGCATGGCTTAAACTGCCCTTACAGTAGTTTTAATGCTTCTAGATTAATCTGCGGTGGAGCAGGGGAGTGTGGTCTGTGGTGTTAATACCCTCAGAAAGGGAGTGGTGAATTACACAGTGAATATCACATTGCTGAGACCAGGTTCATAAAAGAGGTTTTGAACATACTCTTTGTTTAAAAGTCTTCATTAAATTTTAAAACATCTTTCTCTTCAGCATGCCACTTGTTTCATTCTTAATGATTTTGTTTGTTTACCTTTTGTCTGTTTACCTCGTCTGTTTTATATTAATGCTTGTGCTGTTCTTTAGGAACTTGTATGATATTAATATCATTAGAACCGAGTCTCCCAGACTCTCTTTCAAATTATTAAAATACTATAAAAAATAAAGTACATTGGAATTCATGGGGCATATGTATTGCAGGTTCTTTGTTAGCATTAGAACGAGCAGCTGAGATTCTGACTGAACCTTTGCTAAAAGGAAAATTATGGACGACAAAAGAGAAAATAAATCATCTGTATAATTGGTGTTTCTTAATACCATAGTTGCCTTCTTGTTCCTGAATTAAGATTTTTCACTGGCTCATGTTTTTACACAGTAAAAGGAAGAACTGAGGAGAAAACAAACTATGAAAGTATTGGTTATTGGCCTTGGGGGGTAAGTTATACAAAAATTTCTTCTACAGCTTAAGACTAGTCTTCTACTCAGAACGATGTGATACAATTTCTGTTTCTGAATGCATGTATTTTTGAAACTGGATTACAAATGTAGCATATAATAGTTTTATATCATGTAACTCTTGAGAAATTGTCCTATGTCTGTTGGAGACTTCATGTGCAGGTGTCTGTAGCATCTTTCTTGACACTGCTTGATTTACTGTAGTGATTGTTGAAAACTGTTGGAACATGCCAGAAAATTTCTAGAGGTAGAGAGTATTTAATACGACTGAAATTTGGGGGAAGTTGTATTGTTTCTTTGCATATAACTATATAGTAATTGAGCAAAAACTAATCTTTTAAACATATGTATTATATAGCGTGTGAGCTTGTATTTATGTTTAAAAGATTAGTTTTTGCCTTGGTGAATTTTTACAATTTTTTTTAAACAGTGTAACAAATGGAGGAAAAACAACACTAGCAGAAAAACTTAAGAATATGCTTCCCAACTGTGATATAATCTCTCAAGATGACTTCTTTAAGGTAACAGTTTTAATGGAAAAACCTGATAGGTGAAAGTGGGCTTGAGTAGATTTCACTTATTTTGTTAGCTCTGCTATTAATTGGTGCTGCTTAAAGTAATGTTAATTTCATAAGAATCATAAAATGAACCCTGGGGAATTTGAAATTTAAGTGGCCAAACCAGTGAATATACTCAGCCAAAAGAAATTTCCTGTCTTCTTTGCCACTCTTTTAAAATAAGGCATGGGTGTATGATGGATGCATTTTTCAAGATCCTTTGTGCTAATGAGTTTAATGATATTGTCTTAAGCCTACAGCCATACAACAATAAGTAGTTCTTTGTCTTCCAAGTCAAAACAGCTTGTGCGTTCATGTTGAGGATGTTTGTTAAGAAGGGTGAAGGACCTCTTATTTCTCAAGTAAAGCTCTAATGAACTTAAGTCATATGATTTAGAGTGTTTGTTGTTCTAGATTAAGTAAACTTTTTTTTTTTTTTTTGTAGTGTATTTTAACAGTAGTTTACATCAATTTAATGTTGAAGATAAATGTAGCTGATTGGATACAAGAGTGTATAACCTTTATGTTTATAACCATAGTATATATCTCTCAGCATGGTCATAGAAGCAACCTTGAAAAAAATTTTTTCCCCTTCAGCCAGAGTCTGAAGTAGAAACAGATGAACATGGATTTAAGCTATATGATGGTAAGTAATTCTGATGCACTGGTTTTGAACATTGTACTGAAATTGTTGTGCTGAGCTTCAACACTTCTTCCACCCCATTCCCTCGGTCTCTTCCCTTCCAAGCAAGGCAGTAAACAAGTGGTTGCTTCAGAGCAATCCTTCTCTTAGTTTCATTCAGCTCACTGAGATATTTAAGAAAACTTGCTAAACTAGTAAATAGTTCAAGCTACTGCTTGACCTTATCTTTTCTCTTTTGAATCTTTTCCTCTGTTTCCTCACTTGTGTCTGGTTTTGTAGCAAATGGTACTGTTCAGTTAAAAGTCTTGTCTTGCAGTACTGGCATAAGCTTAATCTCATTGCCCTTTTTTTTTTCCACCTTTGCTGGTGAACTCATGGGCTATCACTATTGGGTTTTCCAAGTCAGTCAAAACTTGGGACTATCCTGACACCTTTATTTCATGTCAGATCTCACATAAAGAGCATATATTTTTAAATTCATGATGAATGCTGGCTCAGTTTATTCTTAGAGATGTCTAGATGCAGATCCACTTTAGGCCATGTCATATCTACTTTTAAACAGTTGCTGGTTAGTAGCTAATCTCTGTTGATACTTTGTGATCACAAAATGTATTGCTGAGAATATTGGTCAGACCCTTCAGTTATACCTGAAAACCGGTGATTACCATCTATTGAGTCTTTGGCTCAGCTTCTAGACTTCACGTAAATGGAATGGGAAACTAGAGCAATAAATTGGACATTTTTATTCAAATATCCAGGTTTAATGCTGCTCTTAAAAGCTCTTTAAAAATATGTTTACTGTTATGGTATCCAAAAACTGCCTTATTTCTACCATTCAGTACTTCCTCAATATATTCTTGTGTGTCTGCAGGCAGAAACAGGTGTTAATTGTGCTGTTCTCCTTTGTACACAGTGCTCCTTTAACTCTTTCTATGCCCACCTAATGAACCTTATAAAAACCCAAAGAAAAAAGTGTTGAGCGTCTACTCCCCCTCTGACAATTGACAGAAAGGTGGATGTCTCAGGGTTAGTAAATTTTTACAAGTTTTGTGGAAGTGGAGAGCAGTCCCTGAAGTTTCTGTCATGAAGTGAAAAGCTGTGAATTCAGTTCAGACAATATTAGATGCCTTAAAGTTCCAAGAGACTACACCCAACAGAAATACCCCAAATCCTGGTGCAAGCTTTTGTTTCAGGAAATTATCAATGGCAAACACAGAACTACAGATATAGTCTTTGGAGTAGTCCTGTTCCCTTTCGTTGAAATTTGTATGTAGATTATTTGATTCGTACTGATTAACATAGGGGTACTTGAGGATTCTATTTTTTTTTTCTTTTATTCTTTGTTTTTAAGGGATGTTTAACTTTTTTTTCGTCTAGTACTTGATGCCCTCTATATGGATGAAATGGTGACAAGTATTTGCAATTGGATGAAAAACCCAGCAAGCTCAGGTGTTGTGACAGAAGAGCCACAGAAAACATGTGACAATCTGACAAATGTTTATATTTTGATTGTTGAAGGCTTTCTCCTTTACAATTATGAGTAAGCAATAATATATAACTAAATTAAAAGCTACCCTAAAATGGAACAGGAAACTAAATATGTTATTATTTTAGGCCACTTAATAAGCTATGGAATAGAAGATATTTTTTGACCCTTCCTTATGAAGAGTGCAAAAGGAGAAGGAGGTAAGATTATTGACTTATTGTTTAAAAAGTGAACTGAAGTGGTCCCTTTGAACTAGCTTTTCTTCAGTGCTTGCAAAATGTAGGCTATTCAGATCATCTATCCTCTGTTAGTTTGAGGTTGGTTTGATTTGGTTTTTACTTCAGAGCAATAATACTTGGTTATTAAAGTATTAAATGCTTTACAAACACTAAAAGGAGAATTTGTTGTGCTGATAAATTATTTAATTACTGATTGCATATTTGAGTAAAACCATGTTTAAAATGAGAAATGGTTAAAAAAATACTAAGCACTCTTATTCTTGGTTAAGTACAGTTAACTGATGATTATTCTTAGAGTAATGATGTTCATGTGTGGGTTTAGTGTACAGTTTTGTTTAGACTGTCCATTAATTTTACCATGGATCTAAACTAGATTATAGAGCCAGTGTCTGACTTGCCTCTAAATTTGGAGCAATACTGTGTGCTTGGAACAATATATGTGCACAAGGTCAGAATCTGACTTTGAAAGAAGTCCTGTATTCAACTGGCTTTGGTTGATACCACTTTCATGGTTTCTCACTAGACTCACCTAAGACTTCCGTGTCCAGAATGGAAGAGTCTAGACTAAACAACTAGTCATTTAAAGCTTGAGAAATCTGTATACCTAATAAAAAGAGAAAAAGTAGCTAATTTTGGTAAAAGTGTCAATACTTGTGTTTTAATTTATCTGTAATACCTTTTACAGTTAAAACCCCCAAACTTTTACGTTATTGTAAATGTGGTTTGATTGGCAGAAATAGGTGAGATAGCAAAAGACCGCAGAAGTTCCTATCACAGATTGAATTTAAACAAAGAAGCCTCCTTGGCTCCAACAAAAATACAGCCAGCCTGTCTTTTTTTATTTTGGATATAAGCTTTTATTTAACCAGCTGACACTAGGGCAAAATATAAAACTTACGTATGGGAACACACATGTATTTTTTTTATAGCACCAGAATCTATCAGCCAGCAGATACACCAGGGTACTTTGATGGACACGTGTGGCCTATGTATTTGAAATATAAAAATGAGTTGGAAGAGAATGCAAGTATGCAAGTTGGTATGATATCCTTAATTTTAAACTTACAGAATGCTTAACTGTGGCACTTGTGCAGTTTTTGTTGAATTGTGGAAGGCTTTTTTAATGGGACAAATTTTTCTTCAAATGTTTTTGTGGCACTTAGTAGGTTTTGACATTTCTGTTGGTTTATATTTCAAGCCTATAGGGATTTTGTTTTTGTTATTTAATAACAAAAATTAGGAAGTTAAAAAATAGAAATGTTCTGATTGCTAATTAAGTCCACTTAACAAGATAACTTGTTAAGATAACGTACATATGTCAAAATAAGAAGCTTCTGGGACGATAGCTGGTGCACTGGCAGAGTTCTTCAGAACAAAACTGATCCTGGTTAAGTCTTGAAGATACTTTCTAGGTGCTGACTGTCCACACTACAATCACGAGTTTTGCATGAGAAGTGTCAAAGCTGGGCCAGCTGTTGGGGCAGTGCCACAAGTTTGTGTGATGTTCACTCTTACACAGCTCTTGGACCACCTGGTTCTGGAGTGGGGCCAGAGGGAAGGGAAATTGGGTGGCTGCTTCATCATTAACACATTGCTTCTTGCTGTGTGGTAAGAATAAGAACTGCAGTGCTCCTCCAGAACCTGCTCAAAGGCTGAAACTGAGGAACCTGTAACTGCCTACTGCGCAGAAACTTTTTGGCCAAATTATTCCATTGCTCCACTGTCCTCACATAATTACCATTATGCTTATGCAGATTTTTGTACCACAAAAAATTGTAAATTAATTATTAACTAGAATACTTTTCCATTATGTTGGGTTTTTTTCATATGTAAAACAAGTTTGGGGAAGAGGAAAAGGGGAGGTGCTGTTCTTGGTTTTTATTTTTTCTTCTCTTCTGATGGCATCTCTAGGAATACTGAAAACTTTGCCCATTGCCCCTACAGATAGCTGGCATAGAACTCATGAATACTTCTTTTTTCTTCCTCAGATTATTTGGATGGAACAAAATCCCAAGAGGAGCTTTTATCCTATGTGTATAGTGATATAATAAAGGAATTAAACAAGCTGAGGGAAGAAAGTAAGTAATGTTACTGGAAATTGAATCTATGCATCTATCCCATTCTGTGTTAACAAGAAGCTAACGCTTTTATTTGAAAATACTACAAGAATTATATACATCTATATGTCTTTATGTGCTACAATACCATGTTTGCTCATTGCTCTGAGTCAATTTCAGTTAAAACTGTGAGTTCCTTGAAATGGAGTGTTCTAAGATCATAGTTGAATCCACTGTTACTTAATGATAAAATAATAAAAAACAGGGAAGAGAAGGAATATGGGATAAAATATCAATGAAAAAAAATGTGTTGGTTTCTAATATAAAGTGATGTCACTTGCATACAGAACAGGTTAGATATGTACTTTGTGTTTATTTTAGATCATCAGGTCACAGCATGATAACGTAGAAAGCCTGGATTCCATTTGATATGAATTGAAAACACCAAGACTCTCTTACATGGCAAGCCAACCGACTGAGCAAATTCTGTATGACCAAAATGCTACTTCATATAACACAAGAGTTTTTGTAATTACTATTAAGTCTCTCTTGGATATGGAGGCAGAGACTCCATTTAGGAGTATGAACAGTGTGTTCTTTAAAATTCCTTTAATCAGTTCTGCTTTGGCTGAGCTTTAAATCTGATTGAATGTGTACATTTTAAAGAACATGAAGATTTTTGTGCACAAAACTAAACCATAAAGATGCACTTCTGTTGGATTAATAAGCATATCTGAATAAGCAATTTGAAATGATCATATAGGAATGACAGTGACTGCCTCTAATATTTTTAGGAACTTATAATCACTGATAAATATGCTTAGAGGAAATAGCTGTGTAAGTTTATGTAGGTTGTTATGCTGCTTATTCAGTAACTGATGGAAGCACAGCTGAACTTATTTAGACTTGCTAAATACCTCGCTGGTGTTAGCACAGTAATTTTTGTGTTCTGTATTGTTTAAAGCAGTTGGAAATAGATGTTAAGAAAATGAAAACAAGCCTAAAGAGGACTCCGATTGTTGGAAAAAGATGGGAAAGTAAGAATTAGAGAATGGAGATGCATTGTTAACAAGATATAGTACATATATTGTGCAGAAATTGTCTGGGATGGCACAGACAACTAGATAGTAAGTCCATGCTTCAGGGAGAAGGAAGGAAGAAATAATTGTTATTAATATTCATAACTCACATTGAAAGTGAAATGAAACTGAAATGTTGTGAATTAAATGTTCAGAAAGCAGGAATGGTAAAAAAATGTGAAAGCTTTGTTATAAAATTTGTGTAGATATATTTATGCAAACTAGGAAATTGGATCATATTTTGTTGCTGAATAAGTAATGTCTTAACTCTTATATTTTCTATACAATAGGTTACATCTTTATCAGCCAAAATAAAAATAAAACTACAGACATGGAAAGCAAAGAATGGATTATATTTCTTGATATGTGACAGCTGAACTAGTCAGTGATTGAAATGTAGTACTTTATTGTAAAAGTCCTAAATCTATGTATAAGAAAAAGATGTTATCAGATTATAGCTGTGTTTAGCTGTGTTTAAAACAAAGTGCTTCCAAATATAACTTTATATTATTATTTTGCACTAGAAATATTTCATCTTGCATTTGCTGATATGCCGTGATGGACTGTCTCACTTTAAACTGTATTTTTGTTTTTATTTCCCCTTGGAAAGGGTACAACTGCAAGAGATTAGCTAATGCATGGAATGGTTGTGGTGGGCTGATCTTGGCTAGCCACCAAAACTGCTCTATTACTTCACCCTCCTCAACAGGAGATGGAAAAAAACGCAATGGATTTGCATCTTGACTTATGCATCAAGATAAGGACAGGAAGATCACTCAGCAGTTACTCTCATAGAGTCAAAACAGATGTGGTTTGGGGAAATTATTTTAATTTACTGCCAATAAAATCAGAAATAATGAGAATTAAGAACAAATCATAGAACACCCCCTCCACCCTTCCCTTCTTCCTGGGCTTGACTTCCCACACAAATTCTCTACCTCCTGTCTCCCAGCAGCCCAGATGGATGGAGATTGTGTTGCTCCTTCTCTTCACAGTCTTCTGCTGCTCCAGAGTGGGGTCCCTCCCACAGGGCCAGTCTTCCACTTACACCTGCTCTGCATGGGGACTCAGAAGAGGGAATAGAATGACTGACTTTATTCTCAAGTTGTCCAACATTGGTGCTGTGGCAAGGAGCTCAGTTTTGTCAGATCCTCCTACAGGGAAAAATGGTAGATGAGCTCCAATACAGATCTATGCATTTGTGATGTAAATCATTATTGGAATATACATGGCACTGAACTTGTGCTTCAGCAGCTTGTAATAAGAGCTCAGGGCATAGATCTTTCACGGTTCTTCTGTAACCATGCCACATTTTGGAGCTGCATTTTTTTTTTTTTTTTTCCTCCAAACAAAACAGGTGGTCTATATTGGCTCCTGTGTAAGACCAGGACCCATGTTTTCAGAGCTGGGCAGTTCTAGTTGCTTCATTTAGAGGGAGTCCATAGTGCACTTAAAAGAAGGGCAACTAAATGTCAAGGGAATGGAGAAGTTGCTTTGCAAGGAGACACTGAAAATGGTGGGACCACTCACTGCGGAGAGAAGACCAAGGGGAAAATGGGCCACAGTTTACAACATCTTGAAAGCTGTCAGTAAAGTGGAAGCAAAACTAGTATTCACCACATTTCACAAATATTAGTCTGGGGGGCACTTCCTCATTTGAAACAGATTGACCAATTTATATTAGGGTGATAGTTCACAGGGATAGAGATGATACTTTATGCAGCAAACACTGACCTTCTGAGATGTAATGCCAAAGGTGGCAGACAGTACCAGCAAGTTCAAAAGGGATCCAGAAGATTCATTGACACTTCACCCATAAGAAATTGTAAAGAAGCGAGCAGTGCTATATTGTGGATGGACTGTAAAAACTGACCAGGCTCATCCAGTGTGCCAAAATTGTGTGCTCTGCTGCAGCAACTCAGCCACAAAAGATAATGAACTTTTTTTCTGAGTCTGTTTGGTAGATGAAGTATTTCAGATGCCATTATAAAAGCTTACAGAGCTGGCCTGTAACTTGGCATATTGGCAGAATGCTTTTGGTTTGAAGGTGGTACAGCCCTTGACAGAAAAAAGTCTTTTTTTTTCTAGTTTGCTCTTGGTGAATGCCTTTTGATTGCCAGGGCTGTGAAGTGGTTGGAGAGAGCTGCATGACAGAAGCCTGTGGTTCTTTAGTGAAGAATAGGTAACTTTCTGGAAGGTGTCATCTGCTGGCAGAACTTTCAGGCTGTCACAGCTGAAAGCAAGCTTTGCTAAGTGTCCTGTATAGATTCAGAAATGAGGAGTCATAGAGGTGGTGATGTTCTATAAAAGGCTAATTGCTTTTATATAAGAACAGAAATACAAGTATATTATTAGTTTGATATTTGAAAAGTGATTTTCTGATGTTAAAGTAACAGAACATGACAAGTCAAAAACACTGATAGAGTAGGAACAAACTTTTTATCTGTCAGAGCTTATGGTTCCCACTCTAACCTTCAAAGTCTAAAAGCTGTATTTCTGTTTAGACTATGTATCGTTGATTCAGATGTTGGTTTTGCCACACACAAGGCAAATTTCCCAATTTACATACCCACTTGGAAACAATGAATCTTCTGTCCATCGAACTGTGCATGTCTTGGTTTCTTTCTCGCATTGTCATTGAACACAATGTCCAGTGTCCATTCATTGCCTGGTCCATTACTGCAGTTACAAGAGAGCAGGAGCAGTGTGAGAGTAAAGTGAAAGTGTTTATTTTTAGGAAGCTGATGCTCCTACTTCCACAGAGAGGAAGTTAGTGTGCCAAAACCCTTTCCTATTCCTGTTGCATTACTTGGATTACTGAATGACGGCCCCTCTCTTTAGACAGGCAGGAGGTATGGTAGTGCTCTTAAGTTTCTAAGACTGAGAGGACAGGCCCTTACAAACGAGGAAGTCTTGTATCAGCCACTTCTTCTCAAAGTACGGTGGAAAGGTGTACGGTGTGACTTGCTGCATGACATGGTGTCTGCACCTGATCAAACAAGTTTTGTTAGGTGGAGGAGAATATGCCCATCATCCAGGCCAAAGTTTGTTGTTGGGGAAAATCTAGTATTTAGTGACTCATGTAGGCTTAGACACCTTGCTTTTCCCTCCCCACAGTTGGTCCTTGCCCGTGCTCCCGGGAAACATCATCCGTCTTGAAGTAGTGCCTCTTTTCAGCACAGTGACCTCGCTGCCCCGGCTGCCTGCCAGCGGGGCTGGATGTATACCTGACCCCAGCCTGGAGTCGGCAGCCGGGCGGAGAGCCGGGGTTTGATTGCTGAGCCGGTATTTCATGTGCCTGGGTACCCCCGAGGAGCCCTGCGGCTGTGCATCCTCCCCCGGTACGCCTGAGGTGCTTCAGCGCCACTGCCGCCATCGGGCGACCCCGCCGTGCCGCTTCACACAGCGGGGACGGGCAGCACGCCACAGTCAGCGGCCCCGGTGACACCAAAGGGCTCGGGAGCACAGCTCCCATGTGCCCGGCCCTGCCCTGCCCTCAACTCCCCGCTCCCCCTCCTCTCGCGATACCTCCTGCGTGGGGCTGGCGGTGCGCGTGCGCGCCGGCTGTGCCCACGGGCGCAGGAGGGCGCGGGGTATGTCGGCCACGTGCGCCGTGTCCCGGAAAGCGCTGCTGCCAAGGCCGTGTCCCCAGGGCGAGAGGGAGCCGCCCGCCAAGGTGATGCGCAGGGGGCTGCGGCGAGGCCGCGAGGAGGAGCGGGAGCAGCTGCCGTGGCCGGGAGAGAGCACGAGCGGCATGGGCGCGGAGGCTGAGGCGGAACGGGCGGCGCCGCTGAACGACGAGCGGCGGAGGCGGCAGCCTCTGGAGCCGAGAGCGCTGACGACGGCATCAGCCAGAGCGGAGGAGGAGGAGGAACGTCTGGAGCGGGAACATTTTCGGAGGATCATCAACGCGTTCCGATATTACGGGTAATTAGGCCTGCGGCCTGGGCGTGGGTCCCTGCGGGAGTCCCTCCGCTCCCGAGCGGCCTCCGCAGGCCCGGAGCAGGGCGCTCTCCCGGTCTGTCTCTCGGTCCGCGCCCTGTGCACAGCCCTGTGCGCAGCGCTGTGCTGGCGGCGGCGTGCGGAGCCCGGGGTCGGGAAGGGGCTTCTGCACCGCTTTCCTTTCGGGATACGTGTAAAGTCGCCTTGATGTCTGTCAATTCGAAAGCAAAGAAGACGGCATCAAACCTGGAAAGGGTGTCTTGCGGTCACTTAAGAGATAGAAGACACTGTAAAGCCTTTAAAACAATAGTATCTCCTACTGGCAGAGAAATGCAATATGGTGTTTCGATTGTGGGTGGTAATTCTTGAAAGACATTTTGCTTTGCAGAAGATATAAGACTTATTGCTAGGGATAATGGATGCCATTTTTAATAACATCTGTTGTGTCAGAAGAGGGTTTGCTGGCTCCATAGGGATGAGCCAGCAGTAGTGGGGACATACAGTTTCAGGACTGAATCCGTTTAGTAGACGAGGAAGCAACTCACATTGCAAGGTAGTGGAGCCTGGCTGGAAAAGTCCAGTCCTCTTCAGTGTTTTGGTAAACCGATTCCTGTTTCTAGGTTTGGGAAGCAAGTTTGTACTTCAGTTAACGAAGCCCCATCATGTGGCTCCTTACTATGTCCTGGAGCCTTGTTTGTCTATGTAGCAGAAGCGTAATATGTACGTGGTAGTGAGGCTCTTGGTAGGAGTAAGTGATATTTATATAATTTCTTCTGTTTGAGGTTTTCCCATGTAAGTCTTATTTGTCTTCCAGGACAACTGTTTGAGCAGGAGGTTGGTAAGAATGACTCTATGACGTCTCTTCCAAAGTGAATTCTCTAATTCGGCTTGGACATATCAAAGACCTAGTTAGTAACCTAGTTACCATTTGCTACTAATGCATTTCCAACCTGTATTTATTTATATTAGTGGTATAATTGTACCCATAGGCCTTGGAAGCTGGGAATATCTTTCTCAGTCTTGTGCTGAACTGTGGCTTTGGGTTGCTTTTGAATGCTTGTTACAGTGACAAGGATGTGACTCAGATTTCCAGCACAGAAATTCAATGAAATGACCTCTGTCTCAAAGAAATAATTAGAAATTTAGGTGAAATTACATATTTTGGTACTTAATAAATGGAATTTTTCTTTGCTCATAGAGATACTGCAGTTAACTTGGAAACATCTATATGAATAAGACAGTAATACACTTTCAGATGAGTCCAGATCTCATTCTTGTCTTCTAGACATAAACAGAGATAACTTTGTTATTTGTAGTTTTTCTGAATTCAGTGAATTATTTTTTCTGCTAGATGGTTGTAATTTAGCATAAAAGGGTGGAGAACTAGGTTCAAAGGGTTTTTTTGCTGATAAAACTTTTGGGAAGATGTTACTGAGCTAAGCTGATATGCTTTATGTAGAGCATCAGTTTATTTTTTTCTCTTGTTTCTTGTCCTTGAATGTAATTTTAAACCAGTGTAGCTATTGCAGTGAACAAGCCCTTCTCAGTAACACGTGAATAGGATATTATCTGGTCGAATTTCCAGAAAGAGGTTGTAACTAAAGTGCCAGCAATTGCAGCTGTCTCTCATAATGGCTAGTTTTTTCAGCTTTGTGCTGCTGTATATTGACACAAGTCTTGGGAAACTTCAGTATGACTTGACCAGCTGAAATAATTTGTGGTCACAGGGTGAATATCTCTTGGTGAATTCTCTCTTTACAGTCATCATGACTGTGCTTAGCAACTATACTTCTGTCAGTTTAGACAGAAATCAAATCTAGCAGAATCTCAGAAGAGTCACCATTTTAGTGAAACTTTTATCCTGGAGGAATGGAAAATTATTTTTAGCTTTCATCAGTCACATGATCATGTTCACAGTACTTATAAGGAATATCTTGTGAAAAGAAGGTAGCTTAGTATCTTGGTGGCTGCCAGATATCTGGTGGCTGCCGGAACTCTGGTATGGTCCATCTGAGACTTTTACAACAGTTCTCTTGAAAGCAATGGATTTTGAGGATCCCAGTTCCCACTCCACATCTTGTTATTTCTGTAACCAAACCTTACCAATGCATTCAAATTAATTCAATTTAAATTGGATTTGTGAAGTAAACTTGGGAGATGATTGGTTGTTAAATTTTATAGACCCATGTGTTAACATACTGATTACTTGCTCTGGGTGAGTGGCTGAAGACGAAATGGTAAGGAGGAAGGAAGAGTCCACTGGAATGTGTTAAATAGACTAATAATGTAGAACTGGAGCTTAAAAATTTTTTTGCCTAAAAAATTCTAGAAAACTTGTTCATCAAAATTCTAGAAAACTTCTTCTGTGGTAAGGAACTACAAAGTCTGGTCACTTTCTGTGTGTGAAAAAAGATGAATAATTGTAATTGGAACTGCTTAGAGTGAATTATTTACATGTGTGTGTATTGCTTCTAAATATTTTAAACTTTTGCTTTTTAGAACGAGTATGCATGAACGAGTGAACAGAACAGAGAGGCAGTTTAAGTCTCTCCCAGCTAACCAACAGAATCTTCTTCCTCAATTTCTTCCTCACCTTGACAAGATTCGGAAGTGCATTGATCATAATCAAGAAATACTACAAACCATTGTGAATGACTGCGTTCATATGTTTGAAAATAAGGAATATGGAGAAGATGTATGTTAAAATGGACTTTTTTCTTGCTCCAAAATTAAATTCTGTATGCTTTGGGATTTTCTACATTTGTTTTTAATACCTCAAACTTCCAACTTTCTTTTCTTTTGCCTTCCTTGTTTTATCGTTTCTTGTTTGCTCACACTTTTATCACTCTTGTCTTTCACATTTTGCAAAGCTGATGCTTAATGAAGCTGTTTGTTGTTAGTTCTGTTAGTTACACTTATGAAAACTAACTGTGAATCTGGCAAATTATTGTTTTCACTCTGGAGTTCTAGCTTTACCCTGGTTACATTTTAAAAGTTTTTTTTTTTCTGTTAACTATATAGAATAGAAGTGATATTGTCTGTCTTACTGTAGGTTCTTACATGTTACAACATTGTAAATTGGTTGCAATTCTAGATTGTAATTCTTTTTAATGTTATTTGTAAACACATTTTACTGCTTGACCTACTTCCTATCAAAAAAAAAAAAATGACACCAAGACTTGAAGGAGTGACAGGGATGGAAACTGAAGTTCTCCTTGGATACAGGCAAGATATAGTAATGGGCAGTTCTAATACAAGCTTCTCACTTTTGCCGTATCAGTATCTAAAGGGATGTGTTTTTCAGGGTAAGCAGTTCAGCTTCTGCACTGGCTAAGCCCTGGTCCTTTCCTGAATAAGGACTACCAGTTGTGCTTTGCTGTGTATTGGTTTTTTGATGTGAAAACTGGACTTTTGAATGCTAGAGAGAGGCCAACAAACTCAGTTTGTATGGGATATTAAGGTGGATTTCAGCCCAGGTCCGAGGAGTGAAAGAGAAGTGCTTTGTTAACTGATACTCCCAGCAGTTCTTGCAGCATGGCTTTTTTTTCTCTTCATAATTTGCTTTCCTTCCCAAGACTCCAGATACTTGGCATGTTTTCCACTAACTTTTTTCCTCTCCACTTTATTCAGGGAAGCAGGAAGATTACACCAGCTTCAACGTTTGACATGGATAAATTAAAGTCCACATTGAAACAATTTGTGAGAGACTGGAGTGAAGAGGGAAAGTCTGAGAGGGATTCCTGCTACCAGCCAATTATTAGTGAAATTATAAAGAACTTTCCAAAAGAAAGATGGTAATAGTGTCTTAAAACTTATATTTATGTGGACTTACACTGTTGCACAAATCTGAAACAGAATGTATGGAGTAATGAAAAGCTTTATTTCAAAAGTAGAGAATTTTTTGTGAACTCAGTGGAATTTATTTTTCAATCAAGAAAGTTTTTATTTCTAATACAAGATGTTGGAAAAGAGTATAAACATAAGCTTCACAAATAATACCAGGTAAACTAGTAATAATTTTTTATATTGTTGTTCTGCAGCTGGGTGTAACAGTATATGTAAACCTCTCAAGTAAGAGACTTCAGAAAGTTAACTTAGTTATGCTTAGTGAGGTAAAGCTTGCAGGTTAGTGGATTTTCAGATTGTGTCTGCTGCAGGTGAAAGGAAGGACTCTGTGACCGCAGGAAGTAAGTCTTTGGCTCTTCATTGTGGAAGGAGGAAGGCATAATCTCTACTGCATTTGCACTTAATTGCACTAAGAATTTACTCTGAAACTAGTAAATTCTAACCTTGTGTTTTCAGACAGCTGTTCTAAGACAGTTCTTAAAAAAACTTAGTTGCATGTGTGAGGTTAATTTTGTAAGTATTGACTTGTTAACAGTGCCAAAATAGTCACTGATGTAGGAGTTTTAGGTAATATAGGTGGAAGCATACTGGTAAAGTCGCAGAAAGTCATAGTGCTATAAAAATTCCATGTTTATTGGTTCTCTCAACTAATCAACCCAGTCATCTTAAAGTACATTTTAGTTCAAACTTAGTCGTCTTACAGTGGGAAAATTTGAGAATTTTTATTCATAAAGGTAACAGGCCATGACTTAGGTTTGATGTAGTAGGGTATTGTGGTGTTTTTTCTCTCGCTGTAATTGTTAATAATGCCCTTGTGCAAATTTGAAAAGTCTTTTTCCACTAGCCATTGTTTAGTTTCATTAGTAAAGGCCGTTTGTGGTGGGAGAACATGGAGTGTAGATGGTTTCTATTTTGCCTTGAACTGATTTACCTAAAGATACGTACACCTTTAAAAGTGTTCTGTCTGCATGTGAACTTCTTGCAATTTTTCTAGTGCTAATAGTGCCCTACATAACATAAGAAATTAATTAAATATTGCAGGTATACTTCTGATGTGTAGATCTGTAGGAAAACTCATGGTTGTTTTTGCAAGAAATCATTCTAATCTCCAAAGTCCAATTCAGCTTTTTCTCTTGTATCCTAGCTGTTAATGGATTTTGGTTATGGGAGAGGTAGCTTATGTCAAATCTTAAGAGATTCATGACTGAGGCTGGAAAATCTTTTACATTTTTCATCAGTGAACTCAAAACCTTCAATTTATATTAGGACGCAACATGTGGTAACAAATGGGGTGATCCTGAGGTTGACAGCTTTGTGCTTCTTTACAGGGAATTCTCATAGCTGTTGTCAAACAAAACTAATGTGGCAGAGCATTGGTCCCTATTGTGGTAGCTCTGAAGTACCATTTTGAGTTTTGCTTTGTCTTTGCTGAAATCTCAGTACATCACTGTATGGATCAAATATCTCTACTACAAGTTCGAATTTGTCAAACAGCATTTTTTTTTAATTTCTAAAATGTATATTACGTAAATTATCATTGTGGACCTGTTGTAGCACTTAGGTAAAACCTTTTCTCTGCTCACGTATTGTTAGCTGCTATGCCAGCTCACTCCTTTTTTCCTGGTGACTGAAAGCTCTCCTGGTTAGGTGTACTTACCCTTTTGAGGTGAGAAGCAGAGTCATGTACTATCAAGCTTAACTGGCAGTGCCCTTGTGCACTTCGCCCTTGTGCAAGACGTAACTTTCTTGTCAGGACTGGCTAGCTGGTCAGTCTGGGGGTTTTTTATACAAATTTTATACAAACTCTTCACTCTCCAGTGACAGGACCTTAGGGAATGACATGCAGCTGAGTCAGGGGAGGTTAGACTCCAGGAAAAAAAACGCTTCACCCAGAGGGTTCTGAGCACTGGAACAGGCTCTTCAGGGAGGTGATCACAGCACCAAGCCTGTCTGAGTTCTGGAAGTGTTCAGGCAATATTTTTAGGCACATGGTGTGACTCTTGGAGTGTCCTGCATAGGGCCAGGAGCTGGACTGTCTTACCCTGACAGGTCTGTTCTAGCTCAGTGTAATCTGTGATTCAGTGATTTTGGAGTGGATAAGTTGTTTTCATTTAGAAGGGGTTGGCGGGGCCTGAACTGACCACAATGAGTTATTTTGCCTGTTGTTTATAGTGGGAGAGGACTGGCCGTGGACTCTAATGTGTGAGAGAAAACAGCCTGTAGGTCAGTCTCAGAATGCAGCTTGGCCTTACTTTAGAGTTTCCTTTTGTAGCACAGAGCACTAAAGTCTCCTGAAAGGATGAAATGAAAGTGCCAGAGAAAAGCTGTACTGGGTGAAAGTGAAATGAAAACTACTTTACCTAAATGTATTTTGTGTTGAAAATGATAAATATTTTAAATTTGAAACTGTCAGTGCCAGTCACCTTTTACTTGTAAAAGGAATTGCAGTACTCATCAAATTTGTAATACTCAGTGGAATGGTACATTCAGTTTCTAGTTAACATAATTTGTTGACATTATTAATTCCATGCATTGGAATCATGTGAAAATGGAGTTTAAATTTTTGAAACTACTTAAGTATGTTCCACTATGTGCATACACACCTTGTAGTGTTGCAGTTTGCACAGTTGTTGCCTATGGGTTCAGTTGGTATGTAAACAGCAGGAAAAGCAGTGAAGTGTTGTGTATGCTTGCTCTTTGGGAAGTAGAAGTCGTACAGGCAATGGTTGAAAGCAGCTGTAAATCAGAATAGTTATTTAGTAGGTGCTACTTAGCATGTTTTATCATGTGTTTTAGCCTAGTCTTCTGATGAGGCTGTCATCTAAAAATAAAATAAATGGCAAAAACAGTTTCTGCCTCTTCCTGCTTAGCACCTTAACACGGAATCTGTTAGCAGAGTCAACAAAGCAGTTTTAAGTAAATTCCATGAGATCAGGTCTTCCTAAAGAGGTGATAGATTTTTTGCATTATTCAGGTTGGAATTTGTGTTTCAGCTTGCAGGAGCTCTGTAATATTTAAATGTCTTGGATTTCTTGGATTAGAATGAACGTACTTGCTGTAGGAGAAAATAGTAAATTGTAGATAAATTCTTATTTCTTTATCAGTGTATTTATTGAAGCATTTTTATTGGGAAGTATCATAAGGGTTTTTTTGATTACCCTTGTTTTCAGTCATCTTGGTTTCCTTTCACTTCTAGTGTTGCTCTTCCTGCTTATATGAAACGATGTAAAGATCATCAGCTTATTGTCCAAAAGAAATCTATGAAATAATTAACTTTTTTGTTAATTATCATTCCTTGGCCAAAACCAATGTACTTAGGTATTTTTCCAGTTTTGTCATAAACTAGGCCTCTAGAATGAGCTATAACTTGAAATTTATCTGTGTTATGCTGTCCAGCAATCAATGTATTTTCCAAGATGCTGACAGAACATCCCAAAAGAAATCACCAGAGCTTAGTTTCCTTTTGATTTAAAAAACAGCTTATTAGTTCTGGGCCCAGGCTTGACGATACTTCTTGAGTGTGCTCAGCCACACTTATAGTGGAGTTGAAATTTCTGCTTTATTTGAATTTTATTTGACTTTATATGAAAGACATCTGTCCTTGCAGGTCTTTGTACTTAGCCTAAACTGCACTCTAAACATTGGATTGAAGAGCAAATATTTTGTCAGTGTTACTGCATCACTGAGTGCTTTGCAGGTCTTTAATGAAAGTATATAAAACTTAACTGCCCAATTTGGAGAATTGCTCTTCAAATGATTGTGCTGTTTAACATTTGTCTTTAAAAAAAATCACTGACAATATGATTGAAGTAAAATAACAAAATATGGGATAATAAGAATTGGGTTTTTTTTATGATCTAAATTTACAGATCTCATCAACACTAGGGAAGGAGTCCCACAGTGTGTTCCTTTGCTGGTATTTCCGCTGATCAGAAGCCCTCATCTCAGTGTCAAATATGTATTTATTAATTGAACTGCAGTGTTCAGTTTATGCAAATGAGGTTTGTGTTTGATCAGACACTCTCATTTTTCTTTTGTTGAGCATGTTTACCCCTTCAGCACCATTACTTTTTATTACAACACAATAGACATGAAATAAGCCTCCATTTTTATCATGGTTAATATCCCCCTTTTAAAAATGGCATCTTTAAAAAAAGTTAAAGTCTTCATTAATATCAATAGTCTTCTAAAGCTGAAAATATATCACATTGAAACATGTAGTGTGCAAAGGGCATGACAGATTTGTTTCTGCTATTTCTCCAGTCTTTTTTAAGAGACATCTGCAGTTTCAGTAGTTGAACTGAATAGTATGGTGCAGCCGCCCTCTTCTCCACTGCTTGGCCAGCAGCTTTTCCCACACCTGTCAGATTATTAGATTAATAGATTGATTCTACTTCCCTTTTCAGTGGGTACTTGTTGGATACTTATTTATGTTCCTAACCCCTGCTGGATATGTGTCTTAGAAATCCTGTCCTTGCCGGCTGGTTCAAGACTAGTTTTGCTCACCAACCGCTTTGGGTTATTATCTTACCACAGTTGTGGGTTGTTGTTGTTTTTGTTTGGGGTTTTTGTGTGGTTTTTTTTTGTTTTTTTTTTTGTTGTTTTTTTTTTTGTTTGTTTGTTTGTTTTGTTTTTTTTTTGTTTTTTTTGTTTTTTTTTTTTGTTTTTTTGGTTTTTTTTGTTGTTGTTTTGTTTTGTTTTGTTTTGTTTTTGGTTTTCGTTTTTTTGTTTGTTTGTTTAAGTTAACTTTGTAACTGCTGAAATCACATCACCACCAGAGAAAAGCTGGTTTTTCTAGCCTCCCAAAGGATTATAGCCATTAAAAAAGCAATTTCTGTGCAATTAAAGATTTTTAGCTATTATAAGGATTCAAAATTCAACATTATGAATTAACAGTTTGTGACAAACAGTTCATTTTCAAGGCTTGAAAAAGGTGTTAGACAATTTCTTTTTTTAATTAGGGGACGCTATCAACAGTCACTACTTGCTATGTAGTAAGTTTGCCACATACCTCATTTCTCAGACTATAAATTCAAAAATATGCTCTTAGAAGGTTAGTGTCAATGTTAGTGGACTGAGATTTGATGATAATTGTATTTTATTAGCTGTGCTCTATTGCTGAAATGAAGATGGTGGCCAGGAGCATTCTCCCACAACTGATATGAAGAGTAGGGATAGAAATTAATTTGCTAACAAAATTCCAGATTTTAATCCCTTAATAAAGGTGCAAACAAAAGTGTAGTTAAGTCTGCACTAGAAAAAGAGGACAGAAGGCTATTTACTAAAAGAAAATGGGGAAAATTAGTCTAGAAGTACAAAAACTTTATATTGTGAATTAAAAGATTCAAGACAACTACAGGCAATTTAAAATCAACTCACTTGACTGTTAGAGGCTTTATCTTGTTTCAGGGTGCATAAAGATGCAGATTTCAAAATGTGAACATACCTGCATAACTATTAGCTACTAGGTGGCTTTAAGAAAAATCTTTTCTTCTAATCAATCTGTTTGTTGTAATCTTGAAAGTGGTTTATGGCTTTTCATCCCATTTATTATAGAAGTGTCCACATGGGGGTGCTAAAATCTGTGTAGAGCTAGTCTAAATATTTCATAAATAAAGTGAAATTGTAAAGAAATTGAGAAATAGGTTAGAAAATCCATTTGGATTAATGGTGTACCATTATGAATAGGAAGAGCTGTAAGGTAGAAGCTTTTGTAGCTTCTACCAGAAGGCACATTTTCTTTTTCTTTCTTCTGGTTCCCTGTTTTCAGAAATTTCATATTGAGCATGTCGTTTTCTCCTGAAGTTTTTTTTGTTTTTTTTTCAGTAGAACTTTGTGCTGGCTTTCTTCTGGTTTCCCTTGTAGAAGAGAGGTAATGAGAACCGTTGCTTCACAGGAGTGCTCTTAAGTAATAAGAAAGTCTTGATTTCCAGCTTCTTGTTAAGTCAGAAAAAGAGGCTGGATGTATAATGGAATGGAAATGAATGATTTTCCATTTCAGAGATTCACTAACTAGATGATCAAATCAAAACTCAAAAGGCAGTGTTAAAACAGCTTTGTTAGATTGTGTGGCCTTTAGAAAAGAATAGTTCCTTTTGGTTCTGGGTAACGGTATTCAGAAATGTACAGCTTTTGGGATTTATTTAACTCATTTAATCATCTTCATGCTTGTGCAGCATCCTTACTGTTTTGAACCGTTTTTGGCATTCTGAATTTTTAAGTAGTCAAAGGTTTTGTATTTTGGTGACTTTTATGCTTTGGGACTGCTGATCATGGCCTCCTTCTGTGGTGTATTTTTTGCCTCTGAAGGTGATACGCAAAACAGTGGGGAGGTGTATGAATATTCATATTCTGGTGTATGAAATTGTGAACTCTTGAAGTTTATGACTGGAAACTGAAAAATTATTTCTTTTTAGATCAAGTATCTTCAGTTTGGCATGGGAGTGGTTTCTGTTTTATGAGTGAAGGTTTGATTGCATTGTGGTGGAAGTGTGATGGTTAGGATATGTGTGTGTTGCCTTTTTCTGCCTCAAAGAGAAGCGAATTTTGAGATTCTTAGTTCTGTTTGTTAGTTGCTGCACTTCGGAGAGATTTTTCTAGGTATTTCAATGAACACACTGCTGGATGTTTTCTGGTTGTCTTCAGCTTGATGCCCTGTTATGGGTAGATGGTTAGAGACCTGCAATGTACATTGAGTTAGGAAATGTCACTTAGAATACTTTGGGGAACCAGTGAGCAGCATATGAAGAACCCACCATTGCTGGAGCAGTCACTACTTTAAGGTTTTTACATTCTGAGTTCTTCATCAGATTTTGGAGATTTTATGTTTTAATTTCTTGTCTCAAAATGGTTGGAGTTTTGTTTATTTTTCTCTTGCAAGGTAACAAAAGATATGTCTGGAATGCTTTCTGATTATCAGTGGGGCTTAAAGAAAAATACATTGTGCTATATGATAATACTCTTCAATTCACTTGAGAAATTTTTGGCTGGATAACTCTAGAACTTTTAAGGAAAACATTGTGTATAGCAGTTACGCTCTGTATTCTGAATTAGGGTTGTATATGTTCTTTTGAGTAATTTCTGTGAATTATTTTGACTGTACAATTAACCAGTCTGATGAGAAGAGGCTCAGTTTCCATTTAAAAGTGAAGTCATATAGGAGACATAATATAGTATCTAAGTATATGGTGGGAAAAATGTTTGGCTGGACCTCTAAGTTTTGTTAAGGGGTATCAGATAAAGACTTAACTATTATTTTTGTTCTGTTGCAGGGATTTCTCCAAAGTTAATATCCTGGTACCTGGTGCTGGGCTAGGTAGATTGGCGTGGGAAATAGCTATGCTCGGTTATGCTTGCCAAGGAAATGAATGGAGCCTCTTTATGCTCTTTTCTTCTAACTTTGTACTCAACAGGTATATAGCTTATGTTTTACTTGCTGAATAAAACTTAGAGAGGCAAAATTATAAATTACAAAAGTCTGAATATTATATATGTCTCACAAGAATAGATTTATAAGTTATAGTACAAGCCACACATACTCACTTTTTAGAGTGCTTTAAGGAAAAAGGTCTTAGGGGTAAACAGGGAAGGAAGTATTGTATCTGGGTCATTAAAATTACAGGAAACATGGTTTTCAAGTTAAGTTTTGAGATTTAAAATTTCTAAATTCTACAACAGACTTTGCAAATTTCTGATTAGGTTTTATGATTTGTTCCACATTATGTCACCTGTTTCTGTAAAATGGACACCTATCTTACTGTTACTGAATATGGGCTAGTAAATATGACCTAAAAAATGGTATTTAGTGGTGGTAATTATTAACAGAGGATACCTGTTTAAAAAAAAATCACATTCCATACTAAAATTCTAGCATGAAAAACAATCATTGAAGTGTGCTAAGCAAGAAGCTAAGAGTTAATAGTTCCACAATTATGCTCAGAAAATAAATTTAAATATAGTAAATTTCACGTTATAGGTTTTACTTTAAATTTCTGTATTTGATATTCTGCTACTTGCATTTAAATTACTGTTTTCAAAACGACCTTGTTAGAGAAGAAAACAGGCAGCACATGCAACTCTCCTAAGAAAGAGAGTGGGAAGGCTACAGGTGGGCAAGTATTGAAAGAAGTCTGGAGTGTGTTATTTTTAGGGGTGTTTAGTGCCAAGTTCACAGAAGCAGAATTTGACAGTTCTTCAGTTTGAAATGATACACCTTTGTTGAAAATACCTAAACTCTTGGCCTTTTTTTCTGCATTACCATATTGTTTTCGAGACTGTTTTATAGACTGATTGTCCACAGTGCACTGTGATGCTCTTGCATCTCATACAGCTTACTGTTCAAAAGCAAGGGGAAAACACTGCATGATGCCCACTGCATATCTGCATATAGCAGTAGTGCTCCGTGTGATAATAGATGTTTACTGGAAGTTCATTTGTTCTTTTTTTTTTTTCTATTCTCAAGTGACTCATTTGGTGGTGAAATAGTATATCAAATGTTCTGATTGATGCCTTTTAGCTACTAAAAGGAAGCCATATTCCTGTCATGCTTTGGAACTTCAAAGGAGCATAAAAGCATTCATTTCTCATATTTTGGAGCACTGGTCAGGTGTCAGAGGTTAGTTAGCTTCACCCCTACCCTCTGATGACGTGCTTCCTTAAATAAAGAATCTTCACCCATATGTGAAATAATTCTAAAAAGTCATGCTTTACTAATGCTAGTAATTTTAGCATCTAATGCTCATGTAGTGTTTCCTGTTTATGTAGGATATTTAGCCAAGAGGTGTAGATGCATTGAACTTGCTAACAGTATGAGATTTTGGACAGCAAATTTGAGTGTTGTGCAACTGCTGTAATCTTCATCTTTGCTGGACAAGTTGTTAGGAGGAGAGTCCTGCTAGCATGACGGAGCAGCAGTTAATTAGTTAAAGTCCAAGCATTCCTTTCTGCCAGATGTAATTGTGGGCTTGATGTCTCTGTTACGAAGGTTTTAGGGAGTTGAAGATTCTTTCAATTTAGTCTTAAGTGACTGTTCTTGGTTAGCCTTCTGAAATGCACATTTGCTTTTCTGAAACTGGAAGAAACAGCAATGATCAATATAAGCTGAAGATTATACCTAAGGAAGAGTGGTCAGAAAAAAGAATTTGGCAATTAATTTTAAACTGTAGTCTCAATTGAATTTATACTTGTTTTTAGTTGATAAAAGCATGAGGATTTTGCTCATATGTGCTTACTGTTTTACAGCTTACAGCTTTACCTTGTTTCTCTGATGGTGGTTTATATTTAGGAAGATGAAGTACTTTTTGAATGTCAAGCATTGCTACATTAGACTCCTAGATGTGGTACACTGGCTTATTGTTTCTGTGTGCAAAGTGGTATTTGCTGATTTGCACGCATTTTAAAAAAACTTCTCATATCTCTGAAATCATGAACTTCGGTTACAGTGGATAAAGTTGCATGGTATGGTATGTAGAGTGTGTGTCGCAGTGTAACTGTGGTCACTGTAAATATATGAAATTATTTAGAGATTGTTACTCTGTTGAGGAAACTAATTTGAGAATAAAGTGACCCTAGACTAGTTAAACTGCAGTGGCTCCAAGGCTGCTTCAGTCCTTGTATGGGAAATTCTGCTTTCCTTTGTATGCATAAGGTTCTTACATGGTGTGTTTTTCTTCTTTACTTTCTGGAAAGAATATAATTTTAGATAAATCTTGACACTTGGAGGAGACTGCTAGTTGTGTTTGTTGCATGTCCATGAATGACTTAGCATGACAACAGTTATATTTTTACCTGTATACCGGTGGTGAGAAGTGAGATTTGACCTACCCATTTTTTCCAGAACTGTCTTTTCAGCTGAATGTTGAACAGTGAATACCCCACCCCTATGGAAAATAATGAAGTGTGTCACACTTACGTATGTTAGATTTTTATAATGGAATGCATATTACACATCTTTTGTTTTAAGAATGGAATTGCCAAGGACTGGAGTACTTGATTTTGAAGTAAAAATTGTTGAAACTGGAAATGGAGGTTTTCAGGCTTATATATGAAAAGAGATTGCTATTTTCTATTAAATTTGAACTAGTTCAAAGTCTATGTGAACATGAACACCTTTCTATTTTTTTTTTTAATTGCTTTTGTAGTGGTTAGGGGGCTTTTTTTTTGTTTGGTTTTGGATTCGCTTTTTTTAACCAACTGCATATATCTGATATTTATTTATATGTGAAGAAGGTAGTTGAATGCTGTATAATTGATGAATTTGCTGCTCAAGTTTTAAACTGATAAAATGAAATAGAGCTATGACATGGAGAAGGTAACAAATATTATTTCAAACACTTTATCACAAATACATTCTAATCACCAGCCAAGAGTGCGCTTTCTATATGACCCAATAGATTGCTTGCAGTTTATGAAATGCTTGTTGATATGTATTTTGTGGGACAGATATGTCCTCTGCTGTCTTTGAAAGAAAATGTTTTTTCATTTTTTTAGTTACAAACTAATTTTACAGGATGGTGGAAAAAGCTTCCTGTTATACTTAAATGCTGTGTTTTATCACTTTTTAAAATGAGTTGATTTAGTTAGTCATGTCAATCCAGAAACTCTTACAGCATCTTTACTTAGCACGATTGCAAATCTTGTGCAGAGGTGTTACAAACTTCAAATCACTACAAACTTAAAATTAATGTTATTATGCTTTGCAAAATGGTGCTTTTTTATATTTTTGATTCTTGAAGCATCTTTTCAGTTAGTATCTGAAAAATGCTTCTGTTTAGCTGTGCTTCAAAACTTCCTACGATTATGGTTCAGAAAAGTCTAGAATGATAAAGATTTCCAAAAAAAAATCATGGAAGTAATGTTACTAGGTTTTGTTTGTTTGTTGTTTTTTTGGTTTTTGCTGCTTTTTTTAATGGAAAGAGAGATGATCCAGCAAATCTCATCTTTCTGGAATTAGCAAATCATAAATTTAATTGATCTTAGAAAATAAACATATATGTTTTCTTCTCAGCAGAGAAATAAGTTGGAGAAGATTGTAAGAAGTCATAAAAGAAAATTCTAAAACTAAAAAAGGCAGTTACATTGTGTTAGTTATTTTGTGTTGGATTAAAGTTGGTTTTTTGATCAGTTCGTTACTATGGGTGGTCCAAAGTGTTGTGAACTAGATTAAGTCTTTGGCAAATGTGGAGCTGTTACAAGCACTTCAGCTTGTGTATTTCTAGATGATAGATAAGCAATCAGTTGAAACAAATTTTGCTGGTTTTTGTATTTTCCAGATGCTCTCAAATTAATTCATGTAAGCTTTATCCCTGGATTCATCAATTTAGCAATAACAGAAGATCTGCTGATCAGATACGACCGATTTATTTCCCAGATGTTGATCCTCACAGTCTTCCTTCTGGTTCAAACTTCTCTATGACAGCAGGGGATTTTCAGGAGATATATTCTGAGTGCAGTGAGTAAATGCAAACTTCTAGGCTATCCATTAACTTCACATCCTTTCAGAGTATTTGGGACAGATTATAAAGAGAATGGAAGTGTATCTGCCAGTATTAATTATAAAGAACTAGCTGTAGCAAGATTCTCTTACTCAGAATATTTCTCCAGCTGTATCAATAGGTCTGTTTCTTACTCCAAATCAGCTTTTCTTTTCTTCCAGTTATAGAATATGTGGACACCTCCTTGTCTAACAGGTCTTACAGGAGCCTTCCCCACAGCTGCTTAATCTTCTGAAGATTCTGTCTTTAACAGTAGAACATCCAAGGCTGGCATAAAAAACACTTCTAATGTTATTTATTTACAGAACTTAAAACTTTTGCTATTTCAAGAATACCTGTTTATAGAAAAAACAGGGAGACTCATGCTTTGAAAGGTAGATTTCAAAAATTCCTGCTTGTTGAATTGACTAGTTAAAAACAGCTGGGGACATATTCAAACACTGACTAAAATGTTTTAAAGCTAAGTGACTTGTGAAAGTACACTTTAGTGTGCAGACTTGTATTGTTCTAGATACTGACTAGGGAGGCCTAAATTGGCTGGGGATTTTTGCAGTTGTATTTTTAACAGTTTTCATAATGAAATTCATAGGAACAGGTGAATAATAACGCACTAGGGCCTTCATTTACATAAAATATGTTACAACACTTACATTTTACAGTGTATAGCATATATAATTTTATATAATGTATGAACAGTTTTGTTAAGTGAATTAGTATATGTAATGTAGTAGTGTGTATATGTGTACATATAAACACATGAATATAAGTCAAATGAACCCAAAGTTAACAGTTTTTAATGTAAATCAAAATACTTTATTTACTTGCAAACAAAATTCTGTGCCTTCAGCTGCTGTTAGTTGAAGGTGATTCTGATGATATCAACAAATACCAGGGTTAAATGACAAACTTTTATAGGGTTAAAAGCATTGAAATTAATCTCTATATACTTTGCTCTTTTCGTGCAGATACGTGGGACTGCGTAGCAACTTGCTTTTTCATAGATACAGCACATAATGTTATTGATTATATTGATACTATATGGAAAATACTAAAGCCTGGAGGAATATGGATAAATGTAGGCAAGTGTGACCAGTTGCTCTTTTTGACTTATTTTTGATAGTATACTTGAAAAGTGTGTGTGAATAATTTTGTCTATGCAGTAAACCGTACGGCTAGAAAAACAGAGGGCTTGGAAATTATTTCAGAAGCATTCAAAATATGTTCAAATGTTTACTACTTAAAATCAAGTCAACACTGATTTTTAAATAGGCAAGTAAATCTTGCCAGTGGTAGGTTTTGCATTCATGCGTCAAACATTTGTTTTTATGACAAATGTAGTATTCTGTGTTGTCTTTTGCTATTTTTCTGAGAAAACAAAACTTTAAAATACATTTTTTTTTTCCTTTTTCTTTTTTTTTTCTTTTTTTTTTTTTTTTTTTTTCCCCAATGTCTAAGTGGTACTCTGCTGCAAAGCAGAAGTTTTGGGAATGAGATTTGATTGGAGTCTTCCATGTTGAAGGAATGTTAGACAAGATACAGACATTAAACATTATGCATAGTAAAAATTGATCAGTCACTGGTCAATTGGTCACTCTCTCAGTCCCAGCCAGTCACAGTTCTAGCGGAGCTACTAGGCAGACTTTTATATTCTGAGCTATAGAGACAGCAGCAATGCTTCACTGAAGAAATTTTAAGATACAGAAAACAAAATCTGGTAGGAAATGTTGCAAATTCTTGAATAAAGGCTAAAGAAATTAGTTTTCATTTTGCGTTGATTCTGAAATTCATTATAAGAGTCATATTCAAGTAAGAGCAATATGTTCTTTTGTCATTGTCAGTATTCATAGAATCATAGAATGGTTTGGCTTGGAAGGGATTTTAAATATGATCTAGTTCCAACCATCCCTGGGCAGGGAACCCTCCCTATTTTAGAGTATATGAATGTGGCTATAAGTTTTTGTTGCACTATCAGTATGTACTTTGAATTTTTAACACATATTTTGTCTTTTTGATAGTCATTTCTGTTGTATCTTTATACTTTAGGTCCTCTCCTTTACCATTTTGAAAACTTGGGAAATGAACTTTCCATAGAATTAAGCTACGAGGATATAAAAAATGTTATCCTGAAATATGGATTCCACATAGAGGTAAGAAGGTACTGTAGTTTGCAGTAAGCAGTATTGTTATGAATCAGACAAACTGCTTTGAATAAACCACTGTGAATTTAATTCAATATAATGGCATATATTGATGACTTCTGGGAGTGTTATATATGTTACAAATTACCTGCTTTTCTCATTTCATAAGAAGTGTATAGATGAGCCTCATAATTTAATAACCATAGAGCATTTTCTTGTATAGTTCCTGTACAGAAGCTGTCTTGAAAACTGCTGCTTTGTTTTCAGGTGGAGAAAGAATCTGTAGTGTCAACTTACACTGTGAATGAACTCTCCATGATGAAATACTACTATGAATGCGTGTTGTTTGTGGTGAGAAAACCAGAACAGTAGTGGTCTGAATAGGTTAATTAGAAAATAATGTTGGCTTGAAAGCTAGAAATGAGAGCAAAATCAATTGGTGATGTATGGACACAACCTCAAATCAGTGGTGCCTTCTTGTTCCTAAGAGGATATAGATAGTGTCTATTTTCTTAATATCTCTGTTGCTATTCAGACATATACTGTGCCGTGCATATTCGTAATACACTTGTGAAAGATTAAATGTTCACATGCACTCTCTTTGTGCTTTGGAATGCATTAAATATAAAAGCAAAAGTGTTTCCTTGAGAACAAAATTTAACGTTTGCCATAACTAGGCTAATTCTCTGCTAATGCTGCCTCATTTTTCATAGATTTATAGTGCTTTTTTTTTTCTACTTGATGATATTAGGAATGCATGGAGGTGCTTACTGTACTAACTGTGTCACTTTCAGAGAAGTATTTGTAAATGTATACTTAAATTATGAAGTCTGAAATAGTTGGGAAGTGGTAAAATTATTCTCGACAGATAAAATAGTCATCAGAACTGTTAGAGCATTTTCTGTGAAACTGAAACGGGATATTTTCTGTGAAGTGAAATAGGATATTATACCAATTCTGATCTTTGGTTGTACCACTGTTAAAGGTTTAATCAAAAACCAGAACCTATAGAAAATTTGAAATACTATGTGAAAACAGTATACTGAGTGAAGAAAAAGCAGAATATCACAGAGAAGCAGTATGTTAACCTCAGTTCAGGAAAACACTGCTCTTGATTGATCTTAGTGTTGGAGCTGAAATGTATTAGATGCTTTGCCTTCTTGAAATACACTGATTTTGAGTCATCTTCTTACTGTTTAGGCCAGAACTTTTAAAGTTGATAAACATAGCTGGGTTATCCATGCCATATGTAGGTAGTACAACATAAAAATACCTGTCAGAATAGGTCCAGTGCAGTTACATGTAAATATGTGTTGTAACCTAATTACTTCCAGCTGAGCCAGGATATGCAGCCCAAATGGTATACAATTTCCTTGTAACTTCTTGGTTCCTGCTACTAATGTGGGTTTTTTTCCTAACAGATGTGGATTAGGTGAATGTTTAAACTACAAGTCACGATACTATACAAGAGGCTGTCATGTCACATACAATCTCATGTCACTTTGAAGTTAAGTACATGAGAAAAACCTTAATTAACAGTCACTAGTCTGAGATGAGGTGTCGTGTTAGGTATTTTGTTTTTGTGATATATTGATTACCTTAAGTGCCATCTGGATGCATTTTCAAAAATATGTTGAAAATATAAATCCATTATGATGAGGGCTGATTTTTTTTTTTTCATATTTGGCTATAAAAACACTGGTCAGTAGCTTGTTTGTTTCCAATTATTTTTTTGTCCCATCTTTCATGGTAATGTCCTAATCACATCTCTGCAATAGATCTGTTACTGGCTTTTCAGTTTTTCTAATCAAGGCCAGATATTTGTGCCTTTATTCCTAAACTGAAAATTTGCAAGGAGGGAAACCAAACTTTTTTTAAAAAATATTTTCAACAACACGTAAGAGGGCACATGCTTGTATATGTTTCAGTATTGTGCCCCTTTCTGCTCAGAATCCTGTTTGAAAGCAGAGGCTACCGGTCTACAGAAGTGTTTAAGTTTGGCTTAAACTACTCTTCTTTGAACTCTGTATTTCTAAAAGTGCATGAACTGTCAAAGTTCTACCCTGTTCCAAGGAAGATGTGTTTAAAGATGAAACACTGCTGTTCAACAAATAATTTAAAAATAAAAGTCTTTGTGTGTCTGAAAGAAAAAAAAAACCCACATTCTTTAGTTTCCATATTGTACCATTTAATTTTTGAGAAAATTTGTTATTCTTTGCTTTCAACCTGCTTTTCTTATTTTAGGTAGAATATGATTAGTAATTTACTTGATTTTCAAGCTTCTTGAAATAAGACAGAGATTAGGTGAATGTCAGTTAACCTGATGCTGAGTAGCATATCCATCTGTAACACTACCCAGTTGCTGCCCCTTACACAGTCCGTTTTTCAAAAATAAGCAACAGAACTCTTTATTTATGGTTGAGTGTCAATATCCTGTGTTCTGGTGGTTTATTTCTTTGCCACTCCATGTTGTCACAGGTGCCATTTTTGTATGTTCTCTGGAAATGTTTTTACATATGGTATAATACAGTGATGTGCTTTTATTTCTCATCTAGAAGATCCTGGGGTTTATCCCAGAGCATTCTGCTTTCAAATTGCAACGGTCACATTAAGAGTTGGAAGTAAAATAATCTTGTGTTAGAAGTATTTCACCTGCAGTCCCATTTATGAGTTTTTAGAATTCTCTGCCACTTGTACTGTAACGCACAGGGATAATTGTGTTAGAATTTGATCATTGTTTTATTTAGTTTATATGCAGGGGGAAATGCTCAAGGTGTTTGTCAGATGAGACTGTTTATTTTATGTCACTCTTAAACTGTACATGGTAACAGGTGTAAAATAAAATGCTGCACAATCTTCAGTGTAAAACTCTTTTAAATGGAGTTTGATAAATGTAAAACCTCCTGTATTTTTTTTAATGTGTTAATAGTCTGAAATTGTTTGCAAAGATGGTAAGAATGGGAAGTTTCATGTCTCGGTGTGCACTTCCCTCAGTTTTCGATGTGTGTAATGGACTGGATTTTTTGGATATTAAAGCTTACTGTAAAGCTTGATGTCTTGCGTGTTTGGCTCCTCCCTTCATGGCCGGGCGGGGATTTCCCTTTTGGGGCGCTTCCTGTCCGCTCCTCCCGTCAGGCACTGCGGCGGGAGGCCCCGCCCCCGGCGGCGGCGTCGAGCGTGGTGCTCATGCGCGCTGCAGCGCGCGCACGCCGCGCATGCGCCGGCGGGGCAGACGAGCCCCGTGGAGCCGCCAGCGCGCGGCCCCTCATGGCCAAGCGGCGCGCGGAGACGCTGATGTGTCACGTGCCCGTGAAGCGGCTGCTGCGTGAGCCGGCACTGTCCCGCGCGGGCGAGCGGAGCTCCCGGGCGGAGCCGGGCTGCGCGGGCCCAGCCGCGCACAAGCGCCCGCTGGAGGAGGCGGAGGTGCCGCCGGGAAAGCGGCTCGGGCCCTGC
>VXBN01003352.1:41637-58727 GCA_013397395.1 Sinosuthora webbiana | reverse complement strand
TTTTTTTTTTTTGGTGAATAGTTGATTTTTAGGTAAACAGTTTTCAGTTAGGTCAAATTAAAGAGATCAGTCATGTGAATAAGGCTCTTTTTTTAGACTTATGCATAAAGATTTTTGTCTCCTCTAAAGTTCAAAGCATTTGCTCTGGCACATCTTTGAATATGAATACTAACACAAACCTCCATCTTCCCAGTTCTAACTTCTGTATAGTCCCTGTGAGAAAGATACCATAAAAACATAGAATGTTAAGTGTTTGGAAGGGCCATAAAATAATTTTGAAGGGATTTAAAATCTAGTCCCACTTCCTGCTGCCACGGAAAGGAACACCTCCCACTAGACCAGGTTGTTCAAGGCCTTAGCCAGCCTGGCCTAGAGCACTGCCTGGGCTGGGACATCTCCAGATTCCCTGCAGGTCCCTTTCAGATACTGGAAGGTTGCTGTGAGGTCTCTTCTCCAGGCTGCAGGGTCCCAACTTTCTCAGCCTTTGTAATGGACATGTTCCAGTCCTCTTACCAACCTCATGGCCCCCTCTGGACTTGCTCCAACAGTTTCATGTCCTTATGGTGGGGACCCCAGAACTGTACACAGGGTGGGTGACTCCAGGTGGGTCTCACAAGAGCAGAGCAGAGGGTCAGAATCACTTCCTATGATCTGCTGGGCACACTCCTTTGGATGCAGTCTGGAATGCATTTGTCTTTCTGGGCTGCAAGTGCACGCTGCTGGCCCATGTTGAGTTTCTCATCAGCTATCACCCCCAAATCTTTGTCCACAGGGCTGTTCTTGATTACTTCCCTGCCTCAGCTGTGGGTGTGTCTGGGATTGCCCTGAGCCAAGTGTAGGACCTCGCACTTAGGTTTGTTGAACTTTTTGAGGTTTGCATTGGTTCACCTCTCAAGCCTGTCAGGGTCCCTTTGGATGGCATCCCTTCCCTCCAGCATGTTTGACTGCACCACTCGGCTTGGTTTCATTGGCAAACATGCTGAGGGTGCTCTTGTTCCCAATGCCCATGTCACCAAAAAGATGATGAAGAGTATCAGCCCCAGCTTGTGCCTAGTATGAAAAAAACAGGTGGGAAAGCAAAATACAGATTTTGCAAATTGTTTTAAAGTGAGGATTTGAGAGCTCTGGGGTACTGTCTGGAGGAAATGTCACTGAAGAATCCATATGCCTGTCATTTGTCACAGTCCAGGAAGCTAAGTTAGACAGAATTCTACCTTCTAGGAGTACTCTGAAAGATCATACTTTGAAAAATCTGTTGATTGCTCTGAGGGGTAGAAGGAATGAGAAAACAAACAGAGGAGAGGCAATGTTCCCTGCGGACTATTGTAGAAAAACTTTAAGAGTGCTTATTCTCAGAAGTAAGAATTGTGTTATGGGTCAATAAGGGCTCCCCAGAAATCTGGAAAATTTTAAAGGTGATACTGTTCAGCTACACATACCATCTGAGGAGTCATGGAATGTTGAGGTAAAAAACAGTGTTATCCTTTGAGCCTGCATCTTCCTTGTGTTTGTCTTCACTACCTGAAAGAATGTTGCAGTGAGGCAGATGTTGGGGTTTTGTCCCAAATTACAAGAGAGAACAAGAGGGAATAACCTCAAGTTGTGCCAGGGAGGCTTAGGTTGCATATTAGGGTAAGTTTCTTCACTGGAATGGTTGCCAAGCATTAGGACAGGCTGCTCAGAGAAGTGATAGAGTGAGTCACCATCCCTGGAGGTTTGTAAAAGATATGTAGATATGGCACTTAATGACACTGTTTAATGGTAGACTTGGCAGTGCTAGGTTAGTGGTTGGTTGATCTTAGAGGTTTTTTCCAATCTAAATGATTCTACGGATCTATAATTGTTGCCCTGCAAAAGTACATTGTGCTTCTCTATAAATGTAAAGCATTTATGCAATGAGATGGAGGTTACTCCACCTTAAAACTGCCAAACACACTTCTACACCAAGTCCTCTTAGAATGCCTCCACTAATTTTCCTACTGATTTTGTGCTAAGAAAATTTAGTTACAGA
This sequence comes from Sinosuthora webbiana, assembly GCA_013397395.1. Lineage (NCBI taxonomy): Eukaryota > Metazoa > Chordata > Aves > Passeriformes > Sylviidae > Sinosuthora > Sinosuthora webbiana. The sequence continues at coordinate 56,716 of VXBN01003352.1, read as the reverse complement.
GGCTAGAGACATCATGTGAAATACTGTTTCTCCATTCTGGACTGTGATGTCCAGCTGTAGGAAGCAATATGCTGGGTTCCATGGGACCATCACTGCAAGCACAGAAACTGGTTGTAATGAGATTAAACTGTCCTATCATATTTTGTTCTTTGGATCTATAGCAAGGCTATTTCAGAATGCATTCCAGGAGAATTATGGTTGGTTATTTGTGATTGTGACCATCAAGTTGAGAAAGCATCCCTCTGCATTCCTGGTAACTTAAAAACTCTGAAGTTATAAAAATAATTTTTCTCAGAATAAGTTCTGCAGACTGTCCAATTGACTTCAAATAATTCTTCATACATTCTATTACAACATCAGAACTATATTGAGGGAATTTCAGCCATACTCAAATATCAATAACTACTTGTTGCATGGGTGACATGCCTAAAAAAGAAGATATCCTGTCTGTATGTATTTCAATATTCAAAATTCTCTTTCTCCTTGCCTCCTGTTGAAGCACATTCATCATGCAAAGGAGTAGATGATTGACATTTATGTGCCTATCTGGGTTCTGTCATCTTTTAATAAAAAAAAAATTCTATTTGTGATGAGGGAAGTAATGTTCTCCTTTGGTGGCAGATCAGTTTCTAATATCAGTGTTAATTGGGCAGCAAGAGGGGAGATTTACTATGATCAGATCTGGAACAATCATTCTATATACCCATACTGTGAAATAAGCAATAAAGCATGATTTAAGCTCACTCCAGGAAGTTGCCTTCACACACTGTATGTTGAAGTGGAACACCAAAGCAGAAAATTCTGCTCTGTTGTAGTTCAGAATCTGCATGGTAAAACAATATTTTTTGCTGTAAGGAACAACATTCTGCCACAATGCCTTTCCACAGCATGCTAAAGCAGAGACTGAAACAGTCATCATCTGATGAGTGTGTTCAATATATCTGCTGCCAGCCTTTGGTCTTGGATTGACTAATGCTACTTTTTTAGTTTTGTTAGATAAAGATAAATAAGCCTGAAGGCAGGTGCATTTGTTCATGATGATATGAATGGGAGAGAAACCTAGAAGCAGTCCACCAGTTTTATTTCTTGCTCCTCTCTGCTGCATCATCAGTTCCTGAGAGTCTGCTAGGGCAGTAAGGCAAAGGTAAAGGTGTGTATATAGTCTTATGAAACTCGGTATCTTCAGTGTGCTTGGACATGATGAAACAATGAAATAGGGAGTTCCCTCTAAAACAGATAAGTGCAGGAGATGTAAATTAGTTTGAGCTTTTTCATTCCAAAGTCTGTATGAACATCTAGTAGATTCTGCCTGATTTAACATGATGGATGGAAAAAAAAAACCCAAACATTTCAGTGTACTTTGCTGGATATGAGGTATGATATAACAGGTCTTAGAGAACAAGAGTAGGTATCTGGATGTTTATGCCTTTGCAGGCCATCCATGGAAACAACAGAAACAAACCCATTCCTCTTTGGTGTTTCTATCATGTTTCTATTTTCTATTTTCTTCCTTTGAGATTGCTTTTTGGGTACACTTGGACTTTGAAAACAATGCAAGGTGATTAATGAGTTAATGCAGTCATACTTTGACAAGTATACATTTAACTTACTTAGGACATGAAAAGCAGATGTGATGCACTGTTCCTAATGACCGTCCAAGAACTGAGCTGTCAGCACTGCTTTTGAAGTGACAGCTTAGACACTGGAAATAAAAGACTAACAAAAAATGAAGCTTAAAGGATGAACAAGCAAGATAGCACTGGTCTTAAGGTAAGTCTGTAGAAATAAGATTGATAAGGAGGAAACAGCAGTTCTGATTTCTAGAGAAAACAGGAGAGTACATGAGAGTTATGTGGACTTCAAACTACTTAAGTGGCTGTTATGAAACATACCACATGTGTTTTCTTATCAGTGGAGTGCTGAGGAATTGGGTGTGGGAATTTGCAGCATAAGTTGGCTTATATGGCTTTTCACAGCAGATTTTTAGGTCTTTTTAGTAGGTAAGAAATGGCAAGACCTGATTTCAGGAAAGACTTAAAATTTCATGTGTCTGAAAGACTGTTCACAACTTAGAAAGAAATGGCAGAAACTTGCAATCACATATGCACATGTAGCTGTGACCCAGTAAGTCCAATGCACCTGCATTTGCTGGGATACTTGTGTTTCAAGTTCCTAATGGAGCTTAGATTCATATAAAGAGTGGGGATGGTACAGTTACTGATACATCCTATAAAAGATTTATTTTCTTCATTTATAAACATTGATGGATGCTAGCAAATTGAGCCAAAAGCTTCTATGCTGACACAGGATGACTTGATCGAGAAAATTTAATTGACAGTAAACTAATACTTTATAAAAGGTGTAGCTAGGTAAAGAATGAACATGATGTTCAACACCTGCTAAAATTTCTAGAAGTCCATGCTGTTATTCGAAGCTCTAGTACTTTCTTAAGGCATACCATGTGGGAAATGCAATATAAAAATCCAAAGACAAAAAAGAAGAGATACAAGAAGCAGAAAACCATGTTTGGCAAGGGGCTGGAAACAGTTTCATTAATCATCTCTGTCTTTTAAATAATGGTTTATGTGAAACCACTGCTAAGTTTGACAGCCAGTATTTCAAAAGGCCCTGAGGCATGCCCAAGGACCAAGCAGACTCTTTTTTGGGGTGCTGCTGAGACTGTGTCTGAACTGTCTCTCCCTAGTGCTCACAGAGACTCTGCTCAGGCTCCTGCAGTGGAACAGCATGGTCTAAAAGCAAGCCTCTCCTGTAGGGAGGAGGAGGAGGGAGAGCTGAGCACAACAGAGAAAGATAAAACTTGGCTGAGCAGGAAAATGAGAAATTGAGAGACCAGAAAATGTGAGAAACATCTAGAAAGAGCAAGTGGATAGGAAATAGAGATAAGATCCAGAATCAGACGGACATTGGAGCTCAAAGTCAATACAGTGGCCAGAAACCAACAAAATAAGAAGAAACAATAGGTAAGAAGCAGATGAAAGAGCAGAGCTGAGAAACCAGAGAACTGGAGCCTGGGATTTATTATAGGAAGAGAATAAGTTTGAGATCAGTAGAAATGGAGATTGTCTGAAAAGCAAGGTTTGAGAAACAAGTTGAAGAAAACAAGGACTGGAAACAAATTCAGGGTAAAGAAGAATGCTGTATGCCTCTTTAATTAGTTTACACTAGGTACAACGAGGTATGATTATTGCAGGGACTTTGGTTTAATGGCTGTGATCCTTGGGACATTCCTGGGCTCCAGTCCTGCAGGGGACAGTGATAACTGCTGAGGGGCTGTTGAAGTTCCTTCTTCAAGTTTTGTCAGTGTGGAACAAGTGAGACAGAAGGTATGTGAAGATAACTAGGAAGATCATGAAACTAAGTGTTCAAAAATTTGGGTTTATATCCAAATTTCATGACTTTATGAAGGTTTTAATTAATACACTGGTCACATACTGTTTTCTTATTCTATAATACTGCTACTGTTCCTTTTTTACTTCTTGCCTTCAATAATGTCTCGATTGCCTGTGATTAAAGTCTTCATATTGCATAATTCAAGAGAATTGCTGATTTCCTCTTGGACCTTCTTGTTACTTTTATCGTAACTTGTACCATGAATTTTTTACTTTTACAGCCCCTTGAAAAATGACTGAGGCGTTAGGAGGGGGGCTGAGATGCAGGCAAACCAGCGTCAAAAAGCACGCTGAGCTCGGGGTACCTGTAATCCGGTCTCTCTGTGTGAGAAAGAATTTGACAGGGTGGAAGAAGAGCGGGGCTGGGCCCGGGAGGGGGAAGCGTGTGAGCGGAGATCCGCTCGGCCCGGCCGTCGAGGTTCCCCGGGCGGACGGCAGCCAAGGCAGAGCGGGTGCTCGCCCGCCCCGCATAGGAAAGCGCTGGCGGCAGCGTGCACCTCCCGGGACCGGGGGCAGATAGCAGCTGGCTCACCGAGAAGTCCAGGGTAAAGGACGGCGCCCCGCCCGCCCCGCGCTGCCGCCGCGGGACAAGGATCGCGGGCGCGGGGCATGGCGGCGCGGCGGGACCTGCTGCTGTCGCCGCTGGGGTCCGTGTGCCGCGGGCACTGCTGGGGACGCGCCTGGCAGCCCCCGCACCGCCACCGCGCGGACCCGCAGGTGAGGGCGGCGCGGACGGCGGTGACCCCGCTGTCCCCCAGCGTGTCCCGCCGTGTCCTGCCGAGCAGCGGGGGCTGTGACCGATCCTCCCCGTCCTGAGCCGGCCCCCGTGGCTGCGGCTGCGGAGGGGCAGTGTCCGCGCCGGGCGGTGCCGGGCGGCCGGCTCGGACCGAGCGCTCGTCGGTGTCTAGCGGCGCTCACCGCGCTCGCCGTGCCGTGAGCGGCGTCCGAGCCAAGCCGCGAATGGCATCAGGCTCCGTCTGAGGGTCCGGGCGGCTTGAGGGGAACAGATCAGTGTTGGTAAAGAGCAACTCCTGGGCTCCTGGGGGCTGTTTTACTAGGGATTTGGTATTCTGGGGCCGGTGCTGTTTAGCTCCGTGCATTTCTGCAGGCGGGGACTTGAGTGGTTTCATTCAAACACATGGATCTGCTTGTATTGTAGTAGCCACGAAAGGCTTTTAGCAAAACAAACAAACAAAACAAAACCAAACAAAAAAACCTGCCCACGCTACGGGCAGGACATAGCACGGCAGTTTTGCGGTTGTGCTATTCCAAATAGCTGTGGGGTTAGGTGTAACACGTCAGAAAAGTGCCTTCGGCTTTAGTAAATTGTCACTTATTTCTACTATGATGCTGACTGAATTCTTTTGTTTGTTTGTTGGTTTGGAGGGTTTTTCTCCTATTTGTTTTTTCTTTAAATTTAAAGATGGAACGTTTGTGATTGAGGTTTGGCGTTTAAAAAGAGAGCTCTGCTACTATACCTAACATTATGAACCTGGATGATCATGATCATGCTATAGTAACATTGCTGTAGCAAAGTATCGTCTGTATCTTTTTCTGATATACTTGCTGATGAAAGAAACATACTTACAGTGGAATACTCTTTATACCTCTCTTTATCAACATCATTTTCAAAATGCAAAATATCTGCTTGTAAACTAAGAAAAAAAAATGAGCTAGGGTTTTGATTGATTTTTGAGCTAGGGTGTGAACACATGAAATTAAACCACAAAATTCTGTTACCAAAACACTGGAGTAGCCAATTTTTAGAGATTCATGTCTTTTGGACCTGCCAGGGGAATTGTAGTGTTACCTATAAGAATCAGTGGATACTGATATGAGCCTAAAATGAGTTTAAGGAAACATCATCATAGTTTTCTTTCTCTCTGAAGCATGCTCCGAAGTTGTGAAATCAATTTACAGATTTTTGGTAGGTTTATCTTATACCATAACAAACTTATGTTGAAATAAATAGTATTATGTTAAAATAAGTAATATAAAATACTACTTATTTAAAGTAGTAATAGGCTTATATAGTAGTATTAAAAAACACAATAAGCAGCAAATAAGTTGTTGTGACTGTAACAAGATCAGGGCACAGTGACCAGCCAGTAGTGAATGAGTTGAAGTATGTTGTTTCTAGTAGTAACCAGATCATAAAGAAAACATAAAAATCATCCAGAACTATACCAGAAAAAACATTTCTCTTTGATCTTCACCATCAGTTTTTTTATTTTTATATTATAGGAACAGGGAGCAGATAATTGTTACTTATTACTGCATTCTCCCTCTGCCCCTTTGTGACCCCTAGTGAAAGGCAAAATGCCATGTAGTAGCTTTAAAAGAGCAGAGGGTGAGTTTGAAATGTCTACAGCTCATGAAGGAAAATGTAGTTTCAATAAACATGTCTGTCCAGGCATACACATGATTATACAGTGCAGACAATACTCCCGTCTGGGCTGTGGGTAAATTATTTATGTGCCTGGGTCTCAGTTTTCAAAATCAGTGCTGGCACCTAAGAGCATAGATCCCTCTGGGGCCTGTGAAACTTTGTGTACATATTGATTGCTTTGTGGAGAACCTCATGGGCCTGGGAACTGCACAGTATCACTCCTCCGATCTCCCCAGGAATTCTTTTTGCGTCTGCATAACCACACTGGGAGCTGTCCTGAATAAAAGAAAACAGGTTTTAATGGCCATGAAGCCAGAATTGTGCTGGATTCATATTATTGTCTTTAAAGTGGGATTGCAGAACAGGATAGCACATCACATCACTGCTGCAGCAGTGAGAAGGGAAGGTCAGTCTCTCCGCGTTGCTGTCAGCACTATGCTGAATGTGTCTGCTGTTACAAATAGGATGGTGCAGATCATTCTGGACTGCTGTATCCCATCTACAATGTCTGATACCGTGGCTGTAATCTGGTCTGTGGAAGCTAAATGAAACTATTCCAGGAGGAAAAATCTATATGAATTACTGCATTACTCTTCATATCTATTTTCCTACATAAGTAACTCCTTCATCTCTCCTTTTTGTAGGCCAAATTGTCTTAAGTTTATTTTTTACTTAGTAGCACTATGTTAAGTGAAAAGGTGGATTCCCTGCACGTTTCCTCCAGCAGGCTGATCTATAGGTTTTTCTGTGCTCTCCAGGGAGGTGTTAGGTTTCAAGCAGGGTAATCCAATTTTTTGAGAATTGCACTAATGAGTTTGAGACTCCTCAGATGGTACACAGCACAACAAGAAGCTGAGGTGGCCACAGTTTAGCAAGTTTTTATCTTCCCTTTGTGTTCCTTTCAGACAGGCTCTATCAAATGCTCTATCAAATGCTTCCTTGATTCTTGTAATATATAAACTTATTATTGTGCAACATACATTCTAGGTAAAACCTTGTGATCCACTCTGTATGACTTGAATTACCACTTCTTTATGTTCTCATTTCTAACATTTTCCCTCAGTTTTTGGGGTGGTCATATCTTTGCTTCCCAGCTGAAAGAATAGAGGCCCCTTTCAGGGTCCATAGCTGTTTAAATTTCAAAAAAGGAAGGTAGCATTAAGCACTTATCTTCATCCTTTCATTAGGATTGCCATTCCTTTGCATCTCTGCATAGTGCAGTTGCTGCTCCATGCTGTTCTAAGTTGCACAGTACTCTCTATCCATTTTATAGGAACAGAATGAGGCATATAAAAACAGTTTCTAAAGTTTCTTGGTGTTCTTTCTACCAGAACAGAAGCTGAGTGCTGTCATGATGTATACTTTGATAAATGCTAGTCAGAGAAAGGGGTTTTTAAAACCCATTGGTGATGTGACATATTGTTGTTTCAGTTTCCAAATCACTCCTTTCAGTCCTTTTGTTGCTAATGAAATTGGTGCTTCTGGTTTTTTGTAATTATTAAGTCTTAGAGATGAGAGTGGAAGTCAACCCCCTTCAGCATTATCTGTAATGGAAAGCTCTGCTGAAGAATGGTGTTGGGCGCTTGGCCAATGGATGCTTGCCTCCCAGCCTTCAGTGGTGTCATGTATAGTGGTCTGGAACTTGGTAAGCACCATGGCTGCGCCTTGGTGTCAGCGCTGTAATGTGAGAAAATTAACGTTTTCACTATGGAAGAGTGTTCCTAGTGAACGTGTAGTGCTAGAGATTTCACACGGGGGACTGGGACTCGGTCATATCTCTGAAGGGTTGGCAGCCTGTTGTGATTGTAGCATCACTTTAGACTGCATTGTTGAGGTTGGGCTGTGGAAATAAAATTTTTACCAGCCTGGCTGTGGTGGGATGATGCCAGGCATGATCAGTCTTAGTCCTATCAGTCCTATAAACCAGTGCATTTTATTACCTCATGTTGGTGCAGCTTAACCCCCAAAGAGGCATAGCAGAGCTTCTACTAGTAAATCCCAAGTGCTTATGAAGTACTTCCACCTCTCTGCCTGCTGGCCAGTGTTTTTGTTGGCCTTTCTGAAAGGCTGAGTGGCAGTGCTGTGCAACCTCAGCCCTCACAATGAGCTCGTCCTGTCCATTCTCCTTACAGCACGCTTCTTGCCCCTGCTCTGGTCCTTCTCTCATCACTTGTGCCACCACAGCTCATGAGACCACCTAAACACACATACAGGCATCCTGATGAGCAGAGAGTGCTGCCAGAAGGCTGGGTGGTATTTCGAGCTGCCACTCGATGGAGAGGAGTTGTCATCAGGGTGGAGTGGACAGGAGATCATGCCTTGGAATATAGCCTGCCTGCTGGGAGCCTGGAGCCACAGCCTAGCTCTGTGCCAGGAGGGCAGTGCTGATGGCTACCAAGTCATTCTGTGCAGCCTGGCTTAAACTGCAATCACAGCTGCCCCTTTCTGCCTGGCCCAGGGGAAATCCAAGCCTTTGGGAGTTTCTTTATTGCAACCCCTAATGAATAAACAAGGGCATAAACCTGGTGTGGTGGAATGTTTTGGCTGAAGGTGCAGAAAGACCTAGTGGAGAGCTCAAGGGTGTGTTTCAGGTGGTCTCTGGGGCAAAGGGGCAGTCCCCAGTGGCTGCTCCCAGGCCATGGCTGTCTCTTCCTCCAGCTAGCTTGTGGGTCTGCAATGTTTGATGGGTTGATGATGTGACTACATTTAACTGTGAGCTGGCATGGAAAAGGAAAACTTTTTTTTTGGAAGGTGGTGTGGAGGGCAGAGGCAAGGAGAGAGGTAAGACATGTCCAGGTGAGAAATGCAGAAGTGGGACTGACCATACCTTCACCTCTTTAGAAACCACCCATCTTAGAGCAAGATGTGTTTGCTCTTTCTTTATAAAATGCAGTTTCGGTTCTGTGATCTGTCTTGTAAGTGTGTGCAGCAGCTGCCGTATTGCAGCTGTCAAGCCCAATATTTTGTTACTATGTGATACAAGCAATGGAGTAAAAATAAGAATTTTGATAGAAATGACAGTGAACAGTCATATGGCTCCAGAAAAGAGCCATATGTGTGGATTGCTCACATCATGGAATTATAGTAGCACAGAATAATTTGGGTTGGAAGCAACCTTAAAGATCATCTGGTTCCAATCTACCTGCCACCTTCCTCTAGAGCAGGTTGTTAGCAAAGTGTGACTTCCTGGGGCCCTTCATGCTTCCTCCAGTTGAAATTTGCAACCTGCATTTGCTTTTCATATCAGATACTTTAGATATTTCTGACCTTTAGAGAACCACCTCTCTAGTCAACATAAACCCTGTGTTGAGAAAACATAAAACAAGTAAAAGAAAGCTCTGGATATTTACTGTCAGGTTTTTTTTTTTCTCTTCTTCCTCCTGGTTTAAACTAGGAAGACCTTTGTGCTCTGTGATTTTGAATCCTTTGATGAAAGAATGCATTTATCACAGCAGTGGGTGGTTGACCTCTGATTGCTTGTTTCTAGGTAGGTGAGATCTGATTAAAAAAAAACAAAAACAAGTGAATTAGCTCTTTTTGAAAGTGCTTAACAAGTAGAAAGAACTGCCTTCTATGACTGGCTTTCAAAGTGGACCTCTGAATGAGACTTGAAGCATTGTATTGACCCTCTGAATAATACATTTAAAACATGATTTTCTTATGGCTTCCTGGATTTTCACTTTAAAATTACTTACAACAAAATAATTGCATATGGAATATGTAACTGGCTTTGAATATTTATAATTTTCTGATTATATTGTATTAATTAATTAAAAAAAAAACAAAAACAAACGAATGCCTGACTTTCTTTAGGACTAACTTCCAAAATATTGTTAGTAAGACAAGTAGGAGTGTCCATTAAAAAACCTGAAAATTTTGTCTCCGAAAGAGGCACAGTAAAATAAGGCATGGTTATATTTAAAGATTTAAAATAATTTTCAAATATAGTTTGGATTAATTTACCATTTCTTCCTCTATTACTGGTGCCTGCTCTTGTTTGCTGCATGTTTTAGGCATCTCCTATAATTTATTCTGCAATTTGGACTGTTTTCCATCAATTAAAATCTTTAGAAAATGTATTTTTGTATCTTTATGTATGACTAACTTATTCAATAATCCATATTTTATGCTGCTCATTGAACTGGGTTTTTAAGAGATGATATACAGTATTATATTGTATACAGTGCCAAAGTAAACCAAATGTCAGCTTTTAGCAAGGTGGCTGCTATCAGCCATAAGCACAGATTATTTTTTTTATTATGTATATGGGCCACAGTTATGAAGCAGTCAGATCCAAACTTTGTCAACAATCACCATGCTTCTAGAATAATGAATTTTGGAGTGGCCTGCTTTAGATGCAAGGCTGAATTACGTGTCATGTCACGGAGACTTTTTGCATTTGCAGTCAGGGAAACCTGTTTTTAAGCAATTTGGAGGTATCTGCTGCCAGTATAAGATTTCTAGCAAAGTTTTTGACACCTGTTTTAAAGATAGAGCTAAGGAATATAAATTGTGATTTCAGATTTTTTGTGTTTAGTTTTCTGCAAAATCCTGGGCTGCTGGCAGCAGTGTTAAAGTGAGGTTTTTGTCCTTACCCACCTAGTCCAGTGCCATGGGCTCTGCAGAGGGACAGGTCTGCTCAGCCCATCCATCTGCAAACCAGGAATTCCTCCACAAGCCCTTGCATTCTGAGCTGGGTGTGCCCTGGCAGCAGCGCTCTTTGATGTGTTTTTCTAAAACATTGCATGTTAAGGGATAGCAGAAAGGCTTACTTGGTTAGTTACTAAACTTAAAAAGTAGAAAGTAATAAACTAATTAAAGGTCTAATATTCCAGACTAAGCTAAGATTTCCATCAGTTCATTGTTCTTTGTGACCCAGGAGTTAAGCTGGAGCTTTTTCCACAAGGAGGGTTTTGGTTTTAGTATTTCCTGCATTTTGTTGTGATTTGGTATACATGCTGGTATTTGTTGTGTTTTGTGGTCCACTCTGGATCAGAAGCATCACATTGGAAAGCCCATTAAAGTCAAAAGGTTTTTGTTTTTTTGGCTAAGTTTGGGTTCAAAATAGTGGAAACAGTTTTATGACCCCTTGATGCAAGACCCTAATCCAGAAAATCACTTAAGAATACCTACTTAGCTTTTAAGTACAGTTGATTAACTGTGAAAGAAAATGCTATAGCACTCTGTGAAGACTGAATTTATGTATTTTTGAAAAGCTAACACGCTCCTTTTGTTCTGAGGAAAAAAACCCTAAAATCTCTCTTCAGAATGATTGACGAGGTATAAGAAGTTCTGTTATCCTTCTCTCACTTGGGTCTGCATTTATCCTGCAAGCACAGGTGACTTCTGCTAGTGTTTGTACTGTTTTTGTGAACACCTAAGAATATGTTTCCATTGGATGAGTTTGAATTGGTTACTAGGAAATAATCACAGAAATTCTGTGACCAGAAACTATATAGTGTCTTTAAAAGGGGGAAATATAAAATATTCTCAGTGCTACTGAATCTGTAGTCTGCCTGGAAAGGCAGTTTGAGATTAGCTGATAGTTTTTTTAGGATTGGCCATGGTAGGCAGGTGAACAGTGGAAATATTCAAATGAAATTATCTGCACAATATTTTTCAAATCTCAGTGAATTTTAGTGATGAAATTTTTCTGGTGAATTCAATTGCTTATAATTATGTGTTTCCACAGATGTGCAGAATCTTGAACACTGGGACAAGGAAGTAGGTAAGACTGGAAAAGCAAAAGCTGCCAGTTAGTAACAGATGCACCGATGTATTGCAGTGATGGAGATCAGAGGAACCATAGCATGTCTCTTACAGAGCCAGGTTCTTGTCCTATGACAGGGTAGCCTGAACACAAGGAAACTCTAGAAGACCTGAGAGGCCATTGAAAACCACTCATGCGTTCATATTGTACTGCATGTGACCCTGGAGTTTTGCAATGTTCTTCTACCCTACGTGGATCCAAAGTGGTGTTCTTTGTTTGGCAATCAATTGTTATATTACTTCATACCATTAGCATGCATGGAGTAGATGCTGAACCACAAAGTTCCTGCTCTGCAAAGCTTATGTGAGACAGAATGTTGGAAATCTCTTTAATGCTGGCAGTAATTTAACCAGTTGGTAATGAAGCCACGTAGAGTTTCCAGGGGTATGGAAGGGTTCAAGAGATACCAGTGTGCTTAAGCCTTGAGCTCTTGTGAAATGGTCTTGAATACTAGCTTACAGGAACTCTGGCTGCATTTCAGGTGTCTAATGTTACTGCAAGTGACTTGCTAAATGTGAAGTTAATTTCAAAAGGGTTTAAGGTATTTTAGGACACTCTGCTTGCAGTGGATTCTTGCACTACCTGTAATAAGGGGAAGTTCTTTCCCTCCTCTGATGTATTTGAATAAAAGTTGGTCAAAGACTGTATCATGCTGACTTCTCGCAGACACCTGAAAATAGTACCTCCCTCCTTCACAGGCACTAACAGTCAGTTTGACTCTTTCAGGTATTTCTGATTATTGACATCATCAGTAAGGTTCTTTACATGTACTGTATGCTTGAGTACTGAGGCAATTCTGTTAGCCCCATGATCATCTGCTTTTTTAAGGAGTGTTTGCTTTCATCTAATAATTCTGAGGGTAAGAAAAGGTTGTATAAAAGTTGTATGTGATGCATAACTTTTATTTATTTATTGCTTAAATTTTGGCAAACCTGTTCAACAATGCAGAAATACTGGCCCTAGTAATTAAGATCTTTCAGAAAACCCCAGTTCTTTGAGAGTGACATTGTGTACTGGTTTCACTAAACACAGAGTGTATGCACAGCTGAGGTACGGTGTTTGACAGAACTTTTCAGATCTTGGAGTACTGTTTTGGCTAAGACACTGTGTTTCTCTGTTATCAGTAGAAATTTGTTGCAGTTTCAGTAAGCTACTTACAACTTGATTGTTCTGCCTAGTTTCCAGCACAACTGTACTTTGCCTAAATGAACTAACCTGTTATGTAAACTGTCTAGTCATTGTGTGATTTCTACTTATCTGCACCTGTCTGGAGCTACAATATATCATTAAAAACCATTGCTCTTGTTTTGTCCAAAAATCTGCCACGGAGATGTGTGCCTTTTATTTTTCTTTTGCAGGGAATTGAACAGAGCAGCATGGTGTTTAATTAGAAAATATGTGTATCTGTGCCCTTCACTCTAAAGCAGGCATAAGTACAGCTAAGGATACTAAAAGATTGTTTTGTATCAACAGCATAACCTAGTTTTCCTGAGTTTAGTACTTTACCAGTGAACAGTGCTTATTGTCTGGTCTTGAAGGACCTGAATGTTTCTGGCATTCTTGGTATAGTAAAGCTAATTTCAGAGCAGGAAGAGTGTACATTAACCTCCTACTTGGCAGTGTTTATTTGTCAGAATGCCTCCACAGGCTTTGACTTTGGCAAGCCTTTGCAGGGATGGTGGAAGAGGGGCATGTGGGCTGAGGCAGGAGAAAGCAGAAGCTAAAATTGAAGTGTTCAGGCGTTTTTGCTGGATGCGTGGATGGTGAAATCAGTGAGGGGACCAGCACACCAGGGTCTCACAGGGATCTTGGGATCTCACCAGGATCTCACAGGGAGTCCTTGCCCTGTCCCTGGAGGGTGGTGAGCCTCCAAGATCTGTGCATCAGCCCAGCCACCCCAATGAGATGGTGGCACAGTCACTTGCCTTGCTGATAGCACCCCTGCATTTTAAAAGACCTCTGTGCTAGGCTGGGCTTTTAGGTTTTGTCTGCTGTCACTGCTCAACAGAAAGAACTTGAAAGAAATGGGTGGTGCATATGTTTCCCTATATTTTACACTCTGATCACTTTCTTTACTTCTGGAAACCTTAATTTTTGAACATTTTGACCTGACAATGTCCCTTTAATACCATATTATGCAAGGATCTCAGACATTAAAGATATTGGAAAATTTTCTAAAAACTACGCATGTGCCTTAAATTTCAGAGCCAAACTGTTGCCACTCCATTGATTAAATCAGTCTAGAAATCTCCAAAGCCTCTTCTGTGGCAGGGAATTATAAGCAGCAAACCTAATCCTCAGACTGGTGAGAAAAGAGAAGCCAAAACTCCCAAACAAAGGTCTCAGGACTTTCTTAGATGAAAATCAGGAGGAAAGCTGCAATATAAATTTGGCTTCAGGTCTTTGTTATATCAGAGCAGAAATTTGCCAATCAGAAAGAATATGTAGTTGTAATTTTGTCTGCTTTGTGATTTGGTGATGAAGAGGATACATGTCGATGATGGCTGAGGTATATGAACCTCACTGTAGTGACAGGAAACATTTTAATTTATTGTTGAAATTTAATTAAATTATGACAGTTTTGGAATATTATTCAGAGCTTTGTGAATGGAGATGTACATGCTACAGAAGTCTTTTACAAAACTCGGAATCAAGAGCTAGACTAGAAAAGTGCAGTTCAGAGGTCTCCTCTTTTCTTTTTTACTTGCCCAGCCCTGAACTCATGGATGACTCAAATAATGTGAAGGCACAAATTCCCTTTCCTGATGATACAATCATTCTAAAAACCTATGTAAAGCCTTAGATTAAGAAATAAATGTTAAGGTTGTGCTGTAAATTTTATATACTAAGTGAACATTTTACTTGTAAATGTTAAGAATAATTACTTAATTAAGTCCCAGAGATTTCAAAGTTCAGCATCCAACAGTTACTGTTCTTTTCAGGGAATTCGATCCTGATGAACCTGAAGAGAAAGGTTCAAAGATTTCCAGTGAGGTTCTTTGAAAAAAATCTGTGTGCCATAGTGGCTGTTCAGTTTGCTGAGCTGTAACAGGCATCACATACCAGGAGGCAGTGGAGAAAGCACATCTGTCCTGCACCCTGAGTGCTAGGTCTTGGTCCCTGCTTTTGCATTTCGCTCTAGATGTAGTTCAGCAAAATATAACCAGAATGCCTCTCTTCTTGACTATGTGAAGAATAATAAAAGAAGGTCTCAACCATCTCTTTCAGGAAAAATTAAGATCTTGCCTTTTTTTGACACATCTTTAGTAAGATTGCAGTTTGCTAGTGTCTTGGTTTGGGAAGACAGGTATCTGCCAGATAAAAGCTGGAGTTTCCTTTGGAATGGAGAGTGTAAGCCACCCCCCTTTTTTTCCAATTATAAATTTACAATCAGAGGCTCTTAGGCAAAGATTTTTGGAGTAGGAATAGCAGCTCTTTACTAGTATGTATATGTATATGTATATGTATATGTATATGTATATGTATATGTATACGTATACGTATACGTAT
>VXBN01003352.1:12359-41240 GCA_013397395.1 Sinosuthora webbiana | reverse complement strand
CCCAAGCTTGTCCACACCTTTGTTTCAGTTAAGTATCCTTAAGTATCCAATACTTGGTCTCCTTGGTAACTTATGGGGAAAAAAAATTCTTTAGAGAAAAAGAAGGAACAAACCCAACCCCCAACAGCTAGTCTTCTGGCAGAGGGAGAGTGCAATTCTTAAAGCATCCTGTCCACTTTCTCTATTGTACATGTGTTTGACAGAACACCTAACTAATTTTCATGGTAGCAATAAATTTAAATATTGGTCTTCTTGAGGAATTCTGTAAAGCTTGGAGATGAAGGGCTATGACTGTTCAGAGCTGTAGCTTCATCTTGTAGTCTTACATCTAACATGATGGGGATAATTCTATATACAGAACTACAGAATTATAGATAATTCTATATACAGAATTATAACTCCTGGGGAGTTATCTATGTACAGCCATATTGTCATTATAGAGCAATTTTTGACATCATGTTCCAAAGTTCAGGAATGCATTTATATTTGAAATGTCTTTTTAGCCCCCTAAATCTTGGATTGAAGAGGTCTTCAGTAAAAGAGAATGTGCACACATTATCCCCAGCTCAAAAGATCCACACAGGTAAAACAAGGAATTTCTCTTTTTTTCTGTTACGTTTAAAAAGAATCAGACTAATTTTTTATGGGCATTGTGTTTGGTTGGGATGGTGTTTTGTAGTGTCTCAGTCAATGATTGCTGGTCTATGGGTTTTCATGGATCCCATCACCAGTCTGTTTTAAATGAAACTGTTTATTTGAATTAGAAATTGTCAGCAATTAACCTTACTACACTTCTTAGATTTGTTACTCTCAGTCTGGTAACTAAGACAGGTATGGTATCCAGCTAAGAGACTGAGTTACATGGAGTTACTGGTGCTTCCTCAGAATAATTACTGCTGCTGATCACATCTTCTGATACAGGAATTTCTGATCATACTGGTGTAGAGTATGAAAAGAGTAAGGAAGAGATCAAATCCTCAACCTGTGTTTTAGCACCTGAGGAAGCAAACATAATTTGACATTCTGCATTATGTGTCTAGTGGATGATGTGGCCTAGATAAATTTGAAGAGATCATGGTCTGAGAATGTAAACTTGTAATTTTGATTATAGGGGTTTGAACACATGGAGAGTGTAGCATGTGTAAGATAGATAACTCATCTATGAAATACAGATCTGACATACAGTCTGAGTTGTGAAATGCCAGACAAATCACTAAAGTTGTCCAGTACATTTTCCAGGGGTTAGTGGTGGAGATGACAGCCTGTTTTGTTGTTGATGAGAATTCTTTCACTGTTGAATTGATGTTTTAAAAATAGCATTAAAGCTGTCTTATTTTACACATGCATATATAAATTATCCACCTTTTTATCACAGATGTCCTGCAGGATGCCAGGTGTGCCATAATTTAATCAGGTAAGAGTGCATAAATCTATATGTACTATTTTTATATTGACCTAGTAATAACAATCCTAGTCAAGGAAGCAATGACAAGAGAAATATCCTTCTTGGTTTATGGTCAGAGCAGCATTTCTAGGGATGTATTGGAGAACGCTTAGCATAAATATAAGTAGAATAAATTGTGTGATAACCTTTGATTTATTTGCAATAGAAAATTCTACCCAAATACCTTGTGTGCATGATTTTGTTTTAAGCTCCTCCTGAGGAATGAAAGGCAGAAATGTGTCTTTAAATGAGAGTCAATTCCAGCTATATCCCAGATTATATATGAAGGAGAGCAAGTCTGTAACAATAGAGAACAGTGAGAATTATGGAAAGAAAAAGATAATGAAGGGAGAAGAAAAAGGGTAAAAGAAGCATCCCCAATAATAGGTTTTTTGAAGATTTTTAATCCTGTCTGCAGTGAGGAGTCTGAGTCTGCTTTTGGGAACGCAAACAACAAAAATTTCATTACTTTGGTGCTTTTAAAATGTGGTGTTTTTTAGGGAAACTGTATTTTGTGACCTGTATTAATTAGTTGTTTTCCATCCACTATTAATCATTCTGATGGTATTACCATACACTTTTTGGTACTGTGTATTTATGATAATACATTATCAGTTATGGGAACAAAAAGTTCAACTTTAATTTGTTTTGTGTTAAAGGCATCTGATGGCTGAGGCAATCAATGGTGACTAGCAAACTGGTGTCAAGTAGTCCCATAATCTCTGTTAACATGGTTATCTGTCTTTTCATTATGCTTCACATCTCATTTTGCTTCTAAGATTTACAAGAGTCATGTTTTAAAAAGAGTAAATAAATTACACCCAAAATAAAATTACTGTAAGAGCTGATATGCAGAATGGTGCTGGCATTGTAAGGCAACTGATTTGAGTTTCTGTTCAGAAGGTGTGATCTCCTTCTAAAAGAATGGTCTCATGTATATCTTGCTTTAGAGCAGAAGAATAAATACTAAAAGGTTTTTGCAGGTCTTCTGAGAGAAGAAATGCAAAGGATGTTTTAATGCTTCCTGCTAACCTGCAGATACTCAGCTTGTAATCACAGCTAAAGTTATATTGTCCTTCAAAATATGGTATTTTAATTTCATCTCAATCAAGACCACAGCAGTTCTGTAATTCTCCCCCTCTCCTCCCTCAGAGTGACAATGTTGTTAATTGGTCTGGGAAGACCAGTAGGACAAAATTTAACCCACAGAAGTGCAAAACCAAACCAAGATTAGCTTTCACCAAATCAGCCTCCTAGTAAAACACAGTTTAGCTGCATAAATGTGAACACACTACTAGGAGAGGGAGGAAGAGAAACAGGAAATGCGTGCTCCATTGGATGGATTTGTTTTTTTCTTTCACCTTTCTCTGTCAAGACATGCTGTATCTTTGTATGTCTTTTATCTTGTAGTTGTTTCTTTCAGTTTTCGCTGAGCATTTTCATGCTGTTTAGATTAATATGAATCCAGTCTGTTGGTCTGTCTATGTTTGCAGAATGTGTGTGGGTGTCTAATGAATATTTCAGTCAGCCCTCATCTTACAAGTATATTTTCCAAATGTTAACTGTTCTTTTCTTCCTGAGTATCTCAAGGTGTACAGAGAACTTTGTTCTAGGAAAATTTTTCTGTTCCTAAGAAGGAGAAATTATTTCCATATGATTGTTATGACTGGTTATATTGTATTTATTAGATCAGCATTGAAAGAGGTTTTGGACCTCCTGAGTTCTGTAGTTTTCCACAACAGTCAATGAATCATGTGGATATACTTGATGCCAACTATAATTTGACCTAATATTGTAGGCAAATAAAATCTCTTAATGATTTCTTTTGTAGAGAACTTTGAAGGTTTGCAAGCAGTCTGTGAAAGGAAACAAGTTTGTGAATGGGTTATACAACAAATTTGCTAATTTTAAGTAGAATTACTCCATTTAGAAGTTGCTAATCAAATTTAAGTAACTTACCAGCACCTTTGTCCATGCTCCCCTGGTGAACTGAAATGGGTCTCTATCTACTCTTCTGTGCAGTTCTCACAAAAACATACCAAACATTTAAGCAGTTAAAATGGACTCACTATATGAGTATTCAGAAGTGAGGAGTCCATTTCCTGCATCCTTATGCATCTGAGATGTTATTGCAACTTGTCTATATATCTCACCTTTAAGGCATAAGTTTTAGACAGAGCTTCTAAATTTCTGTCTGTGAGGACACTGGATATTGTAGTCTGACTCCTGCAGTTACTTTTACTTCAAAGTGTGACTTTTCTAGTAGCCTGCTTTTATATTACTGATGATGTCCCCACCTTCTCTGGTAGCTTGGTGAGGTTTTGAGGCAGAAAAGGCAAAGTCTTTGCAAAGATACTTTGTATCAATCTGTATCCATATATCTATACATCCATAGGATCACAGAGTAACTCAGGCTGTCAGGGTCATGGTCTCTAGTATGCTCTGCTAGGAGGTCAGACGAGGATGCTTCACTCAGTTGTGTGAAACCCCCAAGGATGGAGATGGCCTACCCTCCCCTGTTCCTGACTCCACCACTGGGTTGTTTCCAGAAGGAAAAAAGGTTTCTTCTTATTTCCATCCTCAGACTCCCGTGTTTCAGCTGTACTGCTGCCTCTCACCCTCCTGCCATGCATCACTGAAGAGCCTATTTATGTCTTCTGTACCCCATCCCATCAGTGCTGGGTGTGTTGTTGGAGCCCCTGAAGCCATCTCTCATCCCAGCAGAACCATCCCATCCAAAAGCCTCTTCTCAGAGACCAAGGGCTCCAGTCCCACCATCTGTCCCCAGAACAGTCACTTTGCCCCTGAAGCCTCCCCACTTTGCTGATGTCTCTTCTGTGTTGTGGATGGAAGTTGGAGGTGGTACCCAGACAGCGGCTGAGAAGCACCAAGCAGAGGGGATGGACTCTGCTGTCCCCTGGCCCTCAGGCCATGTCCCACTCATACCAACTCGGACACATCTGGCCCTTATTGCTTCCCAAGCACATGGATGACCCTGGCTTAGCCCACCAACACCCAGGGCTGTGTACCAGAGCTGCCCCTCCATTCCCTTTCCCCTCCATTCCCTTCATTGCCTTTTCCAGGTTGCAGGTGGACAGCCTGGACAGGAATGACCCTGTACAGACTGTGAGGAACCCTTCTTGGTACTACTGGCCCACCACCCAGCCAGGTGGGTGTCATCTCTACCACACTATAACGTCACAGCCCAGCTACAGAAGCCTGGCTAGGGCAAAGGTAGGTGCTCTCCTCTCATCCCCACGATTACGCTGCAGAAGGCAGTAAGATGGGTCAGACATGACTGATCATTGATCCTTGTTTACTTCTTCCTGTCACTGTCTACTCCTTCATGTGCCCAGATGTGTTCTCCAGGTGGTCTCACACCTTGATTTTACCTCAGACTTATGGCCAGATGGCTGGCCTGTTTTGATGCATGACATTTACCTTTCAGTTATTTGGAACACCCTGATCTTCACAGCCTTGGAATCTAGCTGTACAAGGTCATCAGACACCTCCCTCAGCACCCTGGGATGCTGCCTGATACGTGTGTGAAACAACTGCTCCTGTGCTATTCTGCCTCAAACATCATCTCAGCCTGCTAGTGCCACTCCACCTTGAGCCCTGTCTCCCAGAGTGTAGGAGACACTTCCTTTGCCAGTTTACTTTCGCAGAGCATTGAATCAATCAAATGTAATTTGCCTGGGTTGAAAAAATGGAGTGCAGACCTAATTTCATGGCATCTGGGTATCAAGAAATACCCTACTAAAGCAGCTTGCTTCCTGCATTTCCTTTGGGTAGTTTTGGGGTTGGTGTTGGTTGGATGGTTAGTTGGTTGGTTTTAAAAAAACTGTTTCTCTGTCACCAGTTAGTTCTCTCTCATTTCCACTGGAAACTCTCTTTTAGAATGCACATCTCCAGAGTCTTGCAGATGTTTACATCTAACGTGCCCCTAAAGGGACAAAGAGTACAGCTGATGCCTGAGGCAGTCATTGTGTTTGGGTTGTTGAAGGATGTTTGGTTTCTTAAAAGAGGAAAAGTGAAGAATTTATCTCCATTTCCTAGGGTATATTAACTTCTGAAAAGTCTAAAGGAGAACTGGGCTGTCAGCTGTCACTATAAATTACACTGAAGTTAATCCTGTAGAAGACACTGAAGCCTGTTGAAGCCTGTGTGAGAGCAGTGATTGAATTTGGAATCTGAGTTATTATCCCAAATGCAAACCTTTAATGCTAACTCAGTTTCTGGTATCTTTCTGTGCTGTCTCTGGCTAGGACAGGGTTAACTATTTGCAGAAGCCAACCAGGGGCCTGTCTAGGACCCAGAAGTTTTTCTCTACTGCCTCAGGTGATTGCCAAGGCCTGGGGAGAAAGGAACCTCTTCTGGGGAGGGGGGTCCCTTCTGGGTCCAGGTAGTGTGGTCTTGTCTATTGTCATGGGCTTTCCCTCTGAATCATTCATTTCTTGTGCCCCTTGTCATCAGTTTGTTGCTACTGTTCGTTGCTGTTTCCAGCAAACTGTTCTTATCTTAACCCACGATCTTTATCTTTTGTGCCTCCTGTTCTCCTCTCCAGCCCAAACAGAGGGAGGGACAGGGGGAGGAGGAGGAGTGAGCAAACCCTGCATGGTTTGACATGTTTCAGTGGGAACATTAAACTGAGGAATCACAAAATCACAGAATCACAAGGTTGGAAGAGACTTTTAAGATCGAGTCCAACCCAGGCCTAACACCTCAACTAAACCATGGCACTGAGTGCCACATCGTATCTTTTCTTAAACACATCCAGGGATGGTGACTCCACCACCTCCCCAGGCAGATGATTTCTGTACTTTATCACTCTTTCCATAAAAAAATTTTCCTAGTATTCAATCTATATTTCCCTTGGCACAGCTTAAGACTGTGTCCTCTTGTTCTGTCAGTTGCTGCCTGGAGAAGGAGACTAACCCCCACCTGGCTACAACCACTCTTCAGAAAGTTGTAGAGAGTGATAAGGTCACCTCTGAGTCTCCTTTTCTCCAGGCTAAACAACCCCAGCTCCCTCAGCCGTTCCTCACACAGTTTGTGTTCCAAACCCCTCACCAGCCTTGTTGCCTCCTCTGGATGTGCTCAAGCGTCTCAACGTCCTTCCTAAAGCAAGCAATACCATTCCTAAAACATGACAGCCTTATTTGGCCCTTAATGTTCAGCAGGAAGAGCTGAGGTAACAACTGATCAGTCCAGAGCAGGTTGGAAACAAATTTGATCTCAGTATTTGTTGTAGTAGGCGTGCAACCACTGGTCACAATGTTAGTAGGTCTGTTCACATGGCTGTGGTACCCAGTGTTATGTATGTTACCATATGTGCTCCTTGCAATGCTCTTTTTCTAAGCAGGGGGAAGAATCAAGATTGCTTTGTTGCTGTACTGTGTGATATCAGCTTATGGCATCATTGCATCAAGGGCAATGAAGGTCATTGTGATATGTTTTAGGTGCTGCTCTCCTAACCTTATCTTGGGTGCTACTTTGGGAGTCCATTAATAATTGTATCAAGTCCAGGGGGAGAACGGGGCGGGGTGGTTTTCTCCAGCTTTTCATACTCTTTTTCTCCTTCAGGCCTGTTACAACAGCTTTGGAGAAATTTGAATTTCTTTTGGATGTTGAGGAAATCATGGTCTTGTTGCTAAGTCTGCCAGTTCCCCCCATATGGTCCACATCATGGTTAGAGTAAAGAAAAAGATTTCTGGGGAGTTATTCAGAGTTCTGCCCCAAGGGTGGACAGTCATGAGTGGCATGCAATGTGGAAGGACATGGGCCAGTATTTGGAAGATTTCTGCAGTGATTTGGAAGTTCACCCCTGAACAACTACAGGATATGATAAAATATATCATGTAAAAATGCTGTGGCAGTTTCAGAGAGGTGTGAAGTTATGCAACATGCTGGGATCTGCTCCGTACTGAACACTGTTCAATACTAGAAAGTGCCCTCAGGGGGAGGACAAGGAAAGCAAAGCAAGAGGCACTGTGGCCACTCAACTGCAGCTGAACCAGAGGAACAGCCAGTGCCAGTAGTGGTGACTCCTACAAATGAAGAAATCCAAGACCAAACTGGTTCACTTAGTAAGGGTTGAAGAGGAAGTAGGGCCCTCATGAAAGGAGGAAAAGGGAGGGCCAGATCGCCTGATCCCTATCCCTGGGAGAGCTGCAGAGTATGCAAGATTTCAGCTGCCAGTCCGACCTGGCTACTCCAGTGCTGCAGTATCACAGCTCATGATATGAAACTAGATGGTAATGAGGCCAAGCAGCTGGCATCCCTCTCCCAGGATGTGGGCATTGACAAGGGGATTGGGAAGAGGACAGAAGCTCTCAGCCTTTGCGGATGACTCCTGTCAAGTGTGAGAGAAAGGTGCTCTCTCAAGGATGATCTAGGAGTGCACCCAGGCAGGTGTGACACCATGGAGGTAGGTACCCAGTACTGAGAGAACTGCCTGTGCTGGAGGTAAGCTCTAGGGATTCAAATAATGTGCAGTCAGTCCCGTGTAGATCCAGATGAGGTCCAGTGTGCACAATCCATGTGGCAGAAGTTTGTATAGAGCACAAAATCATCGTGCACCAACTCATTGGCACTGATGTCCATGAAAGGAGGAGAACAAACAGTGCTTCAGGTAACTGCTGGATTCCAGCAATATGAAAATGAGTTTTTTGTTTCCCTTCCAACTTGTACCTTGTCTGCGGAAGGATTGTCCAAGACTGCCCAAGACTGCAGACAGATTCAAAAGGCTCAAATAAGGTAGAGATTAAATGTCTCATACTCCACCAGTAAGAACCAGAGTCTGCTACTGGGAACAAGTGGCCCCCTTCAAGAGAGAGGGTGCACACGATGAGGTAACCTGTGGTTTTTATTGTGTGACCGTGGAGAAGACATATGGAAGTGGTATGGAAAATTCTCCTGAAGACTGCTTTTGCCACAAACCAAAGTAAGACCAAGGGACCTGCCCAGGAAATTGAATTTTTAGGAGTAAAATGAATGGATGGATGTCATCAGATTCCAATGGATATGGTCAACACATAAGTAGCTGTGATCCCAGCCAACCAGCAGGAGAGAAACACAGGCTTTTCTAGCCATTGTGGGTTTTTGAAGGATCTGTGTTTAGGATTACAGTCAGATTGAAAGTCCTATTGATCAAGTGACCTGGAAGAAGAATGATTTTAAGTGGGGTCCTGAACAACAAGCTTTTAAGCAAATCAAACTGCAGGCTAATTATGCCCTTGGGTCAATCACAACAGGACAAGATGTGAAAAATGTGTTTTACAGTGCAGATGGTAAGAATGGTCCTTTCTGGAGTCTCTAGCAAGACTGGGGAGGCTCAAGGATGACCCCTGGGGTTCTGGAGTCAGGGAGATTCTTGGTTGAGAAATGGGATTCCCCAATTCAGTGCCCCTACCAAGAATCTCCAAAACCACATGCCTCTCTCTCCCACTCTATCTTCCTCTCCGCCTTTCCACTGCAGTGGAGTGAAGCTGAGAACTGGAGACACAAAAGGCAAAATATCATGGTTTGAGACGAGAACAATTTACTGGAAACAGTAATTTGATAAGGAAAAAAAGCAAACAGTAACAGCAACAATGTTAATTTAAAAAGTGTACAAAAAAAAAAAAAAATAGAAGAGTGATCATGCAGAAATGCTCACTGTGGAGCTTGTGACTGAAGCACCGCTCTGTCTCTCTTGGGACTGGCACTACCTGGACCTGTCTCTGGCTTGAAACCAGCTCCCTCCACTAGACTTATTCAACTAGAAATAAGCCCTTCACTCAACAAGAGAGAGAGAGAGAGAGAGAGACACCTTTACCTCTGCCTCCAGAAATGATGTGAGGTGGTAAAGAGTAACATCTGGGCTCTAGCCATGTCCCATCCCAGCATGGACAAAAGCAGGACAGGCATACAAAGGATCTGAGGTCTGCTACACCCCAACTGAGAAAGAGATCCTGGCAGCTTATGAAGGGGTCTCAGCTGCTTCAGAAGTGATGAGCCCCGAAGCCCAGCTCCTCCTGGTGCTCTGACTGCCAGTGTTGGATGTTCAAAAGGACAGTCCCTGCCACACATTATGCCACTCATGCTTTATAGAGTAAATGTAGTGTGCTGATGACATTGAACAGGAAACTCCAGTTTCCCAGGAATCAGGAACTGGCCCAAAGACAAAAATTTTGGATTTTTCTCAGAAAAGGACAAAGGGGAGGTGACACATCCTGAAAAGGTCCCGCCATATAATCAGCTACCAGAAAATGAAAAGTGGTACACTCTCTGATGCTTCCTGATGTGTTGGAGGGACACATCAAAAATGGGAAGCTGCTGCATGGAGTCCTACATGGCAAATCACAGAAACTATGGAGGGACAAAGTGGATCAAGTCAGGTTGCAGAGCTGAAAGTCATCCAGCTGTCTTTAGATATCACTGTATGAGAGAAATGGCCAGTGCTCTACCTGTATATTGACTCATGAATGGTAGCAAATGCTCTGTAGGGGTGGCTTGAGTGGTGGAAAAAGATAAATAGGCTGTTCAGAGGTAAACCCATCCAGGCTGCTGAACTGTGGAAAGACATCACTGCCTATGTAGAGAAGCTGGCTGTAAAAGCACATCGTGTAGATACACACACACACACACACACACACACATACAGAGGAGATGGGCTGCTGAGGAACATCAGAGCAATGAACAGGTGGATTGGGCTGCCAGGATTAAAGTGTCTCCTGATTAAAGTGTGACCTGGACTGGCAGCATAAGGGTGAATTATTCCTGGCCCATTGGGCCCATGACACCTCAGGTCATGAGAGAAGAGATGCAACAATACAGATGGGCTTGTGATAGAGGGGTGCACTTAACCATGGACACTATTTCCCAAGTGATCCGTAACTGTGAAACATGCACTCTGATCAAGCAGGCCAAGTGAGTAAAGCCTCTGTGGTATGGGGGAGGATGGTTCAATTATAAATGTGGGAAGACCTGGCAGATCAATTCCATAGACCCCTGGTCCAGAGAGCACAGTATTGAGTGGGTGTCATGTTCCCTGTCATGCACCAACCTCTGTGAAAACTGAGTGATACAGTGGACTGTTAAAACCACAGTCCAAATCAGTGGGTGGTAGGACCTTCAAACATTAGGATCTGCATTTAGGTGGATCTGGTTGGCTAATACCACAGACTCTGCCAATTGAGCTTGCCCTGCCCAATCAAAACCTTCATGTAGTTTAGAAGGGTAGAAATGGATAAAGTCACCATGATGCATATGAGGAATATATTTGGGAAGTCAGTTTGGATTAATCCTGTCTCAAGCAAAAGCAAACCCACCCATGGGAATGTTTTTGTTCAATAACCTGGGTATGCTTGGTGGGTAACACAGAAGGACTGTGAAACAAAATGTGTACCTGGAAGGGGATTTGATTTTTGAGTGAGAACAGTCTGTAATGTCAAGCTGTGTATGTATTGCTGGTTGCTGAATGACACTGGCACTGTGTGCCATAACTACCATGGGAGGTTATGGTGACTCCAGTGAGTCTGTACTGCTCCAGATACACCGCCCGTGAGTTCATGATGCAGCTTGCAACCACCTGACAGCACACCAGCCCCTCTGATCTGGAAGACATCCAGAGCAGATAGAACTCACAGTCATGGACTCAATGAACTCAACAGACATCTCAGAGGGACATCCATTGACTATGATATCTAATCTTGTCCGTGCATGCATGCACGCGCGTATGTTTGTGTATGTACGTATGTATGTATATAACTGGAAGGTGTAAGATTTGGTCATGACGTAGATGATATGGAATAAGGGGTGAAAAATGTCCTCGTTCCAGACAGGATAGGGTTATTTTTTGCAGTAGCCAGGAAGGGACATGGGTAGGATCTAGCGATTATTCTCTACCACCCCTCATCACTGCTGGGAGTGAGGAAAAGGAAATCTCTTCCAGGGAGAATCACAGAATATGCCGAGTTGGAAAGAATACACAGTGACCATTGAGTCCAACTCCTGGCCCTTACAGGACTATTCCCAAGAGTCATATCATATGTTGAAAAGGTCCCTTCTGGGTTGGCCAAGGGAGTGACCAAAAGAGTGATTAGGTATTGTCTGTTGTTGAGGGGTTTCTGTGTGAAATGTTCATTTCCTGTGCTGTCTGTTATTAGTATTGTTGGTGTTACTGTTTGTTCTCTTATCTCCTTGGTGTTTCCAGTAAATGGAAATGGATTGTTCTTATCTCATTCTGATCTTGACCTTTTGTGCCTCCCATTCTTCTCTCCAGTGCACTGCAGGGAGAAGGGAAGAGAAAGAGGTGAATGAGTGAGCAGTGTGTGACTTGGAGAATCTCAGTGGAAGCATTAAACTGAGGAGTACCATACCAAACCATGACAATCTCCCTCAATACTGTACTTCAGTCCACGTATTTTGTATACGCACTTTGCTGGCTTCCAAGGGTGACCCTGAAATACCCCTCCTGATTGTTGATCATAACTCCTAGATCTTTCTTTAGTACAAAGAATAACTGGCAGTAATACTCATAGCAAACCTCAGTGTTCTACAACGTTTCTCTGAAGTGGAAAATGTAAGACCTAAATCCAAGCTACATTGCTTAGGTCAGAATTTCTGTATGGGCCTCTCAAACTGTTACAGAATCCCACAGAATCACAGCATGGTTTGGATTGGAAGGGACCTTTGAAGACTATCTAGTCCAACTGCCCAAACTGTTATTAGTGTTCCTCAGGTAGAGAACAGATTCTATACCCAACTAAACATAATTAAGATATAATTCAATGTTATTTTGCTATTGTTGCAATTTTTTTCCGCATGGTTAATTTTTACTGCATTCCATGAGAGACAACTGCAGTATTTTTCTTTGCAGGAAGTTATGTGGGCTATGGACATGTAAAATTACGTTCAAGTGAGTTTGATATAAAATAATGTCTGTATTTTTATTTGTGAGGTGTTGCTGTGGACGGCTGATTGGAGAACACTCAGGAATAGAATGCAGCTGGCCTGTTTATCAGGCTGGTTCACAGGGCGATGGTGGAGAATGGTCTGTGCAAAACCACACAAAGATGAGTCCAACAGATGCATTTGGTACAATCAATTTTCAAGATGGAGACCACACTTACCATGCCAAGGTAATAGGTGTTGTGTCTATATGTCTGACTTATTTTTGTAATTTCAGAATAAGAAAAGAAAGGTAAAAATTGGATTGGGTGCATATCAGATTGATTGTTTTAAAAGGGTAGGGGAATCTAAAAGTAAACCAGATTAAAATGTGTGTATATTTTAATGTTGAACTTCACTGTGATTAGGGATATGCTGTCTGTATTGCTCACATGCCTTTTTGTGCTATCATGTTAGGGTAGTAGAGAGCTCTAATCCTTCACAAGATCTACAGGACATTAATTATTAGAACTTTCTGATGTGTTGCAGATTCTTCTCCTGAAGTATTTAAAAGATGTTTATTTTACCCATTATTTTCCTTTCCAGTATATTAGACTTTCTTATGATAGTAATTTGGATCAGCTATTGCACCTGATGGCTAAAGAATGGCAGATGGAATTGCCTAAGCTAGTGATCTCTGTTCATGGAGGCATTCAAAATTTCAAGCTTCCCTCAAAGGTCAAGCAGGTTTTTAGCAAAGGGCTGGTGAAGGCAGCTGAGTCTACAGGAGCATGGATAATTACAGAAGGCATCAACAGCGGTAGTGTAATCACTTTTCTTTGTTTCCATTTTTCTTTTGGTAGTTTTTCCCTGCATAACAGCATCCACATTTAGATGAAATAGAGTGAAATTGTTTGAAATATGTTAATAAAAAATGAAGCCATTTTTATATAATGAGCAGTGCATAATTCAAAGAGTGGGATCGTGTTCATTTACTGTTGACAGGCATTAAGAATATTTTAATTAAAGAGCAGAGTATTCTCTGTGTAATAAGAAACACTGCATATAGCCAGAATTTATTTGCAGTTAATTTGTCTGCTTCATTAAAATAAAACTTCATTAAAATAAAGGTTCTGTGGACTATGATTAGTGCTTTTGAAACAATTTTCAAAGCTCAATTGTTCGATTTAACTTGTGTTTTATAATTGGTTATGTTTTGAATCAGGATAATCAATTATTTAGCCTAGTAGTACCTGAAAATCCTTTTAGACTATTCTCAAAAACTCAGAGGGGTCAGTAAACTGTGAAACTGTAAGTTTTACTACTTTAACTGTTATTCAGTCTGATGATCTTGCAGGAGAACTCTCCTAGGCATTCATATAACTAATGAAGTTTTATGGATGTGAAAACCACCATTAGCAACATGTGATAGTATTATTAATTAGAAATATGTGCTGAGTTTGATGCAATGGTACATTACACCTGAGCTGTGAAGTGTACATCAAATATACAAGCTGGGAACAATATTTTGGTTTTGATTGAAACATAACTACAGTACAAATTAAGTACTGTACAAAATAAGTGCAAAACCTTTCTCAGTGTCTTGTAGCAGGTCTCTGAATATAGAAGAAAAATTATAATTTGATTATCTGTTTAGGAGTGTCCAGACACGTGGGGGATGCACTGAAAGGCCGTGCCTCACCACACCTGAGAAAGATCTGTGCTATTGGGATTCCTCCATGGGGCATCATTGAGAATCAGAGGGATCTCATTGGAAAAGATGTGAGATGGATGCATTTTAATAATAAAAGCCTTCATGTTCATGGGATGTTAGAATTTTCTTGCATACTTTCTTCTAGATTAACTTCACTAGTTTGATATCTTTTCACTATTATAGAGGCTTAGATTTTACTCAGCAACAGAATTTTGTGGCATGTTGAGGCATTGTATTTTGCTTTTTGTGTATAAATGAATAGCTTTGAAATACTTCTCTTCTTACAGGAAATTGCCATTCTTATTTTAAATGTTGTAATTATGTAGGCAACTCTCTTGTGGTTGTAAATTACGTTTTTCTGTATTAGGACTCAGAATGACCAGTCAGGTTAGTAATGTACACAAATAAGCTATTAATATGGGAATTATTTTATTCACAGTCTACTTTATATTCACAAACTGTGACCTTATATGAGGGCATAATCTACTCAAGTGTCTAAAAATGCTTAGGTAGTAAGGTGAAATTATTCCTGATAAATGTTAGGTCATGCATTTTTAATGGGAATACAACTCAGGGAAACTATGCCATGGTGTTCCAACTGTTGCAAAGAATGTCAGGCAGTGACTCTAAGGATTGCAAACTTAATCAGAAGTGTTTTCTGAGGTATTAATTATGGGTTTGTTGCTGTTAAGAATCAAATGCTAAGAATCAAATGTCTGAGTAGCTCAAAAAGCATGATGGCGAATTTTGAACACCACACTGTGATGAAGAAATATATACAAGTGAGGGAACATAAATGGTAGTATTTTGTTGGCTTCTTTGAGGACATTTTTATTTTATTTTTCTCAGGTAGTTTGCCTGTACCAGACTCTTGGTAACCCACTCAGCAAGCTGAGTATGCTCAACAGCATGCATTCTCATTTTCTAATGGCAGATGATGGGACAGTAGGCAAGTATGGGAATGAAATGATGCTCAGGAGGAATTTGGAGAAGTACATATCACTTCAAAAAATACACACAAGTGAGTATTGCTGTGGTCAGCTTTATGATGGAAAAACCTATCCTAAAAGATGGAGAGGTACCTGACATTTCATGTTACATATTGTACATCTTGATTCGCCATAGCTTTCACTGAGGTCAAATGTTATTAATTGCATGTGTCTTGAACTCTAAAACTCGGGAAAACGAAAAGAACATTTTTATAAAGCATTATGCATTTGGATTAACTCACATATGAGTTTCCTAGCTGTAGAGACAGATTGACTCAGATTATTTAGTAGATACTGAGCATTTGCTCACTTCACACTTTTATGTGATCACTATTTCACCCCTAGATACTTCCCCTGCACTTTATGAGATGGAAAGATTGTTACAATCAGTGGAATTCAAATCCTTTTTACCATGTTAACTACTTTTGCTGTCATCACTCTTCTCTATTGCAAGAGAAGACTGTGACATCCTCAAGTACAGCAACAGAGTGGTTGCAAAAGTAAAACCTTTAGCAAATGTTTGACAGATTGCATAACTTCCACTATTTATTTATAGAATAAATGAGTTATACTAAAGAAATAATTAAATACATATTTATTACATAGACAATTATTTGCTTTTATGCGCTAGATTCCACAAATTATTTGTGGAAGTTCACTCTTACCTAGTCATTCAGATCTTGAGGTATGTTAGAAAGACATTACTATTATGATGTTGATGTTGCTTCCTTTATCTGCTCACATTACAGAACTGGCAAACTTAGAAACCGACCCAATTTTTAACATGTTCATGTATAGAGCTTCTCACTCAGACACTCGGAGCATTTGCAAGTCAGGCTTTCACTTTCATTTCTTTTTCATTGTACTTGAAATCCATTTCTGTTTTTTTAAAAAACCTGTCCTGCTGCTGTAACGCTTAAAGAGTTTCTGAAGAAATACCTGATTACTTTTCTATGTTTTGGTAAATATGTGGATATTGAACATGTTTCAAATGCCCTTGCATGTGACAACTATTATAAAGGAAAGAGAGATATTTAGAAGGATGTTTTTTTCCTTCTGATGCTTAGTTTTTTCAGTAGTTTTTCATTCCAGGTCTTTTTGATCTGGCTGAAGAAGTTTTCTGAAAGTCCTAAAAGATGTATGTCAAATTACAGATGGTGAAGGCATGATTTCCTCTCCATTGAACCATGTATAAGTATTTATTTCCCAGAGGCTTTGACTTCTGTGTGTGTGTGGCTGAGATCTGTCTGTAACTGGTTAGGTATGTTTTGGAACAGGGATGGGCCAAGGTGTACCCATAGTCGGGCTAGTGCTGGAAGGAGGCCCTAGTGTGATCCTGATGGTGTGGGAGTACGTGAGGGCCAGCCCAGCAGTCCCAGTTGTGGTCTACGAGGGCACTGGCAGAGCTGCAGATATCCTGGCATTTACCCACAAGCACACAGGTGATATGGGGTGAGTAGTTGCATAATGCTGCTCCTCCTCGGCCTTTTGTGCTGGCAGGCACCTGGAAACCCCTGTCTCAAAGCTGCTGAGATAATTTCTAGTGCTCCCAGTAATGATGCTGCTCTGGTCTTTTGCCAGCTTCAACTTCTCCGATGGGAGAACAGAACTTCTTTCTTCTCTGCCTCAAACTAGTGCTGAAATAATTATTCTGCCACATTTACTATTGTTTTTTTGAAGAAGAAAAACTGCATGTTGCTACTCTGAGTTATGAAATTTCTCATGTTTGGTGAGAGGCACTCATGGATGACCCCCAGAGTATTTGCTATTTTTTCAGCTCAGCCATGTCTCCAGCTATCAATATTCTGTATGTGGGCTTGGATTTGGATTGTGCAAAACTTTTGAGACTAGAGCTGGGGTTCATTGCTGTAAGAGCCTCAGGCTGCAGTAGAAAGTAGACTAAGCTTCCTCATCTTTGGATTTGGGTTACTCAGTGGTAGCCCAGATTTGTCATCCTTGTCAAGGTGTCTATGTCACCACCAGTCCACTCTCAGCTCCAGACTCTATTTAACCTATGCTGGTGAAAATTTTGCATCTAAACTGGACATAAAAATATATGTTTGTATAGTCAATTAATATTATACGTGAAATTTTTTCAAAGTCAAAGAGCTTTTTAGATAAAAAATTGAATTTTAAAGACATGCCTTGCATTCACTCCCATTTAAGAAAATTAACTATTTAATAAATTTTATATCCTAATTGTTTACTTTTTGTCTTTTCTAATATACTTTTGGATATGTGGTATTTACCCCTAGTGTGTTGTTTGAGAACTTTTTTTTTCACTTGCTTTTTTCCCTTATTTATGATATTTAAAAAAAATCCTTCCATTAAATAAAAAGGGAAATATGAATGGAAAGGTTAAGAGAAAGACAAAAAAGAGAAAAAATGGGAAAGATATGAAGCCTAATGAATAAATTGTAAGGAATTTCATTTTATGCCTATTTTTCTTTTGTTATTGAGAGAAAGAAAAATCACTTCCAGTGATTTTTTGCACTATGCTCACAGAAAATCCTTTCAAAATTCTTAACTTACTCATGTGTTGTATTTTCAATAGTAAATATGTATGTCAGAAAAAAATGCATATGTGATTAATAATTTATATTTGGGATAACTTTGCTTTGTGTTGAAAGAAGGATTAAGTCAACAGAGAAGTAGGGAAAAAAAAAAGACATTTCTCCTACATTTCATCTTTTCTGAAGTGTCATTTGGGTGGGTAAGAAGTATCTAAAATATAATTGTCATTGATTATATATCTGTTTTCCAGAGATCTGTGCCCTCAGGTGAAGGAGGAGGTCTTAAAGATGATTCAGAACACATTTAGGTTGGAACAGAAACAGTCCAGTCATCTATTTCATGTTTTGATGGAATGCATGGAACACAGAGAGTCTGTGAGTAGGGTTCATCTGCTGAGTTTAGGCAGTCTTCATTTCCTCTTACCTTTTTTTGCTCTTTCTCTGGTGGGTTGGCATGTGCACAGATGTTATATCTAATATAAAGATAACACAAATGTGTCTGTGCCAATTTCTACATTGAGTAGCTCTACACAGCCTGTTTAGTTAACGTCTCAAGTTCCAGTTGCAGCCATTGTTTATGAAATGAGAGCCTTTCTGATTTTAGTAAAAGACCAAATATCTTTGTTTTCATGAGAAATATCAAGTAATCCCTACATTTTTTCTTCTCTAGCAGAGTCTTATGTATAATTAAGGACGGTTTCCTTCCATTCTTCTGTTTACAAAAAAGTTGTGCTAGAACTTGTCTCTGAAACACCAGTAGTTACTAAAAATCCCCTCCATCCCTCCAGCTGCTGGCCATGCACTTGAGCAAGCCATATTGGCTGTCACCAATCACCTTCTTATTTTCCGTGCGCCTTAGCATAGTTTCCACGAGGATCTGCTCCATGATTGTGCTGAAACTGATTGGTCTGTAGTTTCCCAGGTCTTTCTGTATAGCCTTTTTAGAAATGGTAGTTATGTTTCCCCTTTTCCAGTTACTTTGCCAGTCTGTCGCAACTTTTCAAATATGATGGAGTTCCCAGTATATATGCAAATAATGATAATTGTACTAATAATCACTAAAATGGAAATTACCCAATACATTTTTAGTATTTTTTGTTTTACTTTATTTGAATGTATGTTTTCTAGTTGAAAACTGAGTGAATATCAACATATTGCATTTTTGCATTTCTCAGGTTTAAAGGTTAACCAAAAGGAAACAGTCTGATGTAGACTCATGCAGTAGGTTTATTACAGTTTTCCTGGGGTGCCATTGCATTAAAGGCCAAAATGGTGCACTTTCTGTCTGAAACAAAGGAAAATTGTGTCTGGACCCTTGCCATTGTTTGTGTTGAAATGTGTGTGATTTAATCTACCACAGCCCATACTAAGAAGAAATAACTACAGCCTTCTCTGCCTCACCTCAAATAGTATACTTCTGCAATTCTAACAGATTGCTGTGTTTGATGCGGAGTCAGAAGACGAGCAGGACATTGATTTGGCAATTCTGACGGCACTCTTGAAAGGTATTGAAAAATACCACCTGTCTTTGTCTGCCATACAATCTCACTGAGTCATCTTTTCAAAGTAAGGGAGTAACATAAATGTGTGAAAACTGATAGATCCCTTACCTGCCTTAGGTACGAATATGTCTGCTTCAGATCAGCTAGATTTGGCATTGGCCTGGAACCAGCTAGATATTGCCAAGAAACACATACTTGTTTATGGACAACACTGGAAGGTACTGTTACCTGTTCTTTCTTACCATGTCTTTACACTTTATTTTGATGACTAGTTTTTCATGATTTGCATTTTTCAAGCTTCAAATAAGGAATAGTTTGATGATTAGACTCAGTCTTCTGTAATCTGCTTTGATTATGGAGGGGCATAATCCTTAAAATAGTAAAGCATTCAACTACACAGTGCATCTGAAGACATTTGTTTTTCCAGAGAAGAGATGTTGTCTAAAATTCCTCTTGGTTTTGCTGTGAGCTTTTCCAAGAAGTTTCAGTGATACTTCTGGATATGTATTTTTCAAGCCTGTGTTGGCAATCAATGGTGGTTAGGGGTATTTAATTGTAGCCTAGAATACTATTTTCTCCAAAGATCTAAACCCCAAAGGGATGTTGTGTCAATTTTCCTGGCCCTAGACAGAAACACAGAAATCCCAGTGTAAATCACAAGGTTAAAAAAAAAGTAATGTCATTATTTTAGATATTGTTTCTGAGGAATAGCTGCAATGAGGGAGTTATGATCCAATTATAAGAGATGTCTCTGTTCAACTTAAGGTGTAAAAGAGACCATATGTGAAGTCAAATGTAGAGATTTTTTTAACAGTAAATATGAGGTATGAGAAGGGGGAGAAAAAGAGAGTGAGAGAGAGAGGTTAAACAAAAAATACCACCCTAGGGTTTCCTGCAGTGTCCTGTTGGTTCTTCACCCTGGTCTTCAGAGGTCCTGGAGTTGTTCTTCTGGAGGTACCACTTTTATACAGTCTAAGTCCCAGGTACTCACAGGAGGTGTTGTTCCCCTATGGGAAATCCATTGCAGAAGATAGGTCAACTAAAATTTTTTTCTGGCTGTCACTGCCAAAATTCTGATTTTGAGTAGAGTTCTGATTTCAGTCCACAAAGTAACTACCTTGCTTCCACTTTTTCTGCTGTATTTTTTCATGTTATTATTGTACTTCTGTTATATTTGTCCTTCCAAAGTTCTAACTGTATTGATATGTATTATTAGTAATAATTTGCATATTTCATATCTACTATCTACAATGCTGATGTCAAAGGGGCTGATTAGGTGTACTTCAGTACTCTGGAAACTCTTAGGTGAATACCACGGGGTGGTGACAATTTACCACTACCACTTTATGGAAGGTTTCTATTATCTTTTCTACTGATACTTCAGTTTGACACAGTTCCTCAGATTTTTCTGCCATAAAAAAATACTTTGATGCAAGACTTTCCCAGCCTGTTCTGTAGTAAGCAGTAAGGCAACAAATTAGTTTGCTCTGTTTACAAAAGCCTTTAAGTGTTTCTTTTATACCTGGTCATCCTCTGTCCTTACAGATCCACTGACAGTCCCCCTACTCCCACTACTCTGCTTTTGGTATTTTTGAAAAAAATCGATGTATCTATTTCAGTACAATATTCAGCACTATTTTGAAAGAAAAGGCATTGTCAAATAATAATTGTTTTTTCCTCTTCAAATAAGATTTAAAGATCTCACAATAAACAAGCCTCACATCTCTTGCTGCCTCTCCAAGCAAAAATTAGGATGGCATATGCTCCTGAATGTTTTCCTTTTCTAAGCAGGGATAAAATCCACTGTTTTTTTCACGCACTGAAAAAAAAAAAAAAAGAAAAAAGAACAAGGATGGTTTTAAAGCTTGCCTTTAACTTAGTTGCTTTCTTAATTAAAGTGAAGTAATCCACCCACTGTCAGGTACTGCCAGACTTGCAATTGTCAGGGGCTACAGCTTCTGCAGTGTTATTGCAGTTGTGTGTTCAAATTTTGAGTTACATTTTTAAGAAACAGTTTTTAGGAGATTGTCTGTGGACTCTTATTGTATTTCTGTATACTTAAGTGTTTCAAGGAAACATGTACAATTATGCATGTATCATGGCCATTTCTTTTCAGAACTCTAGTTTTGGAAGTTTAGAAGGTACAGGTTATAACCAGCTGTGGCTGTGTTTCTGTTTAGATGTCAACTCTACCTCAGATACCAAAGAACACCATTCTAATAGTTACCAAAGGGCTGCTGACCTCTTCAGATACACTGCCAGCTCAAGGACTGTTAAAAGAATTTTAATGCAAAAATGGCCAGTCACTCTCAGATATTTCTGGAAGAAAATCCAATCATTCAGGATCAGTGCAAAACTTTTCTCTTTACTTGTAAGACTTCTGTAACATTTATTGGTCATCTTGTAACCTAATTTCTGTCAAACCTCAATATAGACATGTAATGTACAATTTTCAAGTTAGCATTAGCACCTGCCCCATTAGTGTTCCAGCCTCCTCATTGTGCTCAACCCACTGCATTTCCCGTGCATATGTGTTTTGTAGAAAAACTTTATATGGATTTATATGAACCTCATATGACTAACTCCTTTGCCATTTTGCATATAAAAGCCCTGCTGAACTCTGTTCAAATGCCATGAGTAGAGTGCTTCCACCATTTGGACACTGCTTCTAGGTAGATCTCTGCTTCATGCTTCCTTTCAAGGAGTTTATTCTAACACATACTCTCTGTCATGTTTGAAAAAATGTTTGCTTTAAAGAACTTGCAGTTCTATAGAGACTTCTCTATGGTACTTTGAAATAGCTTTCATTATGCATCAAAAAAATAAAAAAAAGCTTCCCTCTATGCACTGCATTACCATTACTTTATCTTCTGAAGTAAATTAGAGAGTAGAGAATGTATTGGAGTATGGTTGTAAAGTTACATTGTAGAAGTCTCTACATAGGTTGGGTATATGGAAACTGTTTTCCTCTCCCTCTATTGGCTTTTTACTCAGAAGTTTCCTCCAGCATATTTTTCTTTTGTACTTGCACTTGAAATATACATAGAGACAAGTCATTGTGGTGGAGAGATTACTAGCTCCAGGAATACTTTTTTTATTTCCAAAAGTAATTTTCTAATATTTTCCTTCACCTCTGCCCATGTGAAGGTTGGTGCCTTGGAACAGGCAATGCTGGATGCTTTAATCATGGATCGTGTGGATTTTGTTAAACTATTAATTGAATATGGAGTGAACATGCACCGTTTTCTTACCATACCTCGTTTGGAAGAACTCTACAATACAGTGAGTATTTGAAATCCCTATGTAACACTTTAGATATGAATGCCTGGAAACAATACTGTTTTGCTTAAGGGATGTGATGATTAGCCCATGTTTTTATGAAGGATTTAAACAAAAAAAGAGAAAAATTAATGTGTTTGGGTATTTTTGATTGTAATGGGGGGGGGTTTGGAATGGTGTACCAGGTTGTTATTTTTGATTCACTGTTATGAACTAGGTTGAGTACTCATTGGAAGCTGATGAGAAATATGTTCAGATTTTAGTCTGATATGTAATACATGCTTACCTTGCTGAAAATTGTATGTTGTTTAGACCAAAGCTGTATCAGCTTCTTTCTAAAATAAGTCAAGATTTAAGATAGTAGAGGTATTGCAGACTGGTGTTGAAATATTTTTTGAAAAGATTTGTAGAGTGGGGAGAGTTTGAATCACAGTAATTTATTCTGTAGATTTTTAAGCTTCTTTCTTATACTGTATTGATTTTCCAGTGTAGAGTGACATGTTTGTTTACTGTGTTTTCTATTCACACCACAGAAACAAGGACCATCAAATCTACTTTTACACCATCTAGTTCGAGATGTGAAACAGGTAATAGACATAGGAAAGGCTGGGGACAGAAATGCTAGAATAATACTTCAGTATCCACTGGCAAGCTGCTATTAGATAATACAGGGGAATCTTGGAAATAGAAGTGACAGCTTCATTACTACAGTCCTATATCTGGTAAATGGTTTCATCTTAATTCCACTGACCCCCTAAGCAATTAACCAATATACTGCTGCTCAGGGTCCCAAGGGTCCTATACCTCAATTTCAAAGCTGAGCAGTTCATCCAGATCAGACTCTTTCACATTACTAAATGGACATTTTGAAGTGATTGTACAAAAGACTTAGTGAATTAGTGCAATAACTATGCTCATTGCTTTACGGTTTTCTATTTTCCTCCCAAAGTTAAAGAAGTCTTTCCTTGTTAGAGCAGTAATGAAAAGATACTGTGACAAGAGATAATATTTGGATGTCCTGCTTTGCCTAGGAGAGCAGAAGGTGGCAGTGGATGAGTACTGCACGGAGAACTGGTTCCATTAGTGATTTAGTAGCAGCCTTTTTATTTAGATACATCATTTATTTATTTCACAGTTCTGTTATCTGTTGTACCTCCCAGCACTGCTTAGCCAGGAAAGGGATGAGCTGTTCTTTACAGATCTAGATTTCAACACAAGAGATGCCTACATCTAAACCTGGACTAATTGGCTAATTCTTTCCAGGGTGCGATTGCTAAGATAAAATGAAATGTTAAGTCTGACTGTTTGCAGAGTTCTGTTGGATTCATGGTATCATTTTCTTACTGTGGGTGACCTTCACGCCAATGCCATTTATGATTCTTTACATAGATGTAGAGTATCCTGGTCTCCATAACAAACTGTTTTCTGTGTTGTTCCATACTGATGAACATATTCCAGATCTAATTTATATCATAAATCTGGAATATCTATATGTTGAAAGGTCTAATCTTGAAAAAAACACTGAACTTTTCCAGGCTGAGAAAATTCTCTTCATCACTGAAGTGATTGTTGTAACCACTTCCCTAAAATCCGTACATATATTTGCCTTTATATATCTCAGTGCACTTTGGGAAAAGTGATCTGTGTGATCAGTGTGTGATCTAAAGAGAAACTTTTGGCACTTGATACACAGTAATGGAATTAATGTAAAAAATATCTGAACACTTTCAAAACTTTCTCTGCCTTTGTGTAAGCTAAACTTGGGGTCTGCAAACAGGTCTAAATGCTGAAAAGCCTTTTTCACGTGAGCTTCTTTCTTTAAGTTCACATAAGTGCTCTGTGAATGGGTTGTGCAGTTGGAGTCTGTTTAAATATGGTGACACTGTAGTTGGGACAGTCAGCAGAGTGATGTGACCATGGATTTCAGAATATTTTCTCTGTTACTGTGGCAAGCTTTGATGCTGTGGTGTTTGAATGAAGATATCATTGCAGTTTGCTCTGATGACATAAAGGATAGGGATTTGTGCAGAGAGAAGTGTCTACAAGCTTAGGTAGTCAAAAATACTTTTCTAACTCCCTGTGACCTGGGGCTGGGTGGCTGTAGCTGACTGCACTGAGGCTTGCTACTGGAGTCTATTGAAAAAACAACCTCAGTCCAATGAAGAAAAAGACTTTTCACAGTCTAAAAGGCATACACTGCTAGGAATACATGCATCTCTGATCCCATTTATATACAGGCCCATTTTTCACTTCCAGGAGTTGCAGTTTAAGGTTTTACTAATAATTTTTAAAATCTGCATGGAAGACAATCCATTCTTCAGAGAATTTGTTACAAACCTTGGGTCTTGGAAGGACAGTGGAGGTTAGATGGGCAACAGTGCTTTAAGCAGAAGAGGTGAGATACTCAGAAGGTAGAGATACTGCATGTACTGCTGTTGTCCTAATTGTCAAGATGGTCTTGAGCCTCAACAGGATATTTCCAGTGTCCAGGAATTACTCTGCTTCAGCCTAAATACATGCTTCAGCTACTTCAGTTTTAGTTAATCAAAGTGCTTAATCATACCATGCTAGTTTTCTCTAGTAACTAGATTTCTCTAGTTACACCTCTGCTGTTGGTGCTTGTCCTGAAGAGCAGTTACCCTCACTGCTGGATGCAGCTGATCTTGTGAACATTGTAGAATATGCAATGTGGGTACAGTGAACTGCAGGCATTTTCTCCTCTTTTCTAGAAGAGTTTCATATGTGCAATGAAATGTGTACAGTTTCCTGACAGATACACATTTTTCCATTTTTTGACATTTTCCCTTACAATAGGAGGGTTGAATGTTGTATATAACAGCATCATAAAATGTTTGTGGCATTTGGTGTTTCAGAATAGCCTTTCTTTGGATTACAAGATATCGCTGATTGACATTGGACTAGTGATAGAGTACCTTCTTGGTGAAGCTTATCAGAGCAGCTACACAAGGAAGAATTTCCGAATTCTCTACAACAATCTCTACAGGAAACACAAGGTAGCTTCTTGCAAAACACTGGTCACCAAGAAAAGCCAAAATTTGACACCTGAAAGTAACTCAGGTTGTCATCCTTGCTTGTCTGAATAGCATCATTTAAATGTATACTGTGCTTGTCTGTTTGAGAACTGTGGAGAGGTTGCAAATAAAAGAGACGAATCCCCAAGACTGTTGGTGGTTGTTAAATTATTTATTATTTCAGTAAATTTACCTTTTTGCCAAGTATCTAGGTTATGTTTTGTCTATCATCCATCAATAAGGATTTTGATCAACCATTTTCCCTTTTTTGAAATGGTTACATATGTCCTTCTTGCATCTTGAACCACCTCACGGAAATACTAAATTCCAGATGCCTTGAAGTAGACTTAGGGCATGTAAGCATTCTCCCTATGTGTTTCCCAAAATCAGTAA
This sequence comes from Sinosuthora webbiana, assembly GCA_013397395.1. Taxonomy (NCBI): domain Eukaryota; kingdom Metazoa; phylum Chordata; class Aves; order Passeriformes; family Sylviidae; genus Sinosuthora; species Sinosuthora webbiana. The sequence goes on along the minus strand of VXBN01003352.1, from coordinate 15,499 downwards.
CTTAATAACAGCCTAAACTTCTCAATAAATTAGCTGAAAGTCATTCCCGATATTGCAGAAGGAGCAGATTTACTGCATAAGAATGATCCCCAGTTTTTGGAGTAGAATTGGACTTTTAAGTACTTCCATGTGTCGAAAAACAAACAACAAAACCCTCTCATCCCCATGAAATATTTCCATGACTAAGAGAAGAACTTCATAATGATCAGGGAAAATGAGAATAATGAAACCTGTAACTTGAGGTGAATAGAAAACACAGAGACACAGAGCTTTCTGTGTGTCACTGGTTTTTAACCAGAACGCTTAAAAAAGATGTGAGCAGTTCTAGCACTTTTTGTTCTTTCCAAATGAAGTATGAGCTTAACAGGGATAGGTGAAACCACACAATCATGTAACTAGGAATTGTTGGGAAGAGCATTAGTGATTCAGGTTAACATTCTTCCCTCTTAGCCAACACTGAAAAAAATTTAGAGAGATGCTGGATGTGCCATCCTTCAGAGGAAATTATCAGCAAAAGGTTCAGAGAGTTCTGTCTTTTAAACAGCTTATGGCATGTTTTATAAAGGGCAGCACTCAGAGCTTCCAGACTGGGTGATTCCATCTGTTGCAACCCTGTTTGTTGCAATTTGTGGATGCTATGTGTGGAAAATCATTATTTTAAATTCAGAGACTCAGAAAGATTTATATTTGTTTCCTGAGATGTGAAAAAGGCCATTTTTTTCCTTGATGGTATAAGCATCAGTGGTAGTTATGGTGATTTTTGACTCACTAGTTTTTGAATAACATCAGTTTCTATATGCACTATTGCAGTCAGCAAGTACCAGCAAACTTTATTTCTAATTTGCATTTCTCTCCTCATGTTTTATGGTTTGCCTTTGGATGTAGAGAGTGGTCTCCAGCTTGCCTCAAAGCCTGTCTCATTCCTTTCATCAGACTAATCAGATGGATAGTGGAATGGGATCCACTGAAAGTACTTTACATTCTCAGTTCTTCAGAACTGCACAGCCTTACAAATACAAGGTAATATAATTGCTTATTGTAGACTTTGCTTAGGAAATATCAGGCTGATAATAATTTTATTGACAAATTTTAGACCTGTTGGTCAAGCTCTTAGATTTTATAATTCTACTTAAATTGCAGTGGAAAAAATGCTTTACTGCTCATGAAGTACATGTCTTGGAATTTTATTGGTGAAATCAATCTCAGACTTCATGATAGTTTTTAAACTTCCATCCTTTAGTTGCTAAGGGCTTTAATTCACTGAAATGTAGTATCACCAAATTTCCAAGTATCAAGCATGTGTGAAAACTCTTCTGAATTTGGAAGAAATATGGGAGTTCTCTGATTTTACTAATGCTTTCTCATGATTGCTTATTGAAGTGCTAGAGTAAGACTGTTAAAAAGAGGTACATTCAGAGAAAGAATGACAGAAGGACAAAGATTAGCATTCATATCTATCTATCTAGCTAGCTATCAAAACATAAAGTAAAATAAATTTAAATGGCTGTTGGAATTAGTCAGAGGCAAAATGAACCCATGATAGCACTGAGACTTCCTCACTTACATCAGTAAGACTTTTTTTCGTGTACCTTTCACCAAAAAATACCCAGATATGAATGTATAGCAAGTTTACATTACAGTGTAACAGACAGCAAAAATAATCTTTAAGTATCTAAGGTATTTGTTTCAATCTACTGTTTACATTTTCTTCTATCATGACACATATTAAAAAAAGAGCAAAGCATGGGGTATGATGGGGTTTGGAGAATGCCCAATACTATGGAAAGGGAAGTTATGAAAGGCAGGGATGCAGAGCAAAGTGTATTTTTCCTTTGTTATTGTTACCAGCTTTTTGCATTGGTAATCTGAACATGGTCCTAACTGTGGTTTATGACTTAAATGTATATAGCTATCAAATAGTTTGCTACTTGCTATTCAGATTTGCATGCAGTTGTATTTTCATGAATCTGAAACTCAACCATTGATTGGGATTTTCTTTTTATTTTTCTTTTTATTACTTTTTTTTTTTAACAAATTTATAGGAAAGATCCAGCCCTTTCCCAAAGTATAAGAAGAAATCAAAAGAGGATATAAACTGTGCAGAGAATTATGAATCAACTGGCTTCAGCTACCCCTATAATGACCTCCTGGTCTGGGCAGTATTAATGAAAAGACAGAAGATGGCTATGTTCTTCTGGCAGCACGGAGAGGAAGCCATGGTCAAAGCTGTTGTTGCTTGTAAACTCTACAGAGCAATGGCACATGAAGCTAAACAGAGCAACATGGTGGATGACACTTCAGAAGAACTCAAGAAGTATTCAAAGTATGAGTTCTCCATTTCAGTTAAAGTTCTCTGGTGCAAATGGTTCTCACCATTCTGTCTGGGAATGGTGAGATAACTGCCCTAATCTGCAAAGTGATGTTAAAGTTAGTGATGCCATGGATTATGGAGTATAAAAAAAGTGCTTTTGGATACTCGGTATTGATACTATATAATGAATCTATGTACTGGTGTGTAGTGTGGTGGAGAGTTACAGGAAAGTTATTGCATATTACCTAGATGCATATTTAAAAATACAGGTGAGTAACGTATAGCTCATTATCTGCTAAATGGTCAGGTGGAAGGCTGAAATTTCCCTTGCAGCTTCTTTTCCAGTTCAATTTGTTAAAAAGCTATATGGCAGATAGGTGTTGGACTGTTCAAATCTTTAAAAGGTAAACCAAAATCAGTGCTTAAATCCTGCTCTGTGTAAGACTAGGTGGAAAGTCAAATGCCTGATTGAATGAAAAGGGAAGTAGACCAAGAATTTTCTTTGAGTTTGTGATTTCCATTTAGTATTTTCTGGTAGTTTTTCTTGTTAGTTATATATTTTCTGCTTCGTAGATTTTATACTTAAGATTCAGGTGCAATAAAATGTACTTGGTTCTTTTGTATGCAGCTCCAACTCCAAATCTTAATTTAAAGGAGGGTATGTACCTTCCTTTGAGAGTCTTCTCTGCAGAGATGTTTTAAAGTCAGTCCAAAAGAAGAGACTTTTGGAACTGGCTGCAATGCTTGCTCACAGTGGTGATGAATCTGTTGGTTGAAGCAAATACAAAGAACTTTGTAGGGTCCATTTTGATCACTGAGTGAGATTAAG
>VXBN01003352.1:0-12344 GCA_013397395.1 Sinosuthora webbiana | reverse complement strand
AAAAAAAAAAAAAAAAAAGACAAAACAGGATGATCCTAAACAGTGTGATTAGGACTAAATAGTTAGGTTTACTATCTATTTTTTAATTTTAACTTTATATATAACTTTTATATTTCTTCCTATATAGTTAATTTTCTCACTACCTAAATTCCAAACTGAGTCACTCTGAATCACATTTAAATTGCCTATGCATGTCCCATATGTAATAGTAATATATGAGAAATTAATTTATTGTTTAACTCTCAGTACAACCTCAGTGCTATAACATTTCCATGCATTTACATGCACTTATACCAACTATTAGAATATATCAGAATGTAGTTCAGACGTTTAGAGCATGGTGCTAAAAATGTCAAGATTTTGGGTTTGACCACTGTATGAGCCATTCACTTAAGAACTGGATTTGATAATCCTTATGGGTCCCTTTCAACTCAGAATATTCTGTGATTTCTGATACTAGATTTGGTTTTGGCAAATAAATAATGAAAATGGTGTTGTAAAAGATTGTTTTTCAATCAATTTACCCAAATTGTTTTTCACTAGTTATGCTGGTGAAGCAAGGAGAAAAATGGGAGAAGGCATGCTTACTGACATTGATAGCTGAACTTTAGTTGCCAGTGTATTCGCAGCAACCTCTTCTCAGCAGTAACTCTAAGTTTGGACTGATCCCTGTTATATTGACTGTTAATTCCTTTCTGCTTTAGGGAATTTGGGCAGCTTGCCTTAGATGTGCTGGACAAAGCATTCAAACAAAATGAGCAGATGGCCATGAAGTTGCTGACCTATGAACTGAAAAACTGGAGCAATTCAACTTGCTTGAAGCTGGCAGTGTCTGTGGGGCTGCGGTCCTTTGTGTCCCACACGTGCACACAGATGCTGCTCACTGACATGTGGATGGGACGCCTAAAGATGAGGAAGAACTCCTGGTTTAAGGTAGCATTGGTCTGTTTTTTTCAGAGCATTCTGGTGCTCTTTAGATGCTTAATGTATATGGTTTTTGGCTATGAACATGTCTAATGCAGCTTCAGACAGCTGTGCTTAAGCATATGTTGGCATGTGAATATCTGGGAAACAAAAAGCAGGGGAGGGAGGGAAAAAAGTACTTCTGTTTTATTTCTTTGCAAAAGCATGAGTGGGACGACAGTAGGAGGAAGGATATTTTTGTTGCTCTTCCCATTCTCTCAGCACTTTTCAGTCCTTCCTCATCTGTTCTTGATTCCCTACACTGCCTGTTCCCTGGCAGAGCTGCTGGTGGGAAGGATGCTCTCCAGACACAGGAAGCAGTATTGAAAGCATCACCAGATACCATGACTCTCTTCAAAGCCACAAATCAGCCAAGAGCAACACAAATCTTCAGAGCCTGTCGAACTGTGATACAGATTCCCAGCACCAGTGACTCTTTCCCCAGCCAGTGGAATTTCACCGGGTCTGTCCCGGCACCAGGCACGGCTGACTGTGGCCTCAGGTTTATGCTATCACTGCTTAATTAATTTTGTCTCTCTCTTTTAGGTCATTATGAGTATTCTCCTGCCTCCCACCATCCTGATGCTGGAGTTTAAAAGCAAGGCAGAAATGTCTCATGTGCCTCAGCCTCAAGACTGCCACCAGTTGTGGTACCACGGGGAAGAGAGCCCAATCAGCTCTAAAGACGCTTTGGTTAGTCTGTGAGGATCAGTCATTTGTGTGCCAGGGTCTGTTTGTTCACCACAGTGTCGTTCTGAGGAGTGAGAAGATGCTCGTCAGGTAGAATGAAATGGCTGGAAGCCAGTTCTGTCCCGAAGTATGGGTTAGGTTCCTCCTTTGGATACAGACTTAAGTGAACTTGATACAAGTTAACCTCATCTGTCCTGGATGGCACTTCTGTACTGACCATAATGAGAAAGTCCTTGCCAACCTCACACATCCTGCTAGTGCAGGAAGGGAGCAGCCTTACCTGATGCAGCTAAGAAAAGTGCTTACACACATTCTGCTTAATTTTAACTTTTGATTTTATCTATTAGTCTTTAGCAAAAGTCCAGGCTATGATTTTCCTTAAATAATCTTACACAAAATACTATAAAAAATATACAGATAGTATAGCTGTGCCATATAGAGCATCTTTCACTCAGTGTATGTTGATTATTGCAAATGAGATGGTTGTAAGCAGACAAAACCAAGCTAGAGTAATGGCGTATTCAGAACAAAGTTTGGACATTTGTGTCTGTTTTCCCTCTGAAACAACTCTGCCTTTACAATTATAGACAATTGCTTCTTATTTTAAAAATACTGTTTTCTTTTAAAGAAGGTTTATGATGTGGAAAAGGCTGTTCAGAAGTCTGATAAAAGCCAAGTAGATGGTGGACAAAGAAACCTGCCTGGAACTAGAAAAGTCTATGAGTTCTACAATGCACCAATTGTCAAGTTCTGGTTTCACACGGTTAGTCATCATTCTAGAACTTTGATTGACAAACCCCTCATTTGATCCTTCAAATTCCATTTAATCCTGCTTTTACTTTTTCTAGCATGGATTTGCAGTCACCTAGTGGTGGGTGTAGATGGGAAGCTATTTGAATGTTTCTCTGACAATTAAGTGTAAAGTTTGCTAAAATCATGCAACTGAACGGAAAAAAAAAAAAAAAACAAAAAACAAACCACCAACAAACCCAAACCCAAAACCCCAGAAAAACAATTACAAGGAACTAAAGAAAAACTTCAGCACAGGTCTTTATAGCAGTCAGTTGCAAAAGTTGAGATAGATAGATAGATAGATAGATAGATAGATAGATAGATTCGTACTTTTAATACTTCATTGATATTCATGTTCCTTTCTTTAAGAGCTGTCTCTGGACAAGTGAATATTTATCTATAGGAGATCACCTGCTATAGGAAATGTGCATTTCTTAAATCAGTTTTAATAACCCTGTGCCAGTAGAACTCAGGATGTTTAAAACAGACTGTTCATTAGGTCACCATGCACACAAACTTTTATTCTTTGAAGTAGGTGTGTTTAAGTGGTTTATAGGTTGTAATCTATTATGTTAGATATATTTATAGCATGCTCTTGTACATCTAAAATATGTATTTTCCACCTGATACTGTTCTTGTGTTTTGGAAGGCACTAATTAACCAACAATGACTCATAAAACTTTGGGAATTGTTACTTGTCCCTAGAGAAGGCTGGGATAAAAGTGTAAGACTGACCTTGTATTCAAGGAATGTTGTGCAGGTCACAGAACAGAATCACAGAATTGTTGGTGTTGGAAGGGACCTCTGGAGACCATCTAGTTCAACATCCAAGATAAAATACTCTGTCTCTTTTATGGGGATGAATATACACTGCAATTGTTTATTTTCTTCTCCTACCTATTTTTCAGTTATAAAGTACTAATTTCCGATGATGTTTAAGGACATCCCCATAAAAACAAAGCAAAATAAAACAAAACTTTGGAGAACTGGAATAAAGATTCTGGGCTCAAAAGTGTTCCAGTGTCCCAGTAATTTGAGTACCTATAGTGAGGCAAATCAGCTGTTATGTTTGTAGAGATTTGTTTGAGGCTTTTATGTGTCTGGATTATACACCATGTGTTTTGCAGATGTCGTACTTAGCATTCCTCATGCTCTTTACTTACATCGTGTTGGTGAAGATGGAACCAAGACCAAGTGTGCAAGAGTGGCTTGTTATCATTTATATTTTCACTACTGCTATTGAAAAAGTCAGGGAGGTAAGTTTTTCCATTCACACTTCTCATCTTTATTATAAACCAGGGAATACCTCTCTGGAGAATGCTAAATACTGCGTACTTTTATAGAGAATTATACAGGGAATATATTTATTAGAAGTCTTTTATTAGAAGACCACCTCTTGGGCCATGAAAATTCATCATAAATTTTGGCCTTAATTTTCTGTGTGGAGCTGGTAGGCAATGAGTAGCTGACTGCTGAACTGAGATTTGGAACCTTGATGTAGGCACCTGGCCCTTAATTTTCTTGAGTGGACCACTGGACTTCTAGCAATAAGATTTCTCTTTAAATATTTAATCTGAGTGAGAACTTGCTATGGATTAATAGATATTTTGCATAGAACAATCTATGGCTCTCCCTCAAGTCCAGCCTTCCGTAAATGCACTTGGAAAAAAAGCCACAAAAATCAGCTTTTAATGCTGGATTTATTGAGGAAAAAAAAAAAAAAAAAAAAGATATTCCAATAAAAATTATCACAATTATTTGCAGTTGATTAGACCCAAGCTTCTGAACACCACTTGACATCCAAACCTGGGTTTGGGGACAAATGCAGCTGTACATTTCCTCAATTATTGTTGTATCTGCTCTGACATGCCTTCACAGTAGAATCAGCACATAGTAAATAATAGTAATCTGAATTGTCTTTTTGTATGACTTTTGAAATACTGTACTTTCAGAGTATTAAAGCTAGCCACAAAAAGCCAGCCACAGTTCTGAGCAAAGGATGCTGAAAATACAGATCACTCAGAAGATTGTGAAATCAGTATGAGAGAGGTGAAGAATTTCAAGGGACAGTAAAAATATTGGGAATATATCAAAGCTTGGATGGACTTGCAAGTTCTGTGTCAGTATGAGATAGGACTGAAAAAAATCTAAACCGGGATTTCCTAACTGAGAAAAATGTTAAATGTAGAATAGACACTTTTGAGATCACTGTTATGCTCTTGCACCATCTTGATGGTGGGACAGCAGAAACAACAACTCTGCTTTCTAGCATCACTTTGAAATTGGTGTCTTTACTTGATTTTCTTTATCCATGTTCTAGTTCTGGTCTGTTGGCAAAGACTTTGTAGGACACTCTGTTTTAGCCATGCAGTTGCTTAACTGCTGAGGGCCTTGTTATATATAGCTGCAAACCTCTGTTTCTCTAGATTGTATCAAATAATTGTTAAAGCCTTAGGTCCTAGCAACTAGTTTCCCATGTGAGTTAGTCTAGATCACTTGTTTAGATTAATGTGTTCATATGCATAAATTCTTGCAAGATCAGGGCATAACATTTCAAAATCTCTCCTCTGTTTGGTACTTATCACTGTGATCTCACATAGCACTGCATAATTTGCCTCACTTGTGGCAATGTGCAAACATTTTATTTGCCTCCTCCCAAGGATTCCACTTCACACGCTTGCTCAGTTAAGCTTAAAATCCCTTTGGGGCACCTTACTGTTCAAGGAGTGAACATTTCATTCTTTACCTTGCTAGTTGCCACCACTCCTTTTTTTAACATGTCCTTGGCAGAATACAAGGATCTTTCTTTATATTTTTGGTCTGAAATAAAGGACATTAGTTATTTTCCCAGTGGCAAGGTTAGGCTGGTACTTTCCATGACTTAGGGGTTAATCAAAAGGCCATTGCAGGTCATGACCATACCTTTAGAAAATGCTTGTTAATTTCTAATACGTGTGCATAACAATTCTTTACTGGTTGCTCTCTTCAGCTGAGGTATGTGCCCTTTAGTGAATGGATTCAGGTTCTGGATCCATTTTTTCTTCAGGAAGAGCTATCCCATTTGATGTGGCACACTTGAGCAATATGACACTATAGATTAAGTAAAAACCTCAGTTGATGGTGAATGGCAATATGCCATAAATGGGTCTAAGACAAAAGAAAAAAAGGCATAAGGGGGGAAATTATGCATTCCCAAATACCATGACATAATTCAGACAGAAAAGATTAAATAATGTATATATGATTTTAATGGCATTTTATGGTGTTTTCTCCCCCCTCTCTACCTAGGTATTTATCTCAGAACCTGGGAAATTCTGCCAAAAGGTGAAGGTGTGGATTTATGAATACTGGAATTTTACTGATTCTGTAGCTATCATCCTATTTATGATTGGTTTTGGTTTGCGCTGGTCCACCCCCCCTGTGCAAACTGCAGGGAGACTCCTTTACTGCTTGGATATTATATTTTGGTATACTCGGCTCCTTGATCTTTTTGCTGTGAATCAGCATGCTGGCCCATACCTGACAATGATTGGGAAAATGGTAAGTACTGTGCTTTGGAGCAGTATTTCCATAGTTAAGGCATCTACCTTCAGGAATATGTAAAGCTCAGAAGTGAGAGAAAAGGAGAAGTCATCTAATAATTCAGAGTGAATGTATTATTGAAAATACCATGGTATTTTTCCTGTTTGTGAGTTGGCCATAATCAGATTATACTTTTCTTTAGTTTATTAATTACATGAATTTATTCACAAAAGCCATTTTTACTTCATTCCTTAGAGAAGGGTTGCATTTGAGTTAGTTTGCTGATTTAGCTTGGTAACAGGAGAAAGAAAAGTCACTGTCTCTTGGAGATGGGCTCACTGTGACTGGTTATTCCCCTAACTCTTGGAAACTGTTTCATTATTATTTTACTTTTTGATTCATAAAATTATATCCCAGTTTATCTGGCAAAATTTCTGTGAAATCAAAGTGGGTTTTGTTTCTCTTTCGCTGTAAGGACTGCTGCTGAACTACTGTCTTGTCTTGGGGGACATATGAAGATTCCTACTGTAATTTACCTTGGTTACTGAGAACTCTCTTCTTAATAATTTTATATTCTGTCTGTCATGGTAATTGTTTAGGAGGCAAAATAATTTTCACTGCTATTCCTTGCTCTCAGTTTGAAAGGAGTGCCACTGAGCAAAATCACCATTGTGAGGTCTCTACATTTTTTATATCTTCCTTCTCAGCGGGACATGTGAAGCAAGTAGGACTTGTGGCTTATTTAGTCTAGGATGATTTTAACATACATAAAATGCTCTTGTAGCCCAGGTTATAGAAACAAAATATTTTTATTTCCACCAGCATATTAGATTTTTACCCCTGGTTTTACACTCTGATTTGTAAAAACAGCAATTGATACTCTTCCCTAAAATGAATGTCTCTTTTACATATAACATAACTAATTCTTTTACACAAATGTGTCTTTCAGACAGGAAACATGTTCTATATTGTGATCATGATGGCCATAGTCCTGCTGAGTTTTGGGGTGTCACGAAAGGCAATTCTTTCACCAGAGGAGCCTCCTTCCTGGACACTGGCACGAGATATTGTATTTCAGCCCTACTGGATGATGTTTGGTGAGGTCTATGCTGGAGAAATAGATGGTAGGTAATCTTCAAAATATAGCTCAACAGTTTAAATTAAATATGTGCAGAAGCATGTCTACTTTGGTCTCTTGAGTTTTGACTACCTACTGAGTCTGTTCTTTCTTAAATAATTCTGATTCCAGTCTATGTATGTCCGTAATGAGTAATAATGCATGAATGAAGTTGCAAATATGAGTTTCTTTGTTAAAAATAAAAATTAAACTCTAAACCCTTGAAATTTAGTGTTTCAAATTAAATATACTGCAGATATCGGGACAAAGCACATAGGAACTAATATTAAGCTACTTCCTGGTCAGGGGATCTGCCAATGAAACAAATTTCCTATTAAGTGAATTCAAAGCTGCTGATCTTTCGGAGAAAAGACTATAAAGCTGCCTTTAAGGAGGAAAGAATAAAGGAGGAAAAGAAAGGGAAAAATAACTTACCTGGCAGCATTCTTAAACAGATAAACCACATGCATGAAGGAGAATTAGAACCAATCAATGTAAATAGGAAAAATCGTGTATCTGGGTTATGGCTTTGACCTTGTTTCAGTAAGAGAGAGGAGGCAGGCACTCCAAAGATATTTAAGCATTATAGATGTAAGGCACTCTCATGCTACTGACTGAAGGTATAAGTAAAACAGTACCTAAAATAGAAAAGTTGGTATGCAAATAGAAATACATATTTAAGGTACACAGTTCAGCATAGACCAAATTCATTAAAATACCATGTTGCATCCATTATTACTGCTGAAACAGTCACATGTGGTTTGGTTATATAAATCAAAATTCTCTTAATGAAAGCACACTGTTAAGTTTACCAGTTTAATCCATTTAATCACTTAATAATTCTAAACCTTTAGAAATTTGACACTTTCTAAATAAAGCTATGATTTCTCTAGTGATTCTTTATCCTGCAGAATATGTCCTGCGTTTAGGGCTTCTGCTTTATAAATATGTTTCCAAGTTTCCTCAAAAGAGGTAAATTTGTTTAGAAATTAAAAAGATTGGAAAGTATTTATTTTGACAATCTAAAAACATCAAAAAGCATCCTCTAATTTCCACTATTTGTTGCTTTATGTCACGAATGTTCATAGCCACATATATCCTTTTGCACATGAGTTAATGTGCTTTTAAATTGTGAAGCTCTATACTCCAGTACTGATAAAACATCTTTTGAGCTATATCCTTTTCACAGCAGAGCCTGTGGTGTTCCTGCCTTAAGGATCAAAGATCTGGATTTCAGCTTACTTGCGTAAAAGCCATCCCCCAAATACATTTCAGCTGCATCATACTTTCCCTTAACAAAAAGTGGAATGACTGACATAAGAACTGGTATATATGAAGTGGTGTCTACATCTTCTTAGTGATAGTACCTAGGGTGGTAGTAGCACAAAGAGGTCTCAGTTCTCCTTTAGGAGGCTGACCTTTAATTTGGAAATTTAGTGATGTATCTCTGTGAAATTAGTGAAGACTATTCTGTTTCTTGCTGGGAAAAATGAGAAGCACAGGCCATTGCTGTGCTCTGCTCTGGTTTCTGTGCTACCCATGTTCTATATGTCCTTTATTTCCAGTTTGCGAAACCAATGATGACTGTCCTCCTGGCTCCTTTCTCACACCGTTCCTGCAAGCTGTCTATCTCTTTGTGCAGTACATCATCATGGTCAACTTGCTCATTGCATTCTTTAAGTAGGTACCTTGGTAGATTGCTGCAAAAGCCACTAAGTAATGTTCTGCCAGCACTTCCTAAAAGCTTTTCACCAAAAATGCCCCAACAAGGTCATGCTGATGCTAGTGGTTGTACCCCATTGCCATGAGGGTAAGTCAAATAAAGGAAAGAATGGTGCTAGCCAAATGTGGTGCAAGGAAAAGGACAGGGAGAAGACAGCTAAAATCTTTTTCCGCTTAAAAAGGATCTGACTCTGTGAGAGCAGACAATTGCAGTTGGCAAAAAACCCAACATTAGCTAATCTCTTAAGTAATTTTCCCTTCCTGAAAGTTGTATTTGTTGTGCTAAGAGCCTATATAACATTCATCATTGGGTAGGCCAAGTGTTAAATGGGCAGAAAAGTGGAAGGTGTTCAAGCAAAGAGGACAATGATTGTAGGAGTATGCCTTTCCTTTAGGAAATGATTTGAGAATTCTTACTTACTTGATGCAATCTCATATGTTCTAGACTGAAATCTAACTGTAGTGTTTCCAACAATTTGCCTTTTAATGTGTGCTGCCACAACAGAAAGGGTCTTTATAGTAATTCTATAGTAATTCATAGTAATCATATAGTAATTTATCAGTGTCTTTATAGTAATTGTAACCCTTCGTGTTTTAACATGAATCCCTTGTAGGGCATCAAGTTCTGTAAAATATTAGTAAAGAACAGCCTAACCCTAACAGTTGTTTATATTTTCCTATAATTCTAGCATTTCTAGGGAAGAAAAAGTCAGCTGCAGGTTAAAAAAAAATCAGATTAATAAAAGAAGTCATTAATATACAAAAAACCTAAACTATCAAAACTCATTCTATTTCAAATTCCAATAAGAAAGCCCTTTCCTGAAATTGTGTCAAGGAATCAAGCCATTGTTTTATACACTATGTATTATTTTACATGTGTGAAATTGTTATTTGAATTATTTCTGGAATTAAACCTTTACTAAATGTGGCAAATCTTCTGCATAGTGATTTGACTGTTCTAGAAGGGGGACCAGAAATGGGTGGGTATATATAATAAATATAATATATAATAAATATATTTCATTATTCTCTCAGAAGGAAAGTTGATGTTTTTGTGGTTATATGCTGGTTGTGTAGAATGACAGTGCACGTGAAATGACAGTGCTAGAAACCACAACATTTCTTTCCTGTGCTTGGGTCTGTCATAGTAGATACAGAAAACTATTCAGTGTAGCCATGTTTACTAATTTCACAGCTTCAGTGAGTATTCTGCAGAGGAACAGCTCACGTAGCTACAGCAAATACATTTTTAGGGGTAGTGCAAAAAACTATATTGTTGCAGTCTTCCCTTAGCCTGACATCTACTTTTAATCCAGTCCAAAGACGCAAACAATGCTGAATCCTCAGTTAGGGTATATATTAAAATTTAAATAGTATGACTAGGATTTAAAAGCCACATCAGTGGCAACTTTAGCCCAGCTCCCATGTGAATGGGAATTGGATCTCCAAATCTGTTAGGCAGCTTTGAAGGTCTCATTCTCACTGCACTAGCTGCAGGCACATGCTGCTGCTTATTAAATGAGAGTTGCTAAGCTGATTTACCTCTGGATTCCATGGAGGAATGGGACCAGTGTCAGACTAGATCTGCAGACAAGTGTCTTGTGCTGTATTGGGAGCATTCCTCACACGAGTGTTTTACCCTCCTTCCCCTCTCCCTGTGTGTCTCTCTCCTCAGTAATGTTTACTTTGATTTGAAATCCATATCGAACAAGCTCTGGAAGTACAACCGGTACCGCTACATCATGACGTACCACGAGAAACCATGGCTACCTCCACCATTCATCCTCCTGAGTCACATTGGGCTTCTGATAAAATGCATCTTCCACCACCAGCCCCAAAATGAGCTGGACCAAGAGGAAGGCGATGTTGGACTAAGTAAGCTGGGAACCAAACAAAATAGTTGATCATCACTCCCATCACTGTGGAGTTGAGTTAAAAAAAAAAAAAAAGGATGAATGCTTTGCTTTATATTTGGCTGTTGCTGTGCTACGTACTGTGCATGAGTCAACATACCTCACAACTCTGAGCTGAAATAAAGTGACAGCAACTTATTCTGTAGGAAATAAGTAATTTGTTATTCTGAAAGAAATTAAGCAGTGACAAAGGTAAAAATTTCCGTATGTATTTCATGAAAAGACCAATAATTCCTTTATCATTGGCTGGGGAAAGTAGCTGCAGAGCCTAAGGGTAGAGGAGATCCAGTGATAGAAGATGCAGAGAGAGAGCACAGGGGCTTCCCACCTCCTTGCTGCTTCCATCTCTTTGTGCATTGTCTTATCACTGCACCTTATCTTTTTCACTTTTCTAAGCCTGCACTACTTCATGCCAGATCTTTCCTAACGCCTCCTTAAAGTGATGCCAGTTCCCTGTTCCCACTGTCACTGGCTCTGCCAGGAGCAGCCCGGGCTGTTGTGGGAAGGGGACCTCAAGATGCTGGGATGGAAATGAATAGTCAGTAGTAGGGCATGGTGGTGGATGTTAGGCAGGGAAATGGGGAAGAGGTGACTGTAAGCATATCTAAAAATACATTGGGAAGCACTGGTATACAGTATTATACAGACTCATCCTTTCTGATGCAATGTACACCCTTGATGCCTTATAATAGAGGTGGGCAGACCCTGTGTGGGTTATGCTTTACTTAGAATTTTCTCTGCTGAACATGAATCCCTGAAGATATCTGGTGTGCTCACAGGTAGTTACAGACCTCAAAGACAAGCTTACCTAATCAACGCTGAACTGCTGCACTGCTGCTCCCTGTTTTGGCTCCCCCATCATGGTTGGATACACCAGCCTGCCTTTGAAGTGCCATTGCTTATTTTATGTGCAAGCACAGCATGAGTCAGTGGCATAGCATAGAGGGTATCTTGTAAGGAGCATTAGGCTAAAGGAAAACTGAAACTCTGCTTAGCACATCTAAAAATCCTTGCACAGAGAAGGGCTCATGCCTTCCTTACATTTCTATCAGAAGGAGAATTTTTTGTTTAGGCACTTCTGAGTACCTTATCTATACAGTTATGCTTGATAGCTTTCTCTTACTTTAGTTTTGGTGTTGTTATAATTGGTTTTCACAGCAAGTACCCAGGGCCATTCTGTGGAAAATCAATACTGAGATGCAGAGTAAAAGTTTGGAGGAAGGAACCCAGGTCAAATAGGGGAGAAAAGTGCCTGGAAGGTGATCAAGTCTCATTTGGAGTGAAAAGAGGAACCCCAGAACACTGTGGGGTCTTCACTGCTTGTAGTGGTTTGAAAGCAAAACAAGTGAGAGGCTCCAAGTCAGAAATACAATTTAATAGGAAGAAAAGAAAGAAAAGGTAAAATAAAATAAATGCAAAAAAATACAAAAAGACCACTGACAGAGTCAGAATACAACCTGATCACGATGATGGAAGCAGTCCAGATGAGGTGGTCTTCCTGAAGCAGTGATCCCATAGAAAGGTCTGGTAGCTTGAGTCCTCTGGGAATCCAGNAAGGCATCTGATGGGCCATTAGCCCATCAGAATAGATGAATAGAATATTAGAAGATAGCCCAGAGGGAGGG
>VXBN01003348.1:14728-49078 GCA_013397395.1 Sinosuthora webbiana | reverse complement strand
TTCCCCTGAAGAGCGAGGATGCCGTGAGGGACATATCCTGAGGGTACTGCTATGAGGGCTATGCTGTGAGGGCCAAGCCATGCGGGGATTGCCACGAGGGACAAGTCATGACAGGGACGCCACGAAGGGGGTGCCGCGAGGGCCAAGCCGTGAGGGAATCTGCCCTGAAGCGCGGGGATGCCGTGAGGGGTGCCCCGCCATGTTGCGGCGCGGGCACGGGCGCACATGGCCCCGGCCGCCCCCCGCGCCCCCAGCCCGGCGCGGACAGCGCTGGGGCACCGCCGGCCACGCACCCCGAGCGAGCCGCGGCCCCTGCGCGGTTCCAGCGCGGCTCGGTGACTTACCGTGCTCCAAGGGGGATTCGAGAGCGGGAAGAATCCTGCGCCAGGCCCGGAACTACAGCACCCAGCGAGCACCGCGGCACCGGCGCGGGAGGAGGGACCGGGAGCGTGTCAGCGATGTCGCGACAGGGACACCCGGAGTTCCCTTTGGCACAGAAATTCCTCAAGTCTAGGACGATGAGGAGGGTGGGGAAAGGGGGAAGGGCGGTCGAAAGACCTTTGAGATGCGGAGGTTGCTTTTACTTTATCCGTCAGACAATTGCTTCGGGGGCTGATCTGTGAGGGCTGTGCAAAGGTGGATTTTGTCTCTACATCCCTTGCAATATCACATAGAAGCAACTCCTTAGTTTGTCCCGCATTTGAACTTTCTGCTTTATGAAACCAAAGAGTATTGGGCAACGTTTAGTCTAATTTAGCATTACAATTGTGCTACAATACTGTTAAAAAACCAAGATTTGATCTGCAGTTTTCCTCCCTTCAAGAGCTATAATGTGAAACCATCACTGTTCTATGTAAAATACCTTAGGAAATAAGGTTTAATGTTTTTGGGTTTTTTGTTTTGTTTTGGTTTTGGTTTTTTTGTTGTTGTTGTTGTGTGGGTTTTTTGGTTTTGTTTGTTTGTTTGTTTTTCATATTGAAGCACATCCCAGGCTCCTGCTTTGAAAGGGAAGAGTAGCATGAATAAATGCTCAAAGTAGTATTGATGATTGTAGCAGAACTATTACTAAAGTCTATTTACTAAATCACTAGAACTATTACTAATTTACTATTACTAAAGTCCCACAATGTTACTAACTGAACATTATCAGCCACAATCACTGGTCTTGACAAGATGAAAGTAAAATATTTAATGAATCTGAAAACTACCTGACCTGAAACTGAATAAAAGTGTTTAAATAAAGGGAGTTTATTCAGCAAGAAGAGATGGAGAGAGCAAGAACAGTTATTTTCCCGTAGGGCTGTGGATCCTCATGTGTATGAGGAGGAAATTTTCATAATTAACACATTACTTCTGTTTATAAGGAGTCAGAGGGAAACATGCAGCACACACCAAAGTCCTTCTCTGACTTTCTTGGGGCACCTTTCTTCATGTTTTTCGACACGCCTGGTCGAGACAAGGCCATTGCATCAGCTGAATCTAAATATGTGTGAAATTGTTCAAGTGAAACATTTTCAGTCTTTACTTTGATACCAAAAATTACAGTGTTCTACCAGTAAATCTAACCTAAATTAAGGTGAGTGTAGCATGAACAGGTAAAAGGACTTCTTAACTGTAACTGCTTTATATTTTAAATGGAATAAATCAAGTGTGACATAAAAGCAAACAAACTGGTACAAGTCTCTGATTCATTTTATTCTCCAAAGTCAATGTTAAGGCAGATCAGCAGGACATAGTGAAGAATGATGCTGCTTTTAAGGGGTCTTGCAAGTGATTATTAAACAGTATTGTCGTTGAAAGTTTTTAGACCCCAGCAGTAATTAAACAGTTTTACTTGTGTTTTCATAGAATCCCAGGATGGTTTGGGTTTGAAGGGACCTTATAAAGACCATTTAGTGATTACCGTGAGCAAGGATGCCACTCACCACATCAGGTTTGGAGGTATTTTAAATTTAGTTCGGATCGAGTAACTCCCCTAAGTTACTACTAAAGAAACTGTGTGTGGGGAGAGTCTTCCAGCCGTAGGATTATTCGGTTTTACAGCCTGTTCGAACACGCATATAATTAAATTTTGATATGATTAAGGCATCGGGGCAGCACTGAGGGGGTCCCCAGGGTGGCTGCACTCCGGACAAACTCATTTCGGTGCCTTCCATCACTGTCAGAAAAGCCCCGGCTTTCCAGGCGGCCAAAAGGCGCACTTTATTTATCCACCTCCCTTCGGTTTTCCCCCTTTGTTCCTTTAATTTTCGCGGCCCCGGCGCCAGCCCCCGGAGCACATGTGCGTGTCACCGCCGGGCGGAGGGGGAGGGAGGGAGCGCGGGCGGGCGCCTCTCGCATGGAGCCGGGGCTGAGGGCCCCGTGGTGATGCAGCAGCGGCCCCAGCACCGCCCGTGTGCGGGCAGGGCCCCCTGAGAGCCGCCGCCCGCCCGGAGCACACGCGGGGCTCGGCCCCGCTCCATGGGCACCGATGGAATCGCTCCCGGTCGCAGCCGCCGGCGCCGCGCCTCAGCCCGCCATGGCCTCAGCCGGGTAAGCAGCGGCCGCCGCGGGGCCTCGGCGGCGCCGGGGAAGGGTGAGCGGGAGCGCGGGGGGACGGCAGCGGTGGTTACGGCCGCCGCGGTGCCTTTCCTGCCCTCCGCGGGGCCGCGGGGGCTCGGACGCGGCGTACGGGGCGCGAGAGGGGCCGCGAGCGGCGGTGGCGGCGGGCCGGGGTGTCTGTGTGGGGAAGGGCTCTGCGCGAGGCGGCGGTGTGGGCGCGGAGCGCCGGGGACTGGTTTAATGCTTTCAGCGGGGCACGGGGACACGCTCGGGGCGGCCTTGCCGGTGGCGGCGGCGGAGGCGCGGAGTGCGGGGGGGCGGCGGGAGCGCCACAACATGGCGGCGGCGGCTGAGGGGACACGAGACCTTCCTCCCCCCCCACCGGAACCCGCCGCTGCTCTATGGCCCGTGCGCCGCGCTAGAGCGGCCGTTCGCAGCCACACGCCGCCTCCACCAATGGCGAGAGGACTTACAGCGAACGCAGCCAATCGCGAGGGGGTTTACAGCGGGGACGTCAGCGCGCGCCCGGGGCCGCGGTGCACTGTGGGATGCTGGAGGCCTCGCGTCGGGGCAGGAAGGAAGGGGGGGTGTCATGGCGACGAATATCGAGCAGATCCTTCGGTCCTTTGTGGTCAACAAATTCCGGGAGATCCAGGAGGAGCAACAGCAGCAGCACGGCGGGTAACGGGGCGGTGGGGAGCGGCAGGGAAGGGCGCGGGACGCAGAGAGACGGGCCGCGGCCCGAGGGTCGTGTCGGCGGCAACATGGCGGGGCCGGGGGGGTCGCGGCCGTGCGGGCGCCCTGAGGGAGACACGGCCCGGGGGCCGAGAGAAGCCGGTGGGGGGACGCGCCCACCCGCTGACCCCCCGGTTTCGGTGCTGTCCTCACGTCGGGGCGGGCGCTTGTATGGTTTGTCTGATTTACGGCTAAATTTGCCGAGTTTACCTCGTAAAACAAGGAGAACCTTGGAAAGAGCCAGGAAAAGCTGGAAGAGAGCGCACTGTGTGTATTTATTCTGTGAAGAAAACCCCTCCAAGGTCGTACGGCACGGGGGATGTGGCACATTCCAGAGAGGGTTTTTTTCCCGTGCGTTTCAAGCTCAGCAGTCGCGGAGTGTCCGGGCTGCAAAAGCGAAAATTAATCCAAAGGCAGACCTTTCCCTAAGAGCACAGCTTTTTCAGGAGCCTGCAATTCTGCTCCGAAGGGCTGAATCGAAGAAATGAACGTGAATAACATAAAATGTCCAAAAAAAAAAAAAAGGCTCAAAATCGCTTGTATTAAGTTGATTTTTTTTTTTCTTGTTTGTTTCGGTTAGTGCAAAGGTGGAAGGCCAGCCCAATGGTGACACGATCCCGGCTGAGCAAGCCGGGCCTTCTGAAGCCTCTGCAGCTGCTGGGAGTTGTCAGAGTGATCAGATAGTGCAGAAGGTAGAGGAAGTGCTCTCCGGAGCCCTCGGGACAGAGCTGCAGTGCAACCCAGGTAATCAAACCCCCTCTGGCAACGCTGCTCCTGGTAAGAAAGTTGTGACTGTGCCTGAAATGGAATCGGTTTTAGAGAGATGGAAATGTGCTTCTTGGAGTTTCCTCCTCTGACAAGTTTGTGTGTTTGCTGGGAATGGGTTAAATATTTTCCCCTCTTGTGATTTTACAACCAGAGAAATAGATAATTTAAAAAGTGAGCTGCTTGTTTTATGTAAGCATTGGTATAGGGAAAATGTGGAGTTTTTTTTCTTTCCAGTGCTGAAACAGGTAAATATTATTTTCCATATGTATACAAATATATGTCTATAAATTCTGCATTATTTTGTGTGTATCTGCTCCAGGGTCACTGAACTGCTCTTAGTACCAAAGCTGATGCTTATAGAAGCAATTCCTGCTTTGGGATGGTTTTCAAGAATATTTTGAAAGAACATTTATTACAAAACAGATCTGTGATGAACTGTTCAGTCAAAAGATGATCTTTTTTAAAGAGTAGATACTTACATTGCAGCCTTGCAAAGGTTAAGGGATTTTGATGTGTCAGTCTCAGATCTTGAATAAATTACTAGATTTTTTTAATGCTAAAAAGGCACATCTGAGTGTCCCCTCTTGTGGGACTGGTCCTTGCTGTAAAATTTCTAAATGTGGAGGCTTGGTAAGGTGATGAAGGCTTAATTACTGCATTTCTCATTTTTGGCAGTTGAAACACAGTGTGCTGGGTGAGTACAGTTCCAGAGGCAGCCCAGAAAATTGTTAAATTCAGAGATTCTGCTCGCAGGAGTTTGGGGGTTGCTTTGGGGATTTTTGCTCAGTGATTTGTGTACCTTGAGCATTTTCAGGTTTTTAATTGGTGCTGTACGAGCAGCACTTGAGGCTGACGTGGGGGATTTTGGTAGGGTTTTGATTGCTTGGTGGCTCTTGTTGGTTTTGTTTGGTGATGTGATTTTTATTTTTGTTTTGTTCTTTTGTGGAGGACTGAGGCAAGGTCACATGGTAGTAAAGAGGTGAGACTTGTTAACTTGGAAATTAACAAACTTACCCTGTGGCAAACGTTCCCATTTCCTGTATCTAAAAAGGAGTTGGACAAGAGGCATGATCTGATTATCTGAATCTAATGAATTATCTTTGCAGAAGAGTTAATTTTATAGAATCACAGAATGTCCTGAGCATTAGGGACCCACAGGGAGCATCCAGTCCCACCCTGTCCCTGCCCAGAGCCCCAACAATCCCCCCTGGGCATCCCTGGCAGCGCTGTCCAAAGGCTCCTGGAGCTCTGGCAGCCTCGGGGCCGTGCCCATTCCCTGGGGAGCCTGGGCAGTGCCAGCACCCTCTGGGGAAAGAAGAGCCTTGCCCTCCAATCCCCCTCAATCCCTGGGGGCCCAGCTGCAGGCGCTCCCTGGGCGCTGTCCCTGTGGCAGGAGCAGAGCCCGGAGCTGTCCCAGCCCCGGGGAGCTCTGACCTCAGGCTCCTCCAGGCTCAGGTGACCCAGTGACCTCGTGGGGCCCCTCCAGACCCTTCCCCAGCCCCGTGTCCCCGTGTCCCTCCTGGCTCCAGGGCACTGCTGGCTCAGCTGGCCATGCACCAGGACCCCCAGGGCCCTTCCCACAGCTGCTCTCCATCCCCACAGCCAGGGTTTCCCACCCCAGGTGCAGAATCTGGCTCTCCCCTTGTTAAACTCCCCAGGGCTGGGGATTCCCAATCTCTCTGATTTGTTGAGATCTTTCTGCGGGGCTTCTCTGCCCTCAAGGGAGTCAACAGCTCCTCCCAGTTTAATGTCCTCAGCAGACTAATTATCCCTTTGAGCCCTGTGTCTGGCTTGTTAGTGAAGATGTTGAAGATAACTGGGCTGAGAATGAAGGCCTGCAGAACTCCAGTAGGGACTGGTGTCAGCCCAGTGTCACCCCAGTCACTGTCACCCGTGGGCCAGTTGCTCACCCACTGAGTAACACAGTTCTCCAGCTGTGGGCTGGACATTTTGTCCATGGTTTGGCTCTGCTTCGCTGTTCTCTCTCAATGCATTCACAGCAATGTTGGCTGCTGTTGAAAAACTATTTCTAAGTGGGTTATTCTATTAAAATGTACCTGAGGTACTTGTTACAGAATCCCAGGCCACATTCATTTAGCACTATTGCAATTACCAATAGCTTTTGCAAGATTTTGGAGTGTTCTCTGGAAAACAGTGAGCTTTGGGATCACAGACTCTAATTGGAGGGTCTGTGTTGCTGCCCTGGCCTGTATAAATAGAATCATTGAAAGGAACATGCAAGCAGACTCCAGTGTATGGATCATATTTCACAGAAATCCCAGCAAGTTGCCTTTAGTGAAGTGCCTTTCTCCTGAAAACGTGGCACTAAGTCCCCAGAAGGGCAAGAACCTAACAAAGGTTAAATCCAGAGGGAAGTGAGGTACAGAATTAAAAGGTGGTGATGGAAACCCCAGGCTCTTTCCCTTCCCCATCAGTGATTTGCCTGTCCCCACAGTCATCTGAATTTTTTAGTTTCCTGTTGGAAGCAAATGCTCTAAGAGGAACCTGCAGCTTTGCAGTGGCTCATGGCAGCTGCAGTCCTGCCTGTTCCAGCCTGCAGTGCCTTTGGGTTTGGGATTGGGGACGTAGATGCTCTTTTCCCAAATTTTTTGGACCCTAGTGAGGAACTTGGTCAGTAAATACACAGAGAATTTCTAACACAGTAGCAATGCTGGACTCACTCAGGGGTTAAGGCACAGCAGGGGAAGGTGGCTGGTCAGGTCTTGCAGCATAAATCCCCACTTTGGTAATTTGTTTGGAAAATGGGAATTCTTGTTTACCTTCCATGTGCAGCATTGGGGATTTGAAAGATTTCTAGNCAGGAAAGGGATTGGGATTGTGTCCCTGGGCCCCCTCAGGTGAGGCCCCACCTGCAGAGCTGCCCCAGCCCTGGGGCCCAGCACAGGGAGGACGTGGAGCTGCTGGAGAGAGCCCAGAGGAGGCTCCAGGATGAGCAGAGGGATGGAGCAGCTCTGCTGGGAGGAAAGGCTGGCACAGCTGGGATTGTTCAGCCTGGACAGGAGAAGCTTTGGGCTGAGCTCAGGGTGGCCTTGCAGGGCCTGAAGGAGCCCCAGGAAACCTGGAGAGAGACAATTCCCAAGGAATGGAGTGACAGGACTCAGAGGAGTAATAGAATGGTTTGGGTTGGAAGGGGACCTTGTAGATAATCTCATTCCAAACCCCCTGACATGAGCAGAGACACCTTCCACTATCCTGGGTTGTTCCAAGCCCTGTAAATCCTGGCCTTGAAGACTTCCAGGATGGGACAGCTTCCCTGGGCAACCTGTGCCAGGGTCTCAACTCTCTCACAGGGAGGTTTTTCTTTTTCCTAAGATCTAATCTAACCCTACTCTCCCTCATTTTGAACCCACTGTCCCTTGTCTAGGCTCTTGTCAATAGTCTTCCACCACCTTTACTATACTTCCAGGTACTGGAAGGTCATAGTTAGGTCACCTGAAGTCTATCCAGGCTGAACAATCCCAGCTGTGCCAGCCTTTCCTCCCAGCAGAGCTGCTCCATCCCTCTGCTCATCCTGGAGCCTCCTCTGGGCTCTCTCCAGCAGCTCCACGTCCTCCCTGTGCTGGGCCCCAGGGCTGGGGCAGCTCTGCAGGTGGGGCCTCACCTGAGGGGGCCCAGGGACACAATCCCAATCCCTTTCCTGATCCCAATCCCTTTCCTGATCCCCACACTGGGCACGGGGAGCTCTTGGCTGGGGCAGGTCCAGCTCTCCCGGGGCTCCTCCATCTGCTCATCCCAGCCTGGATTAATCTTGGGGGTTGCACTGACTCAAGTGCTGCACTTGGCCTTGTTAAACTTCATGAGATTCCCACGGGGCACTTCCTGAGCTTGTCCAGATCCCTCTGGATGGCCCCATCCTTTAGAGGTGTCACCTGCAAACCTGCCGAGGGCGCACTTGATCTTCTGTCATTAATGAAGATATTAAGTAACACTGATTCATTAATGAAGCTATTAAGTAACACTGGTCCCAGTACAGGCTCCTGAGGGACACCACTGGTCGCTGATGTCCATCAGGACTCTGAGCTTTTGACCACTCCCCTCTGGATGTGACCATCCAAACAACTGCTAATGCACCTGACAGTGCACCTGTCGATTTCTTCACTCCAGTTTGGAGAGAATAGTGTTGTGGGGGCACTGTGTCAAATACTTCATGGAAGTCCAGGTAAATGCCCTCTGTAGCTCTTCCCTTTACACACTGTTGTAGTCAGTTCACCATAGAAGGTCAGACAGGATTTTCCCCTTGTGAAGCCGTGCTGGTTGTCTCAAATCACATCCCTGTCCTCCATGTGCCTTAGCAGAGCTTCCAGGAGGATCTGTTCCATGATCTTCCCAGCACAGAGGTGAGACTGACAGGGTGATAATTCCCAGAATCATCCTCTATTCCCTTCTTCAAAGGAATTGCTTTTCACTGCCAGAGGGCAAGATAAGATCATGTATTAGGAGGAGATTCTTCCCTGTGAGAGTGGGGAGGCCCTGGCACAGGGTGCTCAGAGCAGCTGTGGCTGCCCCTGGATCCCTGGCAGTGCCCAAGGCCAGGTTGGACATTGGGGACAGTGGGAGGTGTCCCTGCCATGGCAGGGGATGGAACAAGATAAGCTTTCAGGTCCTTCCCAAGCTAAACCATTCCATGGCTATGATACTACTTGGAAAGAGCTGTGTTCCCACTGGACCTCTGTCCTGACTAACGAGATTTGGGATTTTTTTTTTTGAAAGAAGTGTTGTTTTATTACTTAAAACAACTCTGAGAGGAAGGAAAGAGAGCTGAAAAGGGAGTGTGTGCTGTTTGTGCGTGGTAGTAGTGAATTGGGCTTGGTTTGCAAGTTTAATTGTTTTCTGCCTCTGTCTATGTACTTCACAACTACTCTGAAAGATTTTTTTTAAATGCAGTCTTATAAATGTTTACAAGGTAAATGTCATTTTTTTCTAGATGTAGACAAAAATACTGTGAAAAATAGTACTCAGTCTACAAAAAGGTGCTCTACTGGTGAAGATGAAATTCCTAGGAAAAAAGCAAAGAAAAACAAGAAGCACAAAAGCAAGAAGAAGAAGAAAAAGAAGAAGAAAAGGAAGAAAGAGAAAAAGCATAAAAAGCAACCAAAGGAATCCAAGTTGAGTGCACGTCCCGGAGAACCTGCAGGCGTGCAGCCAGCTCCTCCTCACTTGATGCCAGAGCAGTCCAGCTCCCAACTGAATGTACAGCATGGAGTGTTTGCAGATGCAAACCTGGCTGGCCAAATGCAGCCAGAACTGTGCTCAAAACCGACTGAGGGGCTTGATAATCAAGCTTTAGGACTTGTTTCTCATTCAGTGACTGATTCTCAGCAATCTGCAGAAAATCTTGGAAGTGGGATGGGGACTTTGTGTGCAACAAATCCTCCATTTAATTTAGAAAGCATCCAGTCTAATATACCAGAAAGTACTAGTATAGATCAAACTAGAATTTGCACTAGCGAAGAACAAATTCAGCAGTCCCATGGAAATATTTATCCTGTAGCTATTAATGCCAGTGTTGTTGATACTGGAAATTATACTTGGTCCAGCATGCCACCTGGAATTGCCAGTATATCAGAGGTTCAGAAAGATTCAGTGGAGGCACTAAGAGGTACAGAAGTCACTCTGAGATCTCAAGGCATTGGGGAAGTAAAAGCTTCGGATGCAGCTCTCGAGCCCGAGACCATGGAGGTGTCGACTTACTCGGAAGCATCTCATCAGTCTGTGTCTCAGAGGGCAGCACAGGTGGTGGAAACAGCTTCAGAATCCGTGTCCTTGGCAAGTGGTGTGGCAACTCCTGCACCTGCAAATTGGGCACATCCAGGTGCTGTGACTGTAGCTCACATGGCTGTGGCTGGGCAAGAAGTGAAAATTCCAGAAACAACTGAAAAATCTCTGCACATGGGAAATGTGAGAAGTGCGGAGAGATATTCAGAACTGGGGGGTGTGAGCAGAACTTTAGACCCATCCCTGCAGCCCTCAGTTACATCTGGGAGTTTGAGCATGGTGCAGGGCAGCCCTGTGGAGGCTTCCAGTGTTCTGAAAGCGGGTGTACCTTTGCAACATCCTTTGACAATATCTGCAGCCACCCCTGTGACCCACGTGGAAATAAAAAGTGCCAAAGCACCTCCAGGACCTGTTCCAAAAATGAAGGATATGGAACCAGCTGTGGGAAATGTGAAAGCTTTGGAAACAACCGTGGAACCTGTGGGTGTTGTAGCAAAAGATGTCACAGCAGCTCATGAAAGTCTGCAAGGCAAAAATGTGGAAGGTACCCCAGGTTCTGCAACAGCAGTGGGTGCATCAGCAATGTTCTTACAACATGGAGTCTTGACAGAAACAAGGAGTGTGGACAGAACCCAGGGATCTGCACTTCCAGCAGGATTGACAGGTGTGACTGTGGCTGCAGAGGCAAAAGGGTTAAGGGCAACTTCAGGACCCGCCACAGTTGTACAGACTTTCATTCCCCAAACAGTTCCAGAAGTCCAGATGGCAGAGGGTTTTAGAAGTCCTCGAGCAAAAGATTCAGAAGGTACTTCACTGCTGAGAGAATCAAGAGCTGAGGGTGAATCACATGTGAGAGGTTTGGCACCTGCCCTGTCTTTGCAGAAGGAAAACACACAAGGTCCAGGAGGAGTCCTGAGACCAGTGGCTGTGGTGGAAGCAAAAACTTATACAACAGCTTCAATGTCCTTACAAGTGGAAGATGTGAAGGCTTCAGAAGAAGCTCTGCGTTGTGGGACTGCTGCAAGTCCAGGACTTCCTACCTTAGAAAGGACTCCTGAACCTGTGGTTGCATGTGAAAGCATGGAACCAGTTAGAGAGGCTGAGGCATCGGCAGGGGTGATGCCATGGCAAGCCACAGCAGAGAGAGAACCTCTCCATGCAAGCCAAACAGAGAGTTCCATCATTGCACAGTCGCAGGTCATGACACACACAAGAACCTCACAAACAGAGGTGCCGAGGGAGAGAAAGGATTCGGAACACGCTCCAGAACCAGAGACAAGGAGCAGAGAAGCAATCTTAGAACCTGTGCAGACTTCAGAAAGCTGTTCAATATCTATTCAGCAACAAATAGTAGGTCATTCAGCAGCAGAATTGGAGTCTTTGCCCAGAGTGGAAGAAAACAGTATGGCATCAGGAGTATTGACAGATGTGCAAACTCAGGGATCTGCTGCAGAACATGGAATTGCAGCAAGGAGGACCAGCACACAAGGAAATGAGCCCTCAGAAATGGAGAAAGCAAAATATCTGGAGCCAGCATCAGAAGCTGGAGGAGTGAGGTGGTTGGAGAGCATGAAAGAGCCTGCAACAGTAGAGGTGAAAGATTCTGGAACAGGTGAAGAACTTGTGGTACCCACGGTTGATGCTTCAGCAGCTGTTCCAGAATACTTGCATGCTGAAAAGCAGCAAGAGCTTCAAGTAGTTCTAGAAGCAAAACCTGCTGCAGAATGGAAGGGTTCTGAAGAGGCTCCAGAAGTCTTGGGTGCTTCTGAAATAAAATCTTCTGAAGCAGTTCCAAAACCAGGGGATGTGAAAAGCCTGGAAACCACGCTGGAACATGAAGTGACAGCTGAGGTGCAATATGTAGAAGGAGTACAGAGTCAACAGGTGGAGGATATGGTGATAGAGAAGGAAGATGCAGAGCAGACTCAAGCATCTGAGCCTTTAGTAGCAGAAACAGTTTTTAGTTCTTCACATGCTGCAGAGGAAAAAGTTTCAGTAGGGACTTCTGTTGCAGAAACACAAGATTTGGAGACAGCTCCTCAGACTGATGTAGAGCTAAAAGAAGCAGAAGCAGCTGTAGGGTTGGAGGCAGAGACAAAAGATTTGGAAGCAGCTCCAGTACCTGAGACTGATGCAGAAGCAGGTCCAGAACTTATAGAGGAAGGCCAGTTGGAAGACACTCCAGAAGCTGAGGATGTCAAAGAAGCAACTCCAGAAGAGGACTCAGAGAAAAGAGACTCAGAAACATCCGATGTGCAACCTGATGTGGCTGCACGAATGAAGGAGACTCTC
The DNA here is from genome assembly GCA_013397395.1 of Sinosuthora webbiana. Classification (NCBI taxonomy): domain Eukaryota; kingdom Metazoa; phylum Chordata; class Aves; order Passeriformes; family Sylviidae; genus Sinosuthora; species Sinosuthora webbiana. The sequence goes on along the minus strand of VXBN01003348.1, from coordinate 37,006 downwards.
ATGAGGCTTGAGAACGTTATAGAAAAAAGCAGTCATAGAACCAGTGAGAAAAAACATGATTCAAAGAAACAGAAAAGGAGCCGTTCCAAGTCTCAGTCCAGGTCTAGGAAGCGGAAGAAAAAATCAAGGTCACGTTCTACTTCCAGGCGTTTGACCTCTAAGAGAGCACGTTCTAGGAGCAGAAACTATTCAGTTTCCAGAAAAAAGCATTCCAAATCTAGGTCCCGATCTGTGGAGAAGAGAGAGAGAAGAGTGTCTTCCAGGCGGTCCAGGCGCAGACGTTCCAGGTCATCTGACCGGTACAGGTCTAAATCCAGATCAGCAGACAAGAGATTGTCCAGACGGGGACGTTCCAGGTCGTCTGACCACTACAGGTCTAAATCCAGGTCCGTGGAGAAGCGGCTGTCCTCCCGAAGGTCCAGGCGCAGACGTTCCAGGTCATCAGACCGCTACAGATCCAAGTCTAGGTCTGTGGAGAAGCGGCTGTCCTCCCGAAGGTCTGGGCGCAGACGTTCCAGGTCTTCCGACCGCTACAGGTCTAAGTCACGGTCAGTGGAGAAGCGACTGTCCTCCCGAAGGTCCGGCCGGAGACGTTCCAGGTCATCTGATCGCTACAGATCCAAGTCACGGTCAGTGGAGAAGCGACTGTCCTCCCGAAGGTCCGGGCGCAGACGTTCCAGGTCTTCTGACCGTTACAGATCCAAGTCCAGGTCAGTGGAAAAGCGACTGTCCTCCCGAAGGTCCGGGCGCAGACATTCCAGGTCGTCCGACCGCTACAGGTCTAAGTCACGGTCAGTGGAAAAGAGATTGTCCTCCTGGCGATCCCGCCGCAGACATTCCAGGTCCTCTGACCGTTCAAAATCTAGATCCAGGTCTTCAGAAAAGGGAGGAGGCAAAGAATACTCCTGGAGGTTCAGACATCGGTCCGGTTCCTCTGATCGTTCAAAATCCAGGTCAAGATCTGTTGAGAAAAGAGGTCGGAAGGCATCTGTACGGAGGTCTAAACGCCAGCGCTCCAAGTCCTCTGATCGCTACAAGTCTCGATCCAGGTCAGTAGAAAAAAGAGATCGAAAGCAATCATCACGGAAGTCTAAACGTCAGCGCTCCAAGTCCTCTGACCGCTACAAGTCTAGATCCAAATCAGTGGAAAAAAAGAAGGAATCCTCACGAAAATCCAAGCGCCGACGCTCAAAATCTTCTGAGCGTTACAAGTCTAGGTCTAGGTCTGTCGAAAAAAAGCGCAAGGAGTCTTCAAAAAAATCCAAACGGAAACGTTCCAAGTCCTCTGACAGCGTTAAGTCAAGGTCCAAATCTGTAGAAAAAAAGGATAAGTCATCCTCAGCAAAGTCCAGTAGCAAGCATGTGGAGTCTTCTGAACTTCAGGAGTCAGCCAAAGGTCTCGATAAAGATGTTCCTCAGTCTTCTTTTGGAAGTGAAGGTAACTCCTCCAATGGTCCCACAGCAGTAGCTTTGTCTGATGAAGGAGTAAATGGCCCAGTGCTGCCGCCTTCATTTGGAAGTGGATTGTCCAAAACTTCAGAGAGCCTTGAGGAAGGCTCCTCATCTGTTGAAAAAACAGATCTGCAGCATTCTGCCACATCTGAATTTGATACCTCCAAAACCGCAGATGACCAGGAATTGAGATCCACATCCGTGGAAAAAACACAGGATTCAGAGCTGTCTATGACATCTGAAAATGGATCGACTGAAAAACCTGAACTTCCATACTCCACATCCAAGTCAAGATCCTCATCTGTTGAAAAAAGGGGAGATCTAGAAACTTCTTCAGTAGCAGAGTTCCATCTCTCTGCGTCCCGTGAAGATGAGACCAGAACTGCACCTCTCAGAGAAGTGGAAGGTCCAGAGCTTCCTCCAGGACTTAAAAGAGACATGCAAGTTCAGTCATCTTCTCTCCTGTCCGAAGATGGGCTCTCCAGCCTGTCTGATGGTCACGAATCACGGCACACCCCTGGCGGGCACACAGAGCTTTCACAGGTTCTGCAGGTACCTGAACATGGGTCTTCCCAGCTGGCTGACAGCCCTGGAGCAGTGGAAGCTCAGAGGCCTTTCCTGCCACCTGAAATGATCCGCCCTGTGATCCCTGATGGCTGTGAGTCAGGCCAGATGCAGGAGCCCTCTCTGACTTCTGACAGTGGACACTTCATGTCTCCTGATGGGCATGGATCAGGATCCAGCTTTGCTGCACCGTTAGAGGAGCATCCGTTGTCTGTAGGCGAGTCCTTTAAGTCACCACATGGAAATGAACAAAGATTTCTATCTGTTGAAAAAGTCAAGGCTCCAGATGTTTCCCTGACACCTGTGTGTGGTTCTGTTGAGGTGTCTGCTGACCTCATTTCAGTGTCTTCTTCTTTTGAAGTTCATGAGTCCAGATCATCGGTTGACAAAGGTTTAGATGGTCCAACGCTTCCACAAGTGCTTGAAGTTGACTGCTCCAGATCTTCGGAAATGCACGAATCGAGATACCTAACTGGAAAAATAGATGGTGCAGGGTCTCTGGTGATGTCTAAAAGTGGGATTCCCATATGCCACGATGGCCACAAAGCAAAGTACAATTCCTTTGAGCAAACAGAGAGTGCAGAACTGTCAGTGGCATCTGAGCTCCGGCGTTCCATCTTTCCTGAAGGCTATAAATTGACATCTGCCGCAGTGGAGAAAGTGGAGATCCAGAAGCCTTCTCTCACCCTGGAAAGTGGCCTCTCCGTGTCTGCTGATGGCTGTGAATCAGTGAGCACACCTGAAAAACTGCAGCCCACAGTGACGGCTGTGACATCGGAAGGCGGGATTCTGCTGTTGCCCGACAGCCACGAGCTCAGACCCGTTCCTGCAGAAAAAGCAGAGGTGCTGAATTCATCCGAACTGAAACACCTGACGTCCCCTGATGGCTACAAGCTGAGATCCGCCTACAGCGAGGAAATACAGGTGCAGGAGCCCTTTCTGATAGTGGAAAGCAGGTGTTCTGTTGCCTCCGATGGGCATGAGTTGGCATCCACCCCTCTTGAAAGAGCTGAAGAGCCTTCTCAAGTGTCTGAAAGTGAGTACACAATAGGGCTTGATGGCCCAGAGTTGACATCAACCCCCGCTGAAAAAGCAGAGCTGCGGAAGCTTTATCAGATGCCTGAAGAAAGATCGCTGGAGTCCCTCGACAGCCGGGACCTGCAGTCACCCTCTGCTGAAAAGACACAGGTGCAACAGCCTGCCCTGGTGTCTGAGAATGAACATGCCGTGTCATGGGTGGGCCAGGAGTTGAGGTGCAGCTCTTCTGAGAAGGCAGAGATGCAGGAGGAGGCTGTGGTTCCTGCCAGCGCTGTATCTGCTGAAGATCACAGATTGCCCACTTCCTTGGCTGGAAAACCAGAAGTGCAGGAGTGTTCTCTGCTGCCTGAAAATGAATATGGTGAGTCTCCTGAGGGCCAGGAGGTGATGGCCAGCCCTGCTGAGAAGGAGGTGCAGGAGCCTTCTCTGACACCTGCTAGTCAATATTCCATCTTCCGTCAAGGCCAAATACTGCAGTCTGGCCTCGCTGAAAGCACAGCAGTGCAGGAGCCAGTGCTGGTCCCAGACAACCAATACGCCGCATCTCCCAAGGGGCAGGAGCTGCTCTGTGCTTACGCTGAAAAAGCAGAGGTGCAGGAGTATTCTTTGCTCTCTGAAAAAGAGTACCATGCATCCCCCGAAAGGCATCATTTGAGATCCAGTCCTGTTGAAAAAGAAGAATTGGAGGAACATTCTGAAGCATCTGAAAGTGAAAGTTCAATATCCACCGATAGCCAGGAGTTGCAGTCTGCTGTTGCTGGAAAACCAGAGGTGCAAGACTTGTCCCTGTCTGAAGGTGAATGTCCTATGACACCTGAAGGTCAGGAGCTGCATTCCAGCCCTGCTAAAAGAGTAATAGCCAGGGAGCCTTCTCTGGCATCTGAACATGCTCTGTCACCTGAAGTGTACAAGCCAAGATTGGCACATGCTGAGAGAACAGAGGGTGTGGATTCTGCTTTGACGGCTGAACATGACCACCTCTTCTTTGAGAGCCAGGAGGTGAGTTTCACCTCTCTTCAGAAAGCAGATGTGCAGGACCATTCTCCAACACCTGAAAATGAACATGGAGCATCCCCTGATGGGCAGGAGCTGAGATTTGCCACTGTTGGAAAAGTAGACGGTGTTGAACCGTTGACACTGAATGACAGAGCCTCGATGTCCCCTGATGACAGTGACTTGAAATCCATCCCTGTTGAAAAAATGGATCATGCAATGCCTTCTTTAATGCCTGAAGGGCGCTCGGTGTCTCCTGATAACTACAGTGTGAGATCAGGCCCTGGTGAAGAAACGGGGGATCTGGAGCCCTCTTCAAGATCAGAGCGTAGATACTCCACATCCTCCTATCAGGAAGGCCATGAGCCAAAGTCTCCCATGGAGGAAGAGGGTCTGGAGTCCTCTGTGACTTCTGAACATAGACGATCCGTGTCCCCTGAGGGCCATGACCAGAAATCTATTGCAGATGAAGAAACTGATGATCTGGAGAGGCGTTCCACTTCCCCTGATGAGCACGAGTCAAGATCTAGCGAAGAAGCAGAGGATCTGGAGCAGCCTTTGGCAGCAGAACGGAGGTGCTCTGAGTCCTCTGATGAGCACGAGTCAAGGTCAACCACTGGAGAAGAGGCAGAGGATGCAGAGGCCTCCTTGGCAGCTGAAAGAAGAGACTCCGTGTCCTCTGACGACCGTGAGTCAAGGTCTGCTGCGGGGGAAGATGTAGAAGATGAGGAGCCCTCCTTGACGGCCGAACGTAGACACTCCACATCTTCTGATGACCGTGAGTCGAGGTCTACAGCTGATGAAGAAGCAGAGGATTTGACAGCTGAACATCGCTCTGTGTCTCCTGATGGGCGTGAGTCGAGGTCAACCGTTGGTGAGGAAGCAGAGGACCAGGAGCTCTCTTTGACAGCTGAGCGTAGACACTCCACGTCTTCGGACGAACAGGAGTCAAGGTCTACTGCTGGTGAAGATGCAGAGGATGTGGAACCGTCCTCGGCAGCTGAGCAAAGAGATTCCACCTCATCAGACGAGCAGGAGTCAAGGTCTACTGCTGGTGAAGAAGCTGAGGATGTGGAGCCTCTGGCAGCTGAGCACAGACGTTCCGCATCCCCTGATGGGGCTGAATCGAGGTCTACCACTGCTGAAGAGGAAGGAGAGGATGCAGAGCCCTCCTTGACCGCTGAACAAAGGGAGTCCACATCATCAGATGAGCATGAGTCAGAGTCTGCCAGTGGTGAAGAGGAGGGAGAGGATGCAGAGCCCTCTTTGGCAGATGAAGAAAAGCAGGATTCCATGCCCCTTGAGCAGTCAGAGGAACAGGACTCTTCCTTTGTCCCTGAAAGCAGACGCTCCGAGTCCTCTGAACGTGAAAAATCCAGATCCAAATCAGTCGATAAAGCATCTGACAAAGAGTCTCCACAGAGATCCGTAAGCAGACTCTCAAAGTCTCCCGCTCGCCAGAAGAGTCGATCCACCTCTGTGGAGAAAACAGCGGACAAGGAGTCCGTGCGGAGGTACAGACGGAGACGCTCCAGGTCCACGGCTCACCAGAGGAGCCAGTCAACGTCTGTGGAGAAAACAGCGGACAAGGAGTCCTCACGCAGGTCCCGGCGGAGACGCTCCAGGTCGGCTGCTCGCCAGAGGAGCCAGTCCAAGTCTGTGGAGAAGGCGGCAGACAAGGAGTCCTCGCGCAGGTCCAGAAGCCGACGCTCCAGGTCCTCCCAGCGCAGATCCAAGAGATACGACACGGACTCGCGCTCCAGACGGAACCGCTCCAGGTCGGCCACGCGGAGGAGAGCGTCCAGATCCCGCTCCAGCTCGTTGTCCCGTTCCAGGCACAGGAGGAGAAGCAGGTCAAGGTCGGCGTCGCGAAGGCGGCGTTCCTTGTCCAGAGACAGGCGCAAGAGGTCGCAGAGGAACAGGTCGAGGTCCACCGACAGGAGGAGGAGGAGATCCGACTCCAGGGACCGCAGGATATCGCTGCGGTTGCGGAGCAGGAGCCGCACCCCTCTCCGCCAGAGGCGGTCGCGGTCCAGGGGGAGGAGAAGGAGCTCCAGCAGGTCCCCGATCCGGCTGCGGCGCTCCCGCTCCTCGGGGAGAAGGCGCTACAGCAGGTCCCCCGACCGGCGCAGGTCCAGGTCCTCCGAGTTCTCCTCCAGATCACCCAAACGTCTTACAGACCTGGGTAAGTCAGTGCTTCGTTTTCAGTACGTCCACGGCGAGGGGGTGGTGGGTGGGTTTGCACAGTCTGATTTTAGCTCTGGTGTATTCACAAGGGATGTCTTGGAAGTCGCTCTGTGCATTGGTTTTAGGCAGTGACTTCCAGCAGGAACTTCTGTGTTGGAACTAAATCAATGCTGAGCATTTGAATGAAAAACCTCTTCAGGGCCAGTTTTACCTTGGGTCTAGAGCTCTTGTACACAAGTAGCAGGTTGCAGTCTCCAGGAACATTCTGCATGGCAATAGTAAAGGCCAAGTACTCGGATGTAAGAAAATTTAGAACTTCTACTCCTGAGAGCAAAGGTCATTCAGGTGCCAGTTGGAGGGTCCCAAGCTCTGTTGTCAGCTGTTCCCAGGACTCTTGCCTCTTGCCCATGGTAAGAAATTAAAAGAAAGACAGACTTGTTCCTGAAAACAGCCCCAGACACAGCAGATCAGAAAACAAAATCTTACAAGCTGCATGTTTTCTCTGTGCTTGTAGGAGGAGAGGCTGTGTTGTTTCCTTGGGTAGTGAGTTAGTAAGGGGAAAGAAGGTTTGAACTGGGAGATGAGCTCTTGCAGTGTGTGTGAGGAAACCTGTGGTAGACTTGAGGTTCTGAACCTTCCAGTCCTGCCTCACAGTTACCATGGAAGCCTTCCAGTTAGGGAGTTACTTTCAAACTGGCAGAAGGCTTAATTTAATTTCATCTGCTATTTCTGTGTTAGGACTGTCCTCCTTATTAAAGCAAAATACTGTTCTGTTAACAGTTTTTCATCTAATAGTATTTTAAGCAGGAGCACATTTTACTCAGAGCTTGTTTTTCTCTTTGGTGGTTGTAAGTAGCTTTTGGGCTACATCTTGGGAGATGAGATTTCCTCCAGAGGTTTGGAGCTTTTTAGAGGTAGATAATGAGGAAACTCTGGATTTATGCTGTGTAGGAAGGACTCAGTATTGCCAAAACAGGAAAGAATCCCTGAAGGAAGAGACATGAGAACTTGGAGGGTGTGAGGGTGTTACAGTTGGGACTGCTGTGCTTTGGGTCACATTTGCAGTTCCACTTGCCTTTGCACAGCCCAGGCTTAAAGTCTAGAGCAGCTCAGAACAACTTCAGCTACTTTCACAGAACATAAAGAATGCACTGTGCAGGTAGAATCCTGTTTAGCTTGCCAGAAACTCTTCTTTATTATTAAACCAAGAATCTCCCAAAATAACAGCTTCTCTTTAAAAAAACCCCAAACCTTTTCAGACAAGGCCCAGCTACTTGAAATCGCCAAAGCCAACGCGGCCGCCATGTGTGCGAAGTCTGGCGTGCCCTTACCCCCCAGCCTGATGCCTCTGCTGTCCCAGAAGAAGGATGACAAGGCCAACCAGAAGTCCTCGAGGGACACCCTGAAGGAGCTCACTGAGGTGAGGGAGAGCAGCAGCAGCAAGCCTGGAAATGACCACGCTGGGGTTGGTGACGTGTGGGAGGTTGTCGCTGCGTGCTGCTGTCACCTGGTGGTCAGAATCCCTGAATCCCTGAGGTTGGAAAAGCCCTCCCAGCCCAGGGAGTCCCAGCTGTGCCCACCTTGTCACCATCACAGAGCTCTGAGTGCCACCTCCAGGCCTTCCTTGGGCAGCACTAGGGATGGGTATACTCAAACCTCCCTGGGCAGCCCCTGCCAAAGCCTGATGACCCTTTTGAGCCCTTATTCTCCACACAGGGTTTTTTTGAGTCATCAAAAGTGGTGTTTTTAATTTCATGGAAATACATTAAATCAAATTATTTTGCTTTTTCTTTTTTTTAGTTTTGATTCTGTTCTAATTTTGTACAAACAGATAGTTGTCCCTGAAGTCCTGTCAGTGAAATCCCAAGTTTTCACTCTTGATTTTTTTGTTCTGGTGATGTTAGTTATGGTTTGAGTTGGAAGGAACTTCAAAGCTCAGCCTGTCCCACCCCCTGCCATGGGCAGGAGCACCTTCCTCTGTCCCAGGTTGCTCCAAGCCCTGTCCAGGCTGGCCTTGGACTTCCCTCAGAACAGAGAAACTCTGGAATAGAAAATTGCCTTAATTTTTTTTTTTTAATTGCATCATGAGTGTGACAGTTCTGAAATGGTGTTTATAGAAATAATCTGAGATGAAGCAGCATCCAGGTGCTGAGAGATAATCTGCAGTTGTGCCTGGCCTGGGGGAGCAGAAGTACTGATCAAGAGCTGAGTTGGTGCAGGTGCCCTGTGGTCACATCTGGGGAGGTTTTTCACGTACCCTGAGCAAGATCCAGCACAGCTTGTGCTGATCTGCAGGCCCCAAATCTGCTCCTCCCTTCCCTTTCCAGCTTTGGAGATCTGCTGAATGATGTTTCTGTTCTTTTGACTCCAAACTGAAGCAGTGCAGGTGGTAGAAAATAAGGAAAGCCATTTTAACCATAACAATTCTGGCCTCTCCAGAAAAGTCTTTTTGTCTTTGGTCCTTTTCTTTCCCCCCATGGAGGCTGCTCCCCCTTGGACTGTGGTATGCCCATAACACCCCTGTTTTAATTCTGTTGCACATCAGGTGGGGGTGTGTTGCACAGCTGGCCAACACCACAGTATTCCAGAAGAATCTGAGCTCTTCTGGAGCCATCACTTCTGGCAAGGTCCCTGCAGTGCCAGAGAACCGAGGCAGTAACCAAGGAGAGCCTGGCAAAGCCGTGGTGGTGGTGGATAATTTGTGTAGAACACCCAAAGTACATCTGCTGATGCTGCTGCTAAAAGATTTTCCACCTCCTGGTTTAGTGAAGAAATCCACTTTTTTTTTTTGATAGAAATGTTCTTTGTGAGTTTGGCTTGAAAGTTTGTATTTACTCAGAGCTGACATTTCCCTCTGTTTTATTTCCCAGAAATGCAAGAAGATTGCTCAGAGCACTGATGATGTGATAGTGAACAAGCCTCATGTTTCTGATGAAGAGGAGGAGGAACGTCCTTTCTATAACCATCCTTTTAAGCTGAGTGAACCCAAACCTATTTTCTTCAACTTAAGTGTGAGTGCTACTTACATTTTTAATGCTTTCAATCCTGGTTCTTTTTAATTAATGCAAGTGAATTCTACAGAAATTTGTCAAGGGTTGATTATCTTGGTGAAACTGGAAGTATTTTTTTAATCAATTTGAAGAAACATTCCCAATTCCATCAAGATTAAATTGATTATCTTGGTTAAATTGTGAGCATTTATTTAAATGCATCTGGAAATCAAATGCTTTGAAGGATGCATTAGAATTTGTTTAAATTTTGTTGGGGTTTGGGGTTTTTTGGGGTGGTGGGTGGGGTTTTTTTTTTAGTTTTATTTGGGGTGGGGGGTTGTGCCCATGAAAGTCTGTTCTGATTTTGGAGGATATAAGGCACTAAAAAAGTCTTAATATGCTCAGCAAAAACAGAAAAGAACATTCCTGGTTTTATGTATAAATGTGTATAGCTGGTGGTGTACATAAAATAAGCAATAGTGCACATTTACATAATGTGTAAGGTAGAAATGGATTTAGATTTTATATTATATTGTTAGAAAAGGCCACAAGGAAACTCAAGAAACCTTGGCATCCTTCCAGGCTCTGAGGAGGAATGTTCTGTAGTGGTTATGGGCTGCTGTCCCTCTTGGTCTTGTTTTTGACCCTCTCCTAAAACCATTCCCATCCCTCAGAGTTTATCCAGTGCTGCCAGCTGTGTTTGCCCCTTGGAAGGGAACCTGGCAGGGATTTCTGCAGGTTTTTAATACATTAACAACACCAAGCAAAACAAGGCCACAGACATCATCTGCTGGGAGACTCAGGCTGCTGCTAAAAATAGGGGCAGAATTAGAAACCCAAATGCTGAGAGCTCCTTTCTCTCCACTCATGGGGGAGCTTTTGATCACAGGCAGTGTTTTGCTGCCCAGGATTTTTACCTTGGGACTTTCCATACAAAATACCTGTATTTTGTATTTTCCATACAAAATACCTGTGTGGCAGGAGGAGATTGTTCAGGGGGTGAATGGGGTCAGCTGGGAGAGGAGGGTCAGGGATTTGGGGTTGCTGAAGTTGTTTTAAGGGATTTCTCATCTTCTCTGGTAGCACAGTTTGTGGGTCACTTGTGTGTTTTTTAGGGCTGTGCCAAAATGATTAATTATATAAAGGTTTATTACTCCAGAGTAAGACTGAGTGTTCTGTACAAACCAAATCCCAGGTGTTTGCAGCAAAACCACCTCAGGACTCTTTGAGTGTTTGCAGGTCTTGACTTCTTCTCATTTTTATTTCTCTCAGACTCCCAGCATAAAACCAGCACCACCACCCCAACCTAAAAACCAGGTCAGCCTGTCCAAGGAGTTCCCTGTGTCCTCTGGGTCTCAGCACAGGAAGAAGGAGGCAGACAGTGTGTATGGAGAGTGGGTGCCCGTGGACAAAAACGGCAAAGACGACGGCAAGGACGATGTTTTCCCCAAGCCAGCCATTGAGGTAAGGAAGGCAAGGACAGCATATCATATCAGGAAACCAAAACCATCACCTGGGCAGTCTGGTACCAAATTGCAGTCTGGGGGGGTTGAGAAAAAAAAAAAGGCACTTAAAAAGTAGTGCCTAATGCTGCACTGAGCTGAGCTCTGCAAATGGGGATGCTCACCTGGGCAGTGTGGAAGCAGCCTGTACCCATCCTGCTTCCTGCAGCTGGTGACTTCTTGGTCTCTACAGAATTTTAAACTGGAGCTGGAAGGGGAAGAAACTTCCCAGTTCAGTTTCCTGCAGAGGTTAATTAATATTACCCTGAGATTTGCACAATAATGTATGTAGCACTAAATAAAACTGTCCCAGCAGTCTTAGAACAAGAACATCACACTGGAATGTAATCCATTAAAAATTTTAAGTCACTTCCTCTGCATGTATTGATTTTTTAGCTTTCCAGTCACTTTTTTCCTCCCATGACTGTTTTGCACGTGGCCTCCCAAAGGAGAATCTAATTGTATGGATAATAAACTAAAAAAATCAAACCAAGTGTTTCTCCCCTTGGAATTTCTTCCCAAGAACATTTTTGGGGGGCCTTTGTAATTAAGTAAATTAAATATTTAAGACAGATGTTAATATTTTTAAGCTGATGTTGCCTCAATGCACCTGAAGCCTTGTCCCCACGCCTTCCCAAGCCAAACCCCAAAGCCTCCCCATCAATTTCTGACAAAGCCATCTCAGCACTTGGTGCATTTTATTTCTCAAGACCTTTCTGATATTGTCCAATTCACTCCCTGAGGCACAGATAGAATTTTCTTCTGGGTCTTTTACAGCACCAAAAGCACAGGGGATATAACTTGGGCAGCATTTTCATTGAATCCCTCAGAATTTGATGGGTGGGCACCCAGTTCCTTGTTCCCTCAGCACGGGTGGGAACTGCACTTTGGGCCCTCGTGCTCCAGTGAAACCCTGAGATGTTTGTGCAGAATGTCATTCCCAGTTTCACTGCAGTAAATATATCTAACATAACTTCCTTTCCTTCCTGTTGTGTGTATCTTTATAAATGCCTGTAACTATGTTGTCTGTTTTTTTTATATTCTGTAAATAAATATTTTGATTTGCCTTGACCTTAACTTGGTTTGTGTTAAGGGTGATTTCAGGGGCGTTAGCTCCCAGCAGCAGGCTGTACCCTCCCCTGGGGTGTGGGAAGTGCAGGTACAGGATTGCTGTGTGTTTCTCCAGGGAGTCTGACAGGTAACACAGTGCTTCTCTGCTTAATTCCTTATTGTTCAGGAGGACTCTGTGGTGGACAGGGCTCCCTTGGAGCAACATGAGGCAGATCAGCTCCCCTTGCCGGGGGAGTAGAGAGCTGGGGGTGCTTGGAACTTGAGGAGGTTTCACCTAGAATTGACCCCCATTCATTGCTGCTGGTTTTGCAGTACTGTGACAGTTCTGATGCAAGCCTTGACATGAAACCCCACACAGTTTGTTTTGTTGCTGTGTTTTCATTCACATACTGTTTATGGGCTTAGGCTGAAATGACCCTGCTAATACATGACGGCTTGTTGCCATAAAACCTCACGCCTTGGAGTAGTTGTGTGTGGTCTCAGGAGAAGGAGGGGAAGGTGTGGAGTGGTCTGAGGGCTCATCATGTCTGCAGCAGGCAGAGACACCTCTGAGGAAGGAGTGATTGGAAGTGTAGAGTGGCAGGGTTGGGTTGTCCCAGGTGACTGGTGCAGAGATGCTGTTGGGACCTAAGGATGCAGTAAAAGGACCTCCAGAGTGTGTAAAAGCTCCTTTTTATTTCCCTCAGTATTTGTGATTTGTGGGGGAAAGTCTTGAGGAAGGGGATCAGCCAGGAGAGCTCTGGGACAGAACAGCACCTCACTTCCACCTGTTTGCCTTGACTGGGGAATGTCAACAACTTCTTATACCTCAAGCAGAGATGGTTTGTTGTTTTTTTTTTTTTGTTTTTTCAAGATCCAAAGCTGCCATCAAGTGCCTTGACATAACACAGAGCCCTGATGGTCTCCAAAAGGGAGCAGTGTTTGGGAATTAACCCAGCAGGGAATGTTGCTAGGCCCCAGTCCGGTAAAGCACTAACACAGCTGTTTAGCATGGCAGTGGTCCCCTCTGGTTTCATGGACTGCTTCCATGCCTTTGTGTATTGCTGGATTGAAATCCTTGGTGAGTAGAAGAACTTTTATTTCTCTCCTGGACCAGTTTCACAAAGAGAAAATGAAAGGATTATTTTGAGTATGTGAGAGAAACTTGAAAACTCAGCCAGTGTGCATTTGAAACAGGCGTTTTATATCTGTGCTGTTGTGTGAGGGGTTTGTTATTAGATAATATTTTAATTCTTGTGCCTTTTTGTGTTTTGTGTGACAAGAAATAAGCACTGAACTCGGTCCATAGGCACCTAGGACTTTTGGGATTTTAACTCTGTTTTGGTCAGTGCCAGATAATCCAGCAGTGATCTTCCCAACAGAAACACCTTTGTCCTAAACACCCCATCAAAAAAAACCATCTTAAAATCAGGTTTAATAGAGCACAAAAGCAATTCCTGTGTTTTCTGCCATTGTAGGTGTTCATATCTGTCTCTTCCTTTCAGTGTTTGCTAAATTTCTTGAGCAGGTTCCTGGGAAAGGGTTTGTGGTTTAACAGTGTTTGTTTTGTTCAGCTGAGTCAGTTTTAAAGGAGTTTCAGTTCCTCCTGCTGGCCCTTTAGTACAAAATGTGTGAGAGGTTGAGGTTGAGATAGTGACAGCAAAAGAGGCAAGGCTTTGACAAAGCAAATGGAAATGAAGTTCAGGTTAACCCATTGCCTTGGGGGGTGTGTGTGTGCCAGCTGCTGTTCCTTTTGGGTTTCTTCTGTGCCTCAGTCAGTCCCTGCCCTTCCAGCTTCTGTCACATCCCAAGAAACTCCATTTGTCTTTGCACCCTCTTCCCTTTCTGCTTTCCAAACAGAATGATCCATAAAATGCACATCCTTTGAGGAGCAGGGCACAAGGATTTTATAGAACAGCTGCACACCAGCCAGAGTTTGTTACATTTTTAGAGCCCCAAATGTGGATTTCTCTCACAATGGCTTTGCCCAGAGTGAAGCTTTTCAGTGAGCTCCTTCCTGTACTTCATGTTTTCTTTATATTTCACTGTAGTTCAGCAGCACAGATGTGGATCATTCTTTCCAAAGCAGTGGGTGCTGTGAGCTCACAGCCTGGTTTTACAGAATTCCTGAGGCTGGAAAAGCCCTCCCAGCCCAGGCAGTCCCAGCTGTGCCCACCCTGTCCCCAGCCCAGAGCTCTGAGTGCCACCTCCAGGTGACACCTGCAGGGATGGGCACTCCAAAGCTCCCTGGGCAGCCCCTGCCAAGGCCTGAGCACCCTTTCCATGGGGAAATTCCTGCTGCTGGCCAAGCTGAGCCTCCCCTGGCCCAGCCTGAGGCCGTTCCCTCTCCTCCTGTCCCTGTTCCCTGGGAGCAGAGCCCGACCCCCCCGGCTGTCCCCTCCTGGCAGGGACTTGTGCAGAGCCACCAGGTCCCCCCTGAGCCTCCTTTTCTCCAGGCTCAGCCCCTTTCCCAGCTCCCTCAGCCCCTCCTGGGGCTCCAGACCCTTCCCCATCTTCATTCCCTTCTGGTTTAGGCTGAAGATGAGAATTAGAAACACTAAAGTCAAGATTGTGGAGTGCATCTGATTCATGCTGGAATTCTTTTGTACAGACAAGCCTTAGTGTGACTTAATAGCAGAGTGCTCATGTGAACAACTTTGCATGGATTTTTAGTGTAATTGCATTTAATTCCGTTGCTTGAGAAGATCTCATTGAGCAGTGAAGTGCTTCTCTATTTATCACACACCAGAATTTCTTGTGACAAAATAGTTCTTAGCAAATGAGTCATTGGATATTTTGTGTGTACAGGTGATTTCACATTCCCAGGGTGTTACAGTTTAAATTCAGGTTTGTCTTTGTTCAGGAAAGCCCATCTTGTGTGGATTGAAGTAGTCCCAGGATTTCCATCGTGTTGTCTATTTGTCAAACCATTCACTGTGTAACCCCACGTGGTAGCATTGATTCTGCAGCAGCTTCTTCCACAGCTCAGGTGGACACGGTTGTGCTCTGCTGTGTTTTCACAAGTGCTCTTTTTCCTCCTAGTGTGTGGACATAACCACAGCCATGAACGACAGAGCAGTGGCCCAGAAAAGGCTCAATGAGAACTCCTTTGACCTGGAGGCCATGTGCATGCTGAACAGGGCACAGGAGCAGGTGAGCTGGGGCCTTGCACAGCGTGGTGGGGGGCTTGAGGAAAATCAGTGTTTCCCTTTGGTGGCAGCTGATTTTTGTCTCCTGTTTAAGTTTGGAAACTCAGTTGTGGGCCAGTGTTACAAAGTTCTGCCTCGGTTTTGCACTTCCTCGCCACCGAGGTTTGATGAGCTCCTTGGTGTAGTGCATGTTTTCACCTGAAACATAGTTTCAAATTTATTTTTCCTTGTAGTTCAGCTGCACAGATGTAGGTAATCCTTTCAACCCAGTGGGTTCAGCAGCTTTGGGGACCAGGAGATCACTGGACTCACTGGAGTTGCAGCTCAGGTTTCAGGGTGACCATTCGGGTGCTCAGATTTTGGGAGCACCCGCTTTTCATCTGAGTGTCGACGACCACACCAAATATCAACAACACCATGTGAAAACTCCTGAGAAGTGCAGAGGGAAAGGTGGAGGTGTTTCTGTTTGGTCTCAGTGTGTGTTTTGCCCTTGCAGATCGACGCCTGGGCTCAGTCCAACTCCATCCCCGGGCAGTTCACGGGCAGCACCGGAGCGCAGATCCTGTCCTCGGACGAGCTCACCAACAGCGGGCCCCAGGCGTGGATTCGAAAGGTAGAAGTGACACAGACACTGCTGTCTCACCACCACACTTTACAGCACTCAAGGATTGCAGAATTGCGAGACAAAGTGCCTTTGTGGCAGAGCATGTGCCCAGTGCAGCAGGCTGGGCTCAGGCCCTGTCCCTCGGTGTCACTGAGGCTGTGACAGTGCCCAGCGAGGTGGGACACAGCCTGCCACTGACAGGACACTGCTGCTGGTGCTGGCAGTGGCACACCCCTCACTGCCACTGACAGGACACTGCTGCTGGTGCTGGCAGTGGCACACCCCTCACTGGGACACATCAGGCAGGAAGGTTTTTATCCTTCAGCATCGGTTTTTGGCATCGGCTTCAGCGAACCAAGTCCCACACTGCCCTTGTGTTCGCCTTGGTTCTCTCTGGTTGCTCCTTTGCCTCTCTCTGGATCACCAGGGTTTTCTGGGAGCCAGAGATGTGGAGGATTAAAGCAGGAGTTGCAGTTGATAAGTTGCTCTCACTCTGATATTGTTAAGATACAGTGCAGTAGTTCCCTCGTGCTGTGGGTTATTATCACGGGCTGGTTTTGGGGTGTGCTGCGTCCTCCATCCGTGTGTTTTATACATTTAGTTACTCAAGCTGCATCTTTGCCAATGAACACTGATCTGGTGCTCTGTCAGGAAGGAGAACTGAGGAATTCAAGCAACATCCACCTTCCAGGCACAAGGAATGAGTTGAGCTGGTCAGTCTGGCAGGTGCTGCTGTTCAGTGTGTATCAGCTTGGGTTAGGACACCCTCCAAGCTGGGAGGTCAGATTTGAGGCTTAGCTGGAATTTTCCATTAAAGTTGGTGTCAGCTGAACAAAAAAGTCTGGAGTTATAATATCCTGAAAATAGAAACTTTTTTTTTTTTTTTGTCAGGATTCACTAACTTCTTTTTCCACTTCATATAGCCAAGCAGTGCAGAGAGCCAGGGAACACAGATTTGAATTGCTGGCCAGATGGGAATCTTCTGGGATCTTGTCAGTGTTAATGTAGAATGTGCATGATAAAAGTCTGCTTTTAACAATTATGAACAACTGAGATTGTAGCAAAATGCTGCCTTTGATGAAGACACCCTTTGTTCCTGGCAGAGGGAACTGTAAAGCACAGGGATGTGTTGGTGAGGAAGGAGCTTTTCCTCTGGGAGGCTTGGGAAGGAGATCAGCAGGGCTGTGAGGGGAGGGTTCTCCCTGTCTGCAGCACCTGGAATGGGCTCCCAAGGCCCTGGAAAGGGAGCAGCTCTGGGCAGCTCTTTTCCCAAACCTCCTCCCTGGGCTCTCCTGATGGCAGTGACAGGAGGGGCTGCTCACAAGGGTGAAGTGGACAGGGCCAGGTGTGTTCTCCTGTCCTCCAGCTTCACTCTGGGATCTGCTTTGAAGCAACCCAAGTAAACAAACCAAAATAACAGCCAAACAACCAAACACAAACCCAGCAAAATGCTTCACGGCAAGAAAACGGGAGGAGAGTGTGGTCTGTGCTTGTGGACAGAGAAATGATGGAGCATTTTGTTGGATGTGGGCATCAGTGAGGCAGCAGCAGCTCTCCTGCCCTGCCCAGAGCTGGGAATGTGCTGTGCCTGCAGTGCAGGCCCTGGGGCTGGGCACAGAGGAGGCTCCTGCTGGGAACAGGAGGAGCTGGTGGGTGAGGGAGGCAAGGACAAAGTCCTCTCCCTGCTCTGGCAAGGCTCAGCTGCTCTCCTGCTCTGCCAGCTCCCTCCTCTCAGAGGGCCCAGAGCTGCCTGGGAGTGCTCTGGGACTTGAGGAAAGCCTCTCACAGCTTCATGTGCAGTCCTCCTGTGGCTGCAGGAGGGTTTCACAGGAAGGAGTAGGGATGTGGTTCTGAATCCATGTTATCTTTCTCAGGGACAGGAATGCAAACCACCCATGAAATGCAAAGTACTGATTGTGTGTTACTTTATTTGGACACCTGAAATTGTGTGACAATGATCAGTTGCTGAGTGTAGCACCTGAGGAGTCAGGCTTGTGCTCCCTTTTTGGCCTCAAAATTACATCTTAATATTAAAAAAAACTGGTGTTTCTCACTCAGGCCAGGAGTTGGACTTTGATCCTGATGGGTCACCTCCAACTCGGCGTGTTCTGTGTTTCTGTGATTCTTATCTGCAAGCAGGGCTGTGGAGTCTCTTGGGGGGTGTTGTGTCTGTGAATTAAAGCACATTTCTGGCTGAGGCTGTTTACTGAAGGCATTTCCCTTGGGAATTTGCCATGGGAGGAGCTGTGGCCATCCAGCACAGACTGAGCCCGTGGCAGCCACTTCCTCAGGAGAGAAGGAAGTGGAGCAAGCACAGACACTGGGTGTGACAGAGGTCACCACAACACCAGGGAGGTGGAACAGGAGAGTGACTCAGGAGGGCAGGAAGGGACTTGGGGAATTTGTTGGCTGAGCTCTGTCTTCACTTTGCATTTCGTGGAATTTCACCTTTTCTTGTCCTTGCCCAGTGACTCTGGAGAGGTAATATGCACTCAAACCAGACTCTGCCTGCAATCTCAGTTTGGGAATTAGGTACTGCAGGGGCTCCTGTGGAGCACTGGGGTGGGAAAGCAGGAATAAGGTTTATGTTTTTAATTCCTGGACTGATTCGTGGTGTTCATGTGCAGGGGCCTGAGCAGGGTCCATAAAAGAGTGATGTGGTGTTAGGTGTAAAAAATGAATGAACAATCTCACCTTTCCCTTTGAAAAAGTGGCTTCTGTTTCAGTGTGTCACCATCAGTGTAATCAGTTCACAAATGTGACTCATCCTTTCTGAAGGTTCCTTCTATTTTTATTCCCTTTTTCCTTCCAAACACACTGTGCTGCTGAAGAAATGTCACAGCAAGTGGTGAAATATTTTTTTTTTTTGTTTTTCCAAGCAAATTCTGTTGAGGTCTATTTACTCCCCCTTTCCCAGACTCACCACTTGGTTCTGGATTTATCAGCTCAATTCTGGAGCCTGAACTTGCTCCCCCAAATCCAGGGTTGTGCTCAGGGATGGCACTGGAGAGCTGCTGGGTCACTCACTCGTGCTGATCCCTGGGGTGCAGAAAGTTCTGGAAAGTTCAGGCCTCCCATTCTTGCAGGCACAGCAACTCTGAGGATGGAAATAAAGCTGAGCTCTGTGGCTGCCCCTTGCAGGACTGCTGAGCTTCCCTCAGCCACACCTGCTGTTCCTGCTGGGAGCAAGGAGCTTTCCCTGGAGCCTGGCAAAGCAGAGCAGCTCTGTGCTCCCCACATACTGGATCTTGGGCAGGAATTCCTCCCTGGGAGGGTGGGCAGGCCAGGCACAAGGTGCCCAGAGCAGCCCTGCCAGTGTCCCAGGCCAGGTTGGACTTGGAGGCTTGGAGCACCCTGAGATGGTGGAAGGTGTCCCTGCCCATGGCAGGGGTGGGATGGGATGATCCTTAAGGTCCCTCCTGACCCAAACCAGTCTGGGATTCCAGAATTCCATAAATAGGTGAGTTTTGTTGGACTGGCTCCCCCCAGCCCTCTGCTGGTTTTCCCTGCTCTCGTGCAAAAGCAGCGAGCAGCACCTGCAGGGCTTGTGAGGCATCTGCTGGGGTTCTTCAGCAAGGGATTCCTGCTCCTGTCTGTGGCAAGGGCTGGGGCTGCTGCTGAAAGGGCCAGAGCATCTTCCAGCTCAGCACCCAGCCCAAATTCCTTTGCTCAGCATCCCTGCAAGGTGCCCCAGGGAGCAGATGTGGATCAGAGCTCCAGGATCCCCAGGAATGAGCCTGAGCCAGGGATGCCCAGGCTGGGATTGTTGGGCTGTGCAGGGTCAGGAGCTGGACTTGGATGTTCCTTGTGGGTCCCTTCCCACTCAGGAGGTGCTGGGATTTGATTTGATGGGAAATTCTGCTGCCTGGCACAAATTTTTCCAAAGTGATGCTTGTTCCTGGAACTTGGAACTTCCTTGGAGTTCAGCCTTTAGTCCAGCCCTGTGCTGTACCTGAACTGCCACCCTTTGCCTTCGAGGCCTTGTTGTCTTTGCCTCCAAACTTGTTGCTCCAAAGAATCAGCAAAAAAGTGAATTAAAATTAATTAAAATTCTGCTCTAAACCCTCTGAAGGAGAAAGTTTTACCTTCTTTTTAAAGGAAGTGCTTACACAAGAATGTGTAAGTGTTAGTGTCTCCATCTGTTGGCGAAATGGAATTTCATGGAGTTTAGAGCTCAAAATGTAAGGGAAAAGTCTCAAATTGTCCTGCAGGCTCCCTCCAGTGAAGATTAGTGAGTGAAAGAGAAATGCTTTTGTAAATAATAAGTTAGTTCTGACAGCAATAATCAAATGCTCAGAAACCTGGGGCTTCTTGCATTCCATCCTCCTTCATTTGTACCTGCAAAGGTCCAGAGCTGCTCAGGAGTTTTTAGGAGACTCACCTGTGGATGGTTTTTAAAATGAGAAGAATTGTGCCTCTTGCTCCCCTGCTTTTGTGGACATTTCTGTTACTCCTCTGGTTTCCAGTGAGTTCCAAACCCAGCACCAGTTTTTACCCTCCCTCATTAAATCCTGGGCTGAGGGAAGTTGTTACTAAACTACAAAAAAATACAATGTGCAGGTGGCACTAGAGGTTTACATTCACTTTACTATTATAAGAAAAAAGCCAAACCAGGATCAAAATGCAAGAACCTTTTCCTTGCTGCAGACCTTTGCTTCCTCAGTGACCTGACACCAGCTGGGCTTCTCCTGGCTCCTTTCCAGCTGGTACCAGAATTCCCTCCTGTAGCCTTTTGGTGGGATGCACAAGTATTTGTGCATTCTGGAATTCAATTATTATTAATAATAATTACTATTGTTAATAATAATAAATGAGTAAGTCGTTGTTGTCCTGGTTCTGTTGGTCACACAGAAGAGTCAGCACAAAATTCCTGCTGCAGTTCCTCGCCAGGATCCTGAATTCACCCGTGGAAGGGGCACTTTAACAAACCACCCTCTGGAACTTCCAGCTTCCTATTTCCAGTTTGTGGAGTTTGTTCAGGCTCTGGTAATTCCTGTGTAGGAACTCAGGGCTTGGGTTTTTGACCAGGACCAGGATATTTTGGTTCTGTTCTGTCCTTGCTCCAGCCCTGAGGCAGGACACGTCCAGGTGTTTGGGAAAGCCGAGTGAGCCCGCAGTGACCTCAGCAGGAGCTTGCCCTGTGTCCTTTGTGAACTGAACACACCCCGTGGTGCTGCAGCAGCCAGGGAGCCCAAATCCTGCCCTCCCAGCAGGAGCCAGCCCAGCTCCAGAGCCTGGGGGTGCTTCTCTTAGGGGATGTTCCCAGAAAAGAGGGGAGGAGGGAGTGGGAAGCGAGGGAAGGGCTGTGCAGAGGTGTGTGGATGTTGTGTCCGAGGGGCTGGGCCTGCACCAGCCCCTGCTCTGCTCCTCCAGCCACGTGGATCCGTGTGGATCCAGACAGGGATTTCCTGGGCACAGGCAGAGATTGGGAGCATTCCTTGGCACAGCCTCCAGCAAGGCTTTGCTGTCACACTCCCGCCAGCCTCCAGCACGGGGGGCTGGACACAGCGGTGTGTTGGAAATCCCTCACAAACACATGGTCTGCCAGAGGAACACCTGTGGCTGCGTTACCTGCCAGTGGAAAGTGGGAATCCAGGATCTGCCAGTGCTGTGGTGGTGACAGCCCCAGGCCTGAGCTGAGCTCCAGGAGCTGCCAGGGACGGCCAGGCTGGGATCGTGGGGCCGTCCGTGCAGGGCCGGCGGTCGGAGCCCGTGGTGCTGATGGGTCCCTCCCAGCTCAGGACATTCCGTGACTCTGTGAACTCTCTCTGGGGAAACTCCTGCTCTTGCAAGCGCAGCTCCAGAGGAAGCAGAAGCCCGAGTGTTGTGCGGATGTGCCCGGGGCTGCCTGCGCTCCGTGCCGGGCTCCAGCCTCGTGCCCGGGAAGGCGAGCAAGGTTCTGCTGTGATGGAAATGCTTGACTTGCTTATGGGGTCAGCGGGGGGGCACGAGAGATGATAGTTCACAGAATAACCTGTGAACTTTCACCCCTCTATATGGAAACTTGTTTCAGGGTCAAATCCTTGTAGCCGCCTTCTTGCCACGGTCAGTGCCAGCCCTACTATTCACAACACTGCGGCCAGCGAGGCCTAGGTACGTAACATTTAAGGAGTTTTTACAGTTCTTTACATCAAAGCAGATGTTTAAACTTTCTGTTGATAAGCTTTCACCGTTTAACAACTTTTGTTAATGCTCATTTGAAAGAATGTGACGACTGCTGCTGCTAAACTGGGGGGCCAAGCGCCTTTTTCCGTTAAAAATAAAAAAAAAAAAAAGAGAGGGGAAAGCAAAACCCGTTTGTTCCATTGTGGAATTTCAGAGTAGAACTTGAATGTGCAACTGCTGTGTAATGAATCAGGTGGGGAGAGGTTTTTTTTTGTTTTTTTTTTAAGATTTAAACACGCCTAAACAGCCTGTGAATGTCATGACTAAATGTGCTTGTGTTCTGTTGGACGAGGAGGTGCCCCTGGCACGGCTGTGCCGGGATCAGTTCCCACTTCCCGAGCTGAGGAGATCTCTGGGATCAGAGCAGAGTGTTTAGAACCGGATGGTTGTCGCTTGGTTAAACACATCTGTCTGCAAAGGGTCACTGCCACTTTGGGAATCACCTTTAGACTTTTCCTAAGTTGTTCTTTTTTGCCAAACATTGATTTGTGTCTCGTGTGTCCGCGTGAGTTCCGGGTTCCACGCACTGGTTTGGGCTAAAAATCCACAGAGCTCAGGTGGATTTTTTTTTTCTTTTTTTTTTT
>VXBN01003348.1:0-14666 GCA_013397395.1 Sinosuthora webbiana | reverse complement strand
TTTTTTTTTTTTTTTTTGGAAGTTCCCACTTCTCGTTTAAAATCCCAGCACTAACTTTAGGCCTTGTTTTACTTCTCTTTTTCTGGATAGGATCAGTTCTTAAGAGCAGCCCCTGTAACTGGAGGAATGGGAGCTCAGCTGATGAGGAAGATGGGCTGGAGAGAAGGAGAAGGGCTTGGGAAGAACAAGGAAGGCAGCGTTGAGCCCATCATGGTGGATTTTAAGACGGATCGAAAAGGTGAGTCCTGCCTCAGAAATGTCTTGTGGATTGTCACCCCCCACAGCAGAGGCCCTGGAGGCAGGAGGTGTTTTCTGGGTGGCTTCACTGGCACAGGAACAGATTGTGGGAGTTTGCCTCAGGTTTGCCAAGGCCTGGGCTCAGTCCAGAGCTTTGTGCTTGTGGAAAAGCTGCAGTGGTGGTTCTGGAGAAGGTGGCTGGAGCAGGAATGGGGGGATAGAGGATGGAATAATGGGGTCAGTGTCACACTGGGGTGAAGACAGAGCTGGGAGCCCCAAAGCTGAGCTGGGTGACTCAGGGCTTTAGGGCTTCCCCTGTGGATTCTGGGCCTTTGTTTTGTCCCTCATTTCCCTGCTGTTCTCCAGCCTGATGCTGCTGGAGGCACCTCTGCTCATGCTCAGGGCTGGTTCCAGAGGCAGCTTTAGCCTCCACTTTCCATGGAAACCTCCCCTGTTCCATGGTTTCACTGGGGGGAGCTCACTGGGTGCAGCAGAATCACCAGTGAGTCCCCAGGCAGTGCTGCTGCTCCTTCATCCTGGCCACTGTGGTCTGTGTGCTGAGTGCTGCTGCAGATTCTCCACCTGAAACACCTCCCCAAGTTCTGACTGCTTTAACTCCAAGATGCAAAATTCAGCAGTCAGGATTTCTAATTCAGTTGTTCTGCTGTGCATGGAACAAAAGAACCACCCCACCCTGACTGTGGGACAGATTCCTGCTGTCCTAAAGATTTCTTCTGCACCGGGAACCTTCAATCCCATCTCAAAGCAAAGGATGGAAATACTCAAGAGTTTTCATTTCAAGGCTGTTGGATGGGGCTTGGAGCAGCCTGGGGCAGTGGGAGGTGTCCCTGCCATGGCAGGGGTGGCACTGGGTGGCCTTTAAGGTCCCTTCCCACCCAAAACATTCTGGGATTTCAGGGCTTTTGTCACTGCTCAGAATTCAGCTTGGAATGGCCAAACTCCTCACATGTTTTTCTTTACAACCTTTCTGTGTAAAGAAAGAAACAAAACCCGAAAGGTGGCTGGTGACAGTGATTGCCAAGGGCTCCTCCTGGCCTCTGAGAGTCATCTGAAACCAGGGATGGCCTTCACACAGCTGGGCTTTGCTTTGGATTTCCTGGCTGTGAAATATTTATGCTCCTGTGCAGCCTTACTGATCATTCCCACAAAAGCTGTGCCTGGATACAGGATTCCCTCTGCTCTTGGACCTCCCAGGTCTGTGGCACAGGGAGACAAGGGGGCAGGAGGTGTCCTGCTCACAGAGAAGCAGGAAACATGATTATATATTATTCTATATATATAATATATATTTAGTGCAAGGGATTATATATTTAGGGATAATATATTGAGGGCTAGTAGTTTGAGACATCCATGTTCTTGGGTGATTAAATGGATAAAACATACCTTTTTTTAAAAAAAAAAAAAAACTTCTGTGTAGAGTTATAAAGTCCACACTGTCTGGCAGGAAGGCTGTTAATTAACCCACCACCCAGGTTTGTTTTGTAAGGAATTTATTAGACATTTTCCAACGTATCCCCCCAATCAAATACAATTCCTGGTCCCTGGAAGTGACTCAGGAGGCTGCAGCTTGTTTGAAATTCCCAGCTGAGGTCCCAGAGACAGGAGGTGGAGTGTCAGTGACTCAGCAAAAGGGAGAGAGTTCAGTGAGGAGGATGAGAATCCCGTGGTAGGTTTGGGTTTACAATTCTGTAAGGGGGGAAAACCCTCAGCCTTTCCTTCAGGGATTGTCTCTGATGGCTTCAGGCCCCTTGGAAAGTCCCTGCTTAGGGGTTGCAGGAATATTGGGATGAATATCTGATAAGGAGAAAAGGATTTTCCTGTAAAGCAAAAGAAACACAAATGCCACCCCAAAAAAAGCTGAAGGAACAGGAAGACACTGGAAGCAATTGCAGTATCTCCCTGTCTTTATTCACCAAAGCCACAACAGGAAAACCTGAGGTAAGAAACAAAGGAATATTTAAAGGTTGAAGTCCGGGAGTGGCAAAATCCATGGGGAGAAACTTGAGTTTCTCTTCTGGAGTGTCACTGGAATTTCAGACCTTTCTGGCAATTCTTCAGTTTATTTCTTAGTCTTGTAAGACTTTCAGAGGAGCAGTGTTGAGTTCTGGTGTTTGCCAGTGAATCCAGGAGGAGCCTGTGCTCTCTGCATCCCTTTGGGGCTGTTCCACACTCTGCTGCTTTGTTTCCAGGTGGGATGGAGCTCCCAGCTCCAACACTGGGAAATTCAGGGAGCACATGGGATCCTGGTCCCTGGTGTCATTCCTGGTAGGAGGGGACACAGGGACATTCCTGGATAATGGGAATGGGTCCTGTGCTCCCTGTGTCTGAGGCACACTGAAGGGCAGGGGGTGACTCTGTGCTGCACAAAACAGCAGGAGAATGTTCTTCACTTTCTCCTTTGCTCATTGTTTCTCCAAAGAGGGCGTGGAAAGGCAGGTTTCCGTGGAAAACCAGCTGTTCTCTGGCTTGTGTAAGAATACTCAGAGTTTCCTCCTCCTGGCTGGTTCAGAGTCTTCCTGGAGCCTTTGGGAAGAACGTGATGAGTGCAGTGGAGGGAAAAAGGAGGGCTGAGAGCTGGGTGGGGTGTCCAGGTCCCCTCTGATCCCTGTTTGTGCTCTGCTGCTGGCCACAGGAATCAGTGGGGATGGGGGATATCAGCGTGCTGTGTTCTTTGCAGGGCTTGTTGCTGTGGGAGAGAAGGCCCAGAAGAGGTCCGGCCATTACGTGGTGATGAAGGATCTTTCAGGTGAGGTTCCTGTCTAGAACAGTGCAGGTGCCAGTGGCTGTCTGGGCACTAACCCCGGGCTCTGTGTGTGTGTGTGTGTGCCAGGGAAGCACCCGGTGTCTGCGCTGATGGAGATCTGCAACAAGAGGAGGTGGACGCCCCCCGAGTTCGTGCTGGTGGACGACAGTGGGCCCGATCACCGCAAACATTTCATCTTCAAGGTGGGTCTGGGCTGCCCCTGTGCTGCTGCCCCTGGGCCAGGGGTGAAATCCATGTTTCTGTTTGATAGAAACACCTCCCGGGGCTGGCTGAGGATGGCGGAGCCGTCTCGGTGCCGGAACGTGCGAGTCTGTTCCTGGAAAGGCCAAATCGGGCCCTGGAGCGCTTTAACCTGGGAACTGGGGAGACTCAACCCCAGGGCTGGAGCCCCTCTGGAGCCGGGCTGGGAGAGCTGGGGGTGCTCCCCTGGAGAGGAGAAGCTCCAGGGAGAGCTCAGAGCCCCTGGCAGGGCCCAAAGGGGCTCCAGGAGAGCTGCAGAGGGACTGGGGACAAGGCCTGCAGGGACAGGACACAGGGAATGGCTTCCCAGGGCCAGAGGGCAGGGCTGGGTGGGATCTGGGGCAGGAATTGTTCCCTGGCAGGGTGGGCAGGCCCTGGCACAGGGTGCCCAGAGCAGCTGTGGCTGCCCCTGGATCCCTGGCAGTGCCCAAGGCCAGCTTGGACACTGGGGACAGTGGGAAGTGTCCCTGCCATGGCAGGGGTGGCACTGGGTGGGATTTGGGGTCCCTCCCAACCCAAACCAGGGTGGGATCCCATGAAACGGCCGCGCTGACAGGCAGCCATGGGCTGTGTGTGTCCCCAAAGAGGAATTGCCCAGAGTGTCCCTGCAGCAGCCCCTCAGTAACCCCTGGTTCCCCTGTGCCAGGTGAGAGTCAATGGCAACGAGTACAGGCCCACCTTTGCCAGCCTTAACAAGAAGCACGCGAAAGCCACGGCGGCCACGGCGGCGCTGCAGGCCATGGGACTCGTACCAAAGGAAAGCATGGTCAATACCACCATGTTCAGGAGTGCCTCACACCGCTGAGCTTGGCTTTGCTGGGACACTGGTTCTGAGCGTTTTACTCTGCACAAGAAATGGTATTTACCCCTCTCATGTTGTAAATACATCGGCGATTCCCACCTTGTAAAAACTGTACAGACACCCGNTTCTTTTTTTTTTTTTTTTTTTCTTTTTTTTTTTTTTTTTTTTTTTCTTTTTGTACCATCCAAATGTATTTAAATCATACTTAGTTTTTGGTATGTTTATATTGTTTACATTAGTGATGTAATTATTTCTTAAACGACTAAATCAGACGACAAGACTCTGGAGGGCATCAGAAATCCAGACCCTTGGCTGAAGCTCCTGCAGTTCCTCTCCTGCCGGAACGTTGACCCTTTGATACAGTTTTGTAGTGGCTGCAGAGTTCCCTGGGCTCGGGGAGGCGCTGGGGACACCGTGCCAGGGCTCTGCCCCTCGGTGCCACCCGTGGCCCGGGACGGCCGGAGCCGCGGGCGCCGCCGGAGGGACGCGGAGATTCGGACACGGCCCCGGCACGGCCTCCCCGCCCGGGGCTGCTCTTCCCAACCAGTGAACCCACTGCCTGATGCTGATTGTTCGGATTTGTGGTTCATGTGAATTTTAAAACTCTTTAACAAAAATCTGCAACTGGATTTGGGGGGAGGGAGGGGGTAGAATGACGCTTCAATTGTTGTACCCAACTTGGTCAATAAAGCAGCACAAGTTCATAATCTTCACCCCCTGGTCAGTGAACTGTGATTCCAGTGGAGGCCAAGCCTGGAGACAGGAATTCAAATCCGCCAAAATGCCTTCTGCAGGAAACACACGCGGTACAGGAGTGGCTTTGTGAGGATTCTCAACAGCCCTTGGGATGGCAGGAGCAGGTCTGGTTCTTTTTGGTTGCTTTGAACTTCTACAAAAGAACTCCTTGGGATGAAATGTTTCCACAAGGGTCCTCGGCCCTCAAGGAGCCTGATCCAGAGCTCGGGCAGGTGGACAGCGGAGAGGATGTAGAAAGCTTTTCCTGCTTTTAATTTTATTTTTTATTTAAGAAGCATTCTTTCATCTGTGCACGTGGGATTGGAAGGAGCAGTGCACCCTCCCTGATGGATCTGAGTTAGGAGCAGGCTGCCAGGATTTCTGCACTTGGCTCGTTCGGGGGCTTGTCCCAGACAATTCTTGGTGAGGTGTGAAGCTGAGCTGGGTCTGGGGAAAGAACAAACCCAAACAAACCCAGCCAGGCTGCTCAGGCCTCTCGTGAGAGACCCTTATGGGGCCATGGAGCTGAGCAATTCCCTTACCTGGAGCCGTGTGGATCCCGGCGGTGTCACGGAACACGGAGTCTCCTTGCTCTGCAGGGACGAGGGTTGGTGTTTCCTGTGCCAGCAGAGAATTGGGGTTGGTTTGGAGACAGAAAAGCCCCTCCGAGTCTGTCCAAGCGCTCTGGAAATGCTTCAGTTGATCTTCATTTCATGGACGTTGTTGTCTTGAATTAAACTTTTTTCCCTTTGGCATCTCGCCTTCGGTCTCTCACTAAATGTGTGGAGCTCCTGTGAACTGCCTGGGGGGTGTGAAATCCCCAGGAAATGTGGGAAGACACTCCGGGAGTGCTGGGGGTTGTGTGGCTCCACCCCGGGGCTGGGAGCAGCTCCTGAGCACCCTCAGTGGCTCGGCAGAGCTCAGACCTTGGAGCTGCTGAGGATTCTCTTCAATCCGTGCTCTCCGTGGCAGCTCAGAACTCAGAGCTGGACACGATCAGATTTGGGAATGTACAATCCCCTGGACTTGTTCTGTTCCTGTATCCCCGTTTCCCATGTAGGAGGTAAAGGCCTGAGTTCTCCTCCAGCAGCAGAGAAATCCAGTCCCACTGAAGTCTCCATTTGAGAAATAACTGTTAGGAAAGGTCTGGATTTCATGCCTAAGGGTGGGGGGGGTCTGTGTGTTCCTTGGAGTCACATACCCTTCAGGAACAGCCTCATCCTGGGATTTGCTCCTGGAGCTGACAGGTCACAGCAGCTCTGTAGAGCCGTGATTAATCTCCAAGAATTCCAGCAGAACTGCATCCCTGCTGGATCCCTGGGGCAGGACACTGCCCCTGCTGTGGACAGAAGGGATCTGGAGGCAGAGGGAGCTTTTAGTGGCCCAGGCTCAGGGGCTGCTCCGTGCCCACGTTCAGTTTGAGGGGTTTGCTTGGTGATCCCAGACCCCGAGGGGCACCAGCAGGGAAAGCTGAGCTTTGCTGCCCACGGCTTCATTTCCGGGAAGAAACAGCAGATTAGAAATGGCTGGAGAGCAGGAGTTGGTTCTGCTTCCCACTCAGCTCTGGCGTTCCCTGCTGCAGGAATGAGCTCACCCAACAGGTGAGGAAAAGTGACCCACCCCCCTAAAGGCCTGTGACCCCTCTACCTGCAGGGAAACGCTCAGAGCACCTGGTCAGCCCCTGCTCCTGCTGGGAGCACACGGCAGCTCCTTGCTCTGGCTCTGTGATCCAGCTCCTGTCCCTCCCAGCCCAGGCAGTCCCAGCTGTGCCCACCTTGTCCCCAGCCCAGAGCCCTGAGTGCCACCTCCAGGTGACACCTGCAGGGATGGGCACTCCAAAGCTCCCTGGGCAGCCCCTGCCAAGGCCTGAGCACCCTTTCCTCCTGCTCAGGTGCTGCAGCCATTTAATTCCTCCCCTTGTTCCCCTCCAGGCTGTGGTTTGTAGCCCTGTGAGCCCGGGGTGGGTGTGGGAGCTGTGCTCAGCAGCTCTGGGCAGTCGATCCACAACTCTGGGGCCCTCTGCCCCCCATTCCTCCCTGTGGAGTGCAGAGATGACCCCAGCCCAAGAGGTGCCACACACCAGGGCGCAGCTCCCGAGGGTGGCAGGGGCTGTGAACAGTTTGGGGTTGTGCCAAGCATTCCACCCATCCACAGGATCCCAGGTTTGGGCTGGAAGGGGCCTCAAAGCTCATCTGGTTCCTATCCCCTGCCCTGGGGGGAGAACCTTCCAACCTGGTTCTGAGCTCCTGCCCCAAGCAGGAGCAGAAATCCCATGCTTGGAACAGAAGGTGTGTGTGTGGGGGGAACACCAACCTGCCGGGGGCAAACCACACCTATAAAACCACGTTTTATTTAAAAAAACACTTCCTACAATAAAAAAGGAGATGTCCCAGGCCTTTGCCTTCCTTTCTTTCAAAGCCCTTGGAAGTGTCCGTGTGCAGCAGCTGTGTGGGGTGTGTGACACCCGGTGTCCCTCCTGTCCTGGTCCAAGCTCAGCACCCCTGGGAGGGAGATCCTGCTCCATCAGCAGCATTCCTAAGCCTTCCAGGTGTAGGCGTAATCCTTCATTTCCAGCAAGCGGATGGAGGATTTTCCCAGAGTGGGACGCTGACTCAGCTGATGCAGAGTCTTGGGATGCAGCCCGCAGGCAGGGAGGTCCTGCGGTACGTCTTCCTGTGGAGGGCACAGACACAGAACGGAATGGAATGAGCGCTTCTGTGGGGAGCGCCGAGGGAGGACAAGCCCCAGGGGTGATCCCGGGTATGGGGGGCCAAGGCCCGCGGAGGGAAGGTCCCGGTCCCGCTCCCCGCCCCGGGCAGGTGTGTCCTCACCTGGGGCGGGGCCGGGCCGGCGTTGAAGGCGGCGCTGGGCTCGTGGGGGCTGAGCAGGGCGCGGAAGGCTCCGCGCTGCGCCGGGCCCAGCACCAGCGTCAGGGCGTGCAGGGCGTGCGGCAGGACCGGCCCCAGCACCTCCAGGCTGAACACGTCCTCAAAGCCGCCCTGCACCCGCGCACGGCCGCTGACAGTCCGAGCCTGGGGGCAGAACACGGCGGGGTTAGTGCTGCACACAGGACGAGCTCTGACACTGCAGTGCCACAGGCTCAGTGAAAACAGAAACGCTTCTCAGTATTGCCAACTCCCTGTGCAGTGCAGGAGGATTTACTGTCCCTGCAACAACTCCTAAAATGTACCCCCTGCACTGCAAGAATGCTGTAGGGATTGGGAAGGGAAGTGCAGAATTTCTCTGGTGGAACAAGTAGCTCATCCTGTTCTTACTGGGAAGAAATTTGGGTTAGATATAGGGAAAGAATTCTTGGCTGTAGGGTGGGGAAGCCCTGGCCCAGCTGTAGCTGCCCCTGGATCCCTGGAAGTGTCCAAGGCCAGGCTGGATGAGGCTTGGAACAACCTGGGATAGTGGAAGGAGTCCCTGCCCATGGCAGGGGTTGGGACTGGGATGATCCTGAAGGTCCCTCCCCATCCCATTCCTTGCAGGAACAGCTGGTGAGCTGTGGCTCAGGGGCTCCTCCTGCAAGGGGCTGGGACAGTCTGAGAGCCCACAAGATTTGGGGAGAATCTGAACAACCGTTTTCCCTCTGGGCAGTTCTGCTCAGCCTCTTGTCTCTCAGGAGGTGAGGAAAGGGAATGCTGTCAGTTCAGTGTCAGTGATGTTGCAGTGAATGTCAGTTCAGTGCAGGGATGTGTTGTGGGGATTTAGGAACAGCCTGTGCCTGCAGACAGAATGCTGACTCAGGCTTTGGCCACAAAAATCCCGCTGTGG
The DNA here is from genome assembly GCA_013397395.1 of Sinosuthora webbiana. NCBI lineage: Eukaryota > Metazoa > Chordata > Aves > Passeriformes > Sylviidae > Sinosuthora > Sinosuthora webbiana. The sequence continues at coordinate 6,090 of VXBN01003348.1, read as the reverse complement.
TGGTGTCTGAGGGAAGCACCACCAAGGCCGGGTGTGATCCCCTGGGTAAGGAAACCGCTTCCTGCCCCTCCTGGAGCCGGCCGTGCCCTCCCTCCCTCACCTTGAGCGTCTGCATGGTCCCGCCCCGGAAGGCCACGGGGGACAGCAGCGTCGGGGGCAGCCCCGCCTGCGGCCCCGCCACGGCCACCAGGCTGCGGCAGCTGATCAGGAAGTTCAGCAGCGTGAAGGTGTTGCTGCCTCTCACCAGCACCAGCGACTCGGGCCGGTGATCCACCTGCACCTCGGTCTTCTCCTTGCGCCTGGGGAGCCGAGTCAAGGGAAAACCACGGGGCAGGGGGAAGAATCCATGTGCCAAAAAGCTGGAGCAGTGAACCCCCCCCACACCCCATGTGACCAAAATCCCCAAAACCAAACCCCACGAAGCCTTGCAGTCATCCACATCTGCTCTTCAAATGTTAAGCAGCATCTTAATCCTGGCTTCAACTCCTAGAAATACTTGCAAGTAACGAAACAAAACAAAAAAAAAACAGTATCGCATAACAAGCACGAATGTGAGGATTCATATTTGGAAAACAGTTCTCAAAAACTTCTACAGAACTTAAATGTGTACTACAGCACCGTAACAGCTGCAGGGTTTCCTGGAGTCACCCATCTGGAAGATCAAAGGAAGGATACAGCTGGATAGAAATAGCATCTGGTTTCTTCACCTTGTCTTGGACTCCCATCTCCTCAAGCCAAGAGAAACTTCCATCGTCATCATCATCGTCGCTGGGAGCTGGTTCCCTGGAGACACAGGATCAGCGTTAGGAGGGCAGTGCCTCTGAGGAAGGTTTTCCAGCTGGACTGTGCAGGAGCCTGGAGCTGCCCTCGAATCCCAGCACTGCCCAACACCGTTACTCACCCCGCATCCTCCACACCGCTGCCCCCTCCGAGGCCGTCAGCGCCTTTTGCCTCCAAACTCTCCTCGGAGCTCTTCCGCTTCCTGGTCGTCCTTTCCTCCAGCAAAGGCAAGGAGAACTCAATGCCTGGGGCGGAGGGAGGGGAGCAGTGAGGGGCTGTGCCCAGCCCGTGTCTCGGCAGCACAGCCCCAGAGCCGGCCTTACCCTCGCTCCTCATGGCCTGGCGGAGGCCGCGCGTGGTGGGCGCGATGGCGGCGGTGGGGACGGCGCTGCCCGCCAGCCCCGCGGCGCGGAACAGCACCGAGAACTGCGCCGCGCACACGTAGAAGTACGGACACAGCCGCGCCCGCAGCAGGTTGTACAGCGAGGTGAAGCTCACCGACCTGGCAGGGGGAACAAACGGCGCTGTCACAGCGGGGAGTTCCACCCCTGCTGATGTGTTGGAGAGGGAACTGGGACAAGGCGTGGAGGGAAAGGACACAGGGAGTGACTTCCCAGTGCCAGAGGGCAGGGATGGGTGGGATAGTGGGCAGGAATTGTTCCCTGGCAGGGTGCGTTCCCTGGAAGCTCTGGCTGCCCCTGAATCCCTGGCAGTGCCCAAGGCCAGGTTGGACACTGGGGCTTGGAGCAGCCTGGGACAGTGGGAGGTGTCCCTGCCATGGCAGGGGTGGGAATGTGATGATCCTTGAGGCCCCTTCCAACCCAAACCACCCCACGATTCTGTGATGAATCCAAATCTCCTTGTCTCACTCTCAGCCAGCCCATCAGTCACCGGGCTGCACTTACCACTCACTCATGAGCACTTGCTGCAAGGCCTCGTCCTGTGCCCAAGGACAGGCCTTTCCTGCCATCCTCCTGTCTGCCCCGAGGCGGGGGAAGAGCGGCAGCCAGGGCAGCGAGGGGTGCTGCCAGTAGACGAGGCTCTGCTGGAAGGCACAGCGCAGCTCCGTGCACAGCCGCGGCTCCTGCGGGTCCCACAGGGTATGAGGGGGACGCCAGAGCTGCCACGAAGGGAGCTGCAGCTCCAGCCACCCGCCCCGGCTCTCACCTGCACGCTCCGGGGCAAGGTGGTCTCCGTAGCCCTGCAGTGCTGAGCAAAGCCCTGCGCTTCCTCCTGTGCTTTCAGATGTTCTGCCCAGGTGAAGGGTTGGGAGGACATGAAGAGAACCCGTGTTTTTATACTCCAGTCCGCAGGGAACTCCTGTCTTGGTGAGGAGGAGGCTTTGGGTGCAGCAAGAGGTGAGTGAAGGTCCTGACCAAACAGAAACAGCATCAGTTAGCTCGCAGAAAATCAAACCTGTTCACAGGCTGAACCGAAGGCACAGTTTATTATTTTGGTTATTTAACTCAGTACCAGATTCTAATAGAAACACTTCATTCTATTGCCTATAAAACCACGTGAGAGGGCTTGCGCTCACGAGTCTTTCCAACAACATAAGCTAGGAACAAATAAAAGGACAAGTTATTAAAACAAAAAAGCCCTGAGCCTGATGTTTAGGAAGACAAGAATTTGCATGCCAAAATGGTTATTTCATTTCATCCTCTCCTGGTGACTGTAAGATCACGTACCAAAAAAAGCCCTGGGCACCTCCAAGACGGTTTGTTCTCTTTTTTCTATCCTTTTAATTTACTTTGAACTCAAGTTTCTGTACCTAGAACAACATTAGAGAATGTGCATTGAAACTCTGTTTCAATTTCAAGGGCTGGTTTTCAGGAATTCCTGCTCTCTTATGTGCCTGATCAAGCGCTCCATTTCTGTAGCTGAAAACCAGACTGCAGGAAGTCTATCTGGTGAAGAACATCCTCATCTCAACTACATAAAAAAACTAAGAAACAGTAAAATTATAGTCAACATGTTAATAAAACTGAAAGACAACAACCTCTGTCCATGGAACTACAACAGCAGTGAGCTCAGGCAGAAGGCTGGGTTTAAAAGACTGTCACCAGAACAGGAAACATCAGTGCAAGAGATTTCCTTGAATACTCATATTTTAGTACACTCTTTCATGCAGAGATGGGCCACCAAATACCAAAGTGAAACAGTTTCAGCTTTCTGTGTGCCCTGAGAACAGCTGGAATATCCCAGCACGGTGTGCTCCTTCATACCTGGCTCAGGGCAAGGATGTCGGAACTTTCAGCAGGCTCCTCTCTCCTGGAGGGCTTCTCTTCACAGGCCGGCTCTAAAAACTGATGTAAAGAGCAGCATGAGGCACAGAACAAAGGATGCACGGGGCAGACCATTTAAAAAACTGTCTTTGCCGTGACATTTCCCCAATGATCCCCAGCACCCAGGGCTGCAAACAAACCGCGCTCGGACCGAGTACAAGATCCGCACCCAGCGCTGAGAACACCTGGAGCCCAGCAGGGCCCGGGAGGAGGCGGGGGCGAGCCCCGGGCTGCACGTAAAGGGGCTTAAGGGCCATGGCTGAGGGCGGAGAGCTCAGGGCAAGGGCAGAGGGTTGAGAGTTGCGGACCCCGCTGCCGGGGCTCGGTCCCACCTGCCAGAAAGGCGCTGCCGATGGATCCCCGCCCGCCGGGGCCGCTGCCGGAGGCTGAGGGGCGGCCGCCGCCCGCTGCGGAGCGTTGTCCAGGCTGGAGAAGGGGTTGCGGCGGCGGGCGGCCGCGGAGGGGCCCCGCGGGACCGAGGCAGCGGCAGCTCCCGCGGCGGTGGCGGCGGCGGGGTCGCTCCTCCGCCCAGGACGTTTGCGCTTCAGCCGCAGCAGCGCCGGCGGCTTCTTGAAGCCGGGCGAGTGCCCGGGCTCGGCGGGGGCGGCCATGGCCGAGCGGGGCCGGGGGAAGCCGCGGTCCCGTCTTGGCGCCAAAGGGCGCCCGCTCCGCCCCGGGGCGGTGCTGAGGGAGCGGCGCCGCCATCGCTGCCGCCCTCAGGGGCTCTGAGGGGAGCGCGGCTCCCGCCAGCCCCGCTCCGCCCGCACACGCGGCACAAACACGGAGCACAAAGACACACGGCGCTCGACATTGTGTCCCTGCCCTTCCCAATGCACCGGGACAGCGGCCCCAAGGGCTGGGCTGGGCACCATCGCCACACGGCTGCCCCAGGGCCCAATCCCCTGGGCACGTACCGGGGCCGGGGCTGTGCCATGGGACACGGAACACGCGGGGTTCAGTCTCCTTGGGAGAAAGAAATGAGAGTTTCTGTCTATTTGGGAGACAAAACGCCTTTCCATGGCACTCGTCTGTGGTACATGGAGTTCAAAAGCCATAACAAATACTAGAAAGGTATAAATAGAAATACATGTGGCTCAAATGTCATAAAGAGGTAGTCAGTAGCAACATCCCTACTGACAAAAGACTTAATAAAGGAAAACCTATACTATTAAAAGATCTTTCATCTGCAATATTGTCACTCCTTGTGCTTGGTTTTTTAAACTTGTTAATGACTTAGTTCATCGGCTGTATCTTGGAAACATTGAAGCAAAACTGAGCAACATCAGGGAGAAAACCAACAGCTGGGTCCAAGGCTCCAGAAGCGATGTGGAGCTTCCGGGGGCCTCACACGCTTCAGACGGGCACAAAAGCACCTCTCCTTTGCCAGGCTACATGGATGTAGACTCGATATTTTCTGAGCTTAAGAAGAGCTAGTTCTTCTCAAGAGAAACTTTTCAACAGTTTTTCTTTTTCCCAAAACAATCTTGTGTAAACAATATTCCTTTCCCATAACAAGATGTGTTGTTTGCTATTCCTGTTACTTAACCAATAGAAGAAGTCTCAGTTCTATGGACCAATATCGTGTCTTCTTAGCGCAGCATGTTATAAAAAAGCTGAATGAATTGTAAATAAAACCTTTTGATTTCTACTGCCTCTGACTGGTGTCAAGCATCTTTATTTCGTGTCCTATCGCGACACACGGCAGCACCGAGGAGTCACATCAGAGCTCCTCCTGATCTCACAGGCTTGCCGTGCATCATTTATCCACAACCTGCTGCAAGTCCGGGGAGTGAGAAGACACAGATCAAGTGTGGTTCTGGATAATCTGTTTTCTCTCCAATTCTCCCACTCCTGACACAGCTTTGAAGTGCCAAGCTGCAGGTGGGAGCACACCTGACGTCCCCCAGGCCTCTCCTCTGGGCAGGAGCCCCTCAGGGCAGCTCCACCTTGAACAATTCCTTTTCCCATGGCTGGAGTCTCCTTTGGTGTGGAAAAGAAAGGAAGGAAAATAGGTGTCCCCTTACCCTTGCCCATAATTTCTGTCATCATCTAATGTAGATGGATCCAGAGAGCTGCTTCCTCCCGAGAGGCAGCATTTCCCTGGACACTGTTTGCCTCCCTTTGGGACAATTCACTGGAACTGTCCTGTGTCCCTTGACAGAGCCCTGTGTCCTCATCTGCTTCCCACTGGGAGAGCCTTTTGTCCCACAGGGACATGTCTTGGACAATTGTATTGTTTTTCCCCAAAGACAGATCTTTGTCATATTTGCCACTTTCTTGGGAAAGGTTATTGTTGCTGCTGTTATGCTGTTGGGACGGCTCTTTGTCACTGTCACTCTCCCCTGGGGACAGCTCTTTCTTGTGGTAGTCTTGGCCCTGGGATGACTCCTGGTCGCTCTGCTTTTCCCCCTGGGAGAGCTCACTGGCATTTTCCCTTTGGGACACTCTTGTTATCCCCTGGGGACAGCTCACTGTCATCTGCCCCGGGCACACCTGTTTCTTATACTTCCCACTGTTCCCACTGGGACATCGAAGACAGACACCTCCAGCAGGAAGGCGCACGCAGCAGTGTTCTGGAACAGGGATAACCCAAGGACAGCACAGGAACAACAACCACTTTGTGCCCTCCTGATTTCATGAAACATTTTCCTCTCTGAAAGAAGAACGGGGGCAGCTCTATGTGCAGATCAGCCTGATCTTTGTCAGCTCCTGGGCTCACACACAGGAAGGAAAACTGTGACCTGTTGAGCTGCAATGGGATGAACAAGTTTCATTTTGGATGAGGAATTGCTGAATATCAACCCTCTCTTTGCAGCAGTTTGTTCAGCTTGGCAGAGGTGAGACATGTCCTTACTGCTCTCACAGCAAGTACTTCAATCAGAGCGCAGCATTAAATGGGAGAGGTTTGTCTTTTCTCCCGCTCCCTGCGGCCTGGATCCAGAGCTTCCCAGCCCACCTGAGCTGTGATGACTGTGCAGAGCCTCATGGCACCTTCCCTCACCGCCCCACCATGGCTCCTCTCCTC
>VXBN01003343.1:16555-80961 GCA_013397395.1 Sinosuthora webbiana | reverse complement strand
TTTCTTGTCTCAAAGTGTGACAAACATAGATTGACAATTTACTTCTTAAAGACAAGTTAAGCATAATTTCTGTAATATTTAATTTATATCTTCAATATTTTCCAGTATATTTTGTAATCAAGTAGTTCATTGAGAAATACTGAGATTTGGATGGAATAGGAACTGATTAATAATTCCTTATAAATATGCAATTTTTTAGAGTATTTATATTTATTCCAGTGAAAGACAAGACATTCTAATAATACTTTATTTGTATTTTAACCTTTAAAAAGTGGATTTTAATAAACATAAATGTGATGCAAAAAAATCTTGAAATTCCAAATTCCCTTCTTTTGATGTCAATATAATCAAGTTAAGCACATAAGAATAGTTATTTTTCTCCTGTTCTAATGAAAAATAACAGATGCAGTCATAAGGAGTTAAATATATGATGTGTAAACAGAACTGTTCAGCATACCAAAGTTATTTGTGACACGTTATCCTACACTCAGATTTATTTCAGATGGAAAGAAACTGCTGTAGAAGATGATCACAAAGCAAAAAAATACAATAAAATACACACTTGCCTTCCATGAAAATAAATGAGATCGTTGCTTCAACCTGTACTGATGTATTATAAATTGATGAATTAGACAAAAAGTAAAACAAGAAAAAAAAAAATGGATAATTCATGCATCCTGTTAATGTACCTTTTGATTCTGGTATCACATAAAAATATTTTGCAACAGAACCTGACAGTTGCACAGCAATAAATGTTAGATATTCTGTTCAGGAATCTAAAACCACTGTTCACCATGACCTTGAAATGCTGAAACTGAAAATGACCAAAAAGGGTTAAGTTATTTGTTATTTCAATTGGAAATATTTGTTCCACCTAAAACCAGTTCCAGCTAAGAACAGTTGCACTACAAAGGATGATCTAGGTTAACATGTAGCATTTAATCAGCCTTTATTGTCTTCTAGTCATTCAGCTTCACCCTGTTTCTGTTTCGGTGTCTATGCCTTCTGGAATGGTACAATTTCTGTATATATTTGTTCAGGAGACAGCAGTTTAGGAGGCACTTTAAATTTCTCAAGAGAGAACAATTAGTAGGAGCACTGTTACTACCTACAATAATAATAAAAGTAATGCATGACACAAAATGACACAAAATAATGCATGGTGTTTGAAAAGTATCCTTAAGTCTTTATTCCACTATTGTAGAAAGGATAAGAGTAAATTACAGAACTTAGCTCTTATTAACAGATTATGAAGTTACAAATATGAGAATCTCCCTGCTGAATTTAATTTTTAATTATTTGAAGATATCCAGAGATATACTTTTTTTTCTTTCTTTATAATAGCTTATTTTCTTTTTTATGTATTAGATAAATTTATTTTCCTGTGTTTCAAAATGGTTTGACATTGCACCACATTGAATTTTTTTATATAATGCTAAAATTTTTACATGTGAGACACACTAATAATGTGGTTTATAAATCGCTTTACACACATGCACACACAAACTTCATGTCACCTGGGAAGGAGCAATGTTTTCATTTAAACTCTTCCTGATAGCTGTTGTGTGTCACACAGGTGCTAAACAAGGCCAAATTGCTTTATTAGACTCCTTTTGTTGATGGCAAATACACATCTGAAAATAATGTATGTTTTCTTGTACACTGACATGTTGACTGGAAGCTAGCCTACCACATGCTCTAATAACATGAAACAGCTTGAATAGTGCTCATTCAACAGAATTTTTCAAAACACTTCAAAAAAAAATCATCAAACAGCATTTTGAGCTCCGTGCAGGGAAAAAAAAAGTATCCTCTTCTTTCAATATGTAAAGTAATACTCACAGGTTATTTTCAAAATTAACTCTGTTTTCATTTTTAAGATTCCCAGTTCATTTTAAAAGCCAGACACATAGTGATAGAAATAGAGGAAAATTGCAGCCATTAAGTGCAAACAGGAAATGTGTGCACCAGCTTTAGCTCAATGTGAAAATTAAATCCAAACTGCTACAAACTAGGTCTGGGTTTTAATGTTAATTGTTCACATGCCCTCAATAAAAATTATTCACAGTAATGTACTACATTAGCCAAGCCTGCCACTTTCACAGTTATTATTTTAGTTGCTACTGTTGTTGTTTTGTAAATGTCATCTCATTTTGTGTCCATTGTGGGAATTTAGGTAAGCTGCTTTAGTTGTAAGAAAGTTCTGAGCATAACATTTAAGGCTGCTGCTGCAGTTTCATGGATCATTAACAATTTGCTAATATTGTTTTAGCTTGCAAATTAGTGCAGCTTAGTGACTAAGGAAAGGTTCCATAGCTGTCATCAATCAAACTAAAATTCTTCATGCATGAGATGAAAAACGATTTTTAGCCTTTGAGGCTCAGACAGCAATTACTGTAACCACCAAAAAAAAAAAAAAAAAAAGAAAGGGGGGAAGAANAAAAAAAAAAAAAAGGTAGAGGGGTAGAATGAGGAGTGAAGAAGAGAAAGCAAGCTATAGAAAATGTTGTTAGCAATTCTCTTAAATATATTTCTTGTTACATTAGAAAAGAACTAACACATACTCTGTAATCACTCTTTAGCTTCCTGCTATATTAATGAAGTGACAAATTTTAGAGAGAAAAACAGAACCTTTCATAGGAAATGACAACAGATTGGTGAATAAAGAAAGAACCCCAGAAAATCACAGTCTCAGATTCATTAACGTTGGAAAATATCTCCAAGATCACCTAGTCCAACCTTTGACTGATTACCACTTTGTCAACTTGACCATGGCACTAAAGTGCCATGTCCAGCTGTTTCTTGAACACCTCCAGGGGTGGTGACACCACTACCTCCTTGGGCAGTTTGTTCCCAAGCTTAATCACCCTTTCAGTGAAAAAAAATTCTTCCTGGTGTCCAATATAAGCCTCACTTGGCAGAGTTTGAGGCTATGTCCTCTTGTCCTGCTGGCAGTTGCCTGAGAGAAGAGACAAACCCCCAGCTGCCTACAGCCTACCTCCAGCAACCTCCTTTCAGGGAATTGCAGAGGATGTTAAGGTCTCTCCTGAGCCTCCTTTTCCTCAGGCTAATCACCTCTACTTCCCTCAGCTACTTCTCAGCAGACTTGTGTTCCAGACTCTTCACCAGTTTCCAGGCATTAATCTGAGATCTCTTCACTGTAGTGCCATCATGTTTTGTAAAGTTCTGTCAAGGCCATTGGAAAGAAACGCCAAAATTTTCAAATTTATCAAAAGGCTTTTCAGGAACAATCTATGTTTTTTTATGTTTAGGGAGAGAAGGAACTTAAGTGTTAGATATAGATATCCTAAGACTCCATAAACTATGGATAACTCAGTATTAACATTCAAGATCATGCACAAATATGAAAACATAACACACTGAGGTGACTCTATTTTACCACTGTGCCACTAGGTACTTAATCTTAAAATAATTAATATTTTCTAAAAGAAATAGAAACTACTGGAAAAAAGAAATAAGAAAGCATAAAATATTCTTTTTAATATTTCTTTTTGAGACTATGTTTGCAAGAAATCCCATTTTTTTCCCTGCTTTCTAAAATATCTTAGTTCTGTCTGTTTTCCAAATGTCGCAGTTCAGTTATATTTCTGAGGCACAGAAATCATAATAAGTTTATGTTAAGACCCAAAGCTCTTTTTTTTTGACAATTTCAAAATTTTTACAATCAATACTAAGAAATCAGGAGCAAAGAGATGGACAAATTAGTTTAGTAAGCAAGACAAAAAAAAAAATCTAATTTTAGAAATTATTTGCTGAGCTCTGTTTTAAAATAATTAATTTATTATGTTATTAATTACACTTATCAGAGAGATTTGATTAGCCATTATTATAACAAGGTTTTTAATAAGTGTAATTTTTAAAAAAATACATATCTTAAAATGGCAAAAAAATCTTCCCAGCTCTGATTTCAAATTCAGCCTAACTTAATGTGAAATGAGTGATCTGAGTTAGTAGTAACAGTAAAGTGCATAGTTATCTGTGTTAATTCTATGGCAAATAATGCTGGAGTTAGAATCTTACACTTGTCTTACATTTTATCCCAGCAGACTTGATGGTACACAATCAGAGCTATCACATCATGTCTAGTTATAAAACTCAATAGATCTTCATTTTTGCACCAAAATTGTGCAGCATCAATAAATTTTGTGAGCTTGTTAAATAAAAAAATGGTCATGATTTCCAGTATGTTTTTTAAAGTTTGTCTGAGTGATGAATTTTATACTTAGGAACCATTAAAAAAATTTAAATGCATCCTCTTACTGAGCCAGGGAGCAGCAATATATAAAATAATATTTCAATGAAGATTTTAACTGGATTTTGACATCGTCATTTTGAAGATAACTATACGCAAAATAGCGGGTGGTTGCATTTTAACACTTCACCTTGATTGCTGTAAAAATTATATACAGTGTAAAAAGTATAAACAAGACTTTTAATTTGTCAAAAAGTTTAGTTAATCCTGTTTGGCATTTCATGAGATCTCAAAGTGTACATAGATAACATTTTCTCAGTATGTTAAGAGTTAATCAAACTTCTGGTAGCAAAAGCCATGTATATATATATCTAATTAGAAAATTTATTATAATATCCAACAGAGCAGTTATTAAAGTAAGATTTATTTTATACCCTACTGTATCTCAACAACATAATGTAATCCATCAATCAAAAAAGTAATAATTTATTGCTGTTTCTTTTCATTTATAAGTATATTTTTTATCAGCTTGACAAAATGAGTTATGAGTCCTATTTTTCAGCTTTCACTTTCCTTTAAAAGTTAATTTGGAAATATCAGATACCTAAAATCAAAAATAATAAAAAAATAATGACTTGAATAAAAAAATGAGAGAGAAAGAAAGTATTTCTCTTTAAATATATTCAAGACTGCCTTTTACTTATTGTATTTACTGATGCAATAAATCTAATGTTTGTTTTACCTAATAAGAATGTGTTAACTTGTTCAGGTTAAATAATTTAATTTTCAATCAACCCATATTCATACATTTAGTACTATGAAAAATAAAAGAGAAAAAAGAGGAATATGAGTTATTCAAATATATAACAGATTTCTTACTTTATGTTTTAGAAAATGATTAATCAAATATATCGTTCAATAGGTGTTGATGAAAATATTTAAAATTGTAATGAGTAAAAATCAGTAAAAATCTTGGATTGTAGAATATGTCTATGTTGCCAAGCTTAGAGTATTTAATTATTTATTCTTTTTTTATGTGCTTGTTTAATTATAAATATTCTATTCATGTCTCAATTGTTACAAACTCAAATTTCCAGCATAGCAACCAAGATGATCAGTGATGAATTAAAAACTTAGTAAAACTCCCTCACTTACAACAAGTTAAGTTTTCCCTGTGCACACAGAATAGAAACAGAATGGAAAACAATAATATTTTAATAAATTATCTCCTTATGAGTAAGCAATTAAGGATTAATTTGGTAGAACTTGCTAAATAAACTGTCTACTATTTGTATGGAACAGACACTTCTTAAATAATCTGTAAATATTAGTCTGGTGTATTTAGCTCTTCTAAAGAAGCAAATGAGAAAATTAATTAATGAAAAATTTATTTGCTTGCTTGAAAATACTCAAATCATCCAAAACTCGCTGGGCTCCCTGCAATTTTGTAGCAACAACATTTACTAGGTCATAATTTAAATATATTAAAAATATTAAAAATATTTACTAAGCACAGTACACCCACCTAAAGAATACGATAAGGAACATAGGCAATATCTGCACTGGAGCTTAGACCATATCTTACTATATTTCTAAAAAAATGGAATAATTTGTAGTTTATTCCTCATTAATATTTTCTATGTATAATGTAAATGAAACTATATTGCCTATTAACCATGAATTTAACTATTTTTGCACAGGATACACTTGATCTATATTCTGTCAAAGACCATGTAAATTTCATTAAAGTCCATAAACAAGTAAAAATCACAACCAAAGCAAAATAAACTCTAAAATGCAACAGTCATCTGTTTCTTTTTCCAAAAATGCTCATTCACATTTTGACAACAATCACAGTCAGTGAAATACTATTCTAAAAATTCAATATAAATGTCATTATTTAATAAATAGCCTTACAATACATATCTTACAATACCCAACAACTCATTGCAAATGAACATAGCTCAAACTATGCTAAAAACACTGCTGTGGGCAGGATAACAAGGCATTAACACCCTTCAGCACTCAGAATTTTTAAAGTTTTTTAATAGCATGCCGTAAAACAGAAACAAGGAAAAAAAACCCAAACCTAAAACACATCAACGGAGAATACGATTTTATTTAATCATTGCTAACTACTTATTATAAACATTTTTATAAAAGCAACTGGCAGACAATCCTCTCTTCATCTCTCATCAATATTTTAACTGGACTAAAGCTCTGTTCAGAATGTGTTTTTAAAAATCAGCAAATTACATCTAAAAGCAAACGAAAAGATGAAGATCTGGTTCATTCAGTGCTTCCTATGTAGGAAGAAAGAGGATTAAAATTACCATCTTTAAAAATCTCTTTTTATGGTCATTCTGAAGCTGAAAAGAGATTAAAGATTCTAGATACTTGCTCTGTGTTTCCATCTTCAAAGAAATTTTGAGGCATGTAGAAGAGTTTTGTGGAAAGATAATGAGCCTCAAGAGCTAAAAGATATAGTATGGTAAAAAAATACCAGAGTATTCTTTTTCTCATAAGAGGACTGAACATGGATCACAGCTTGAAAAGAGTCTTAAGACTAATAGTGACTTGGGAAAGAGATCTCTTACAAATGTGAAATCTCTATATATGAATATGTACACAGATATATGCATACACATAGATCAATGTATATACATACACATAGATAAATGTGACAACATATGTTGTCACATTTAAGCCTATTGTGAGGGGAGTGTTAAGACTGGAAAATCAGAAAATTTTAAAATAAAACTATTAAATTAATTGATTAACCCTTGGTATTAATGCTTAACTAATACACAGAAGATATTGCGTGAATGGACTTAGATTACAGAGCTGATACATGGCTAGCACTGATATCTGGATGTCCTGGAAGGTACTTGGTCATCACTACACTCTTACCATTGTGGTAAGTACATGTTTTTAAGGAAATTAATACTTTTATATTTTGATGGTAAACTGTAGCAGATATAGACCGTAATTGAATCACCCAGACTGGGCCTCATCCTGAGGCCTGTAGGAGTGAGTTAGTGGCGCAGGTAGAAATTCAGCGCCAAGAGTGTGGCGCAGTTGGAATGATAACTTAAGGTGTTAGCAAGGGTCAGAGAATTTTATAGTAGTTAGCAAGTACAGTAATTGGTATGGACACAGTAGCTGCCTTAAGAGTTTATTAAACAATAAGTATTTGCATTCTTCCCTGTGCTATATGCCAATGAGAATACACCTGCAAATGTAAACCATGTAGACTGTATAAAACCTGCCATTTTACATGGAATAAAAGGAGAACGTAGCATTGATCGCATTGATCACATTGATCAGATCTGCGTTTTTGCTCTCACCCAAACTCCCCCTTTGTTTTAGGGTCACCTCTCTATTGTAAATGAGTAAGTATAAGTATATCCAGGTGTATACAATTCTAATTAAGAGGTGTCAGAGGTTTCTGCACTGGCAACAAATGGAGAGACAAATGAACATGCACTTAACACAATGCTGTTCTTTTTTCTCATAAAAGTAAAACAAAAACTTTTCTGTTTCACTGTGAAAGGAATCAGATACACTATATATATATATATATCCAATAAATACTGCACATTTTTTGAGTCAACTTTTATTTCTAATATTAATAAATTTACCATTTAAATGATAAAAAATTCTGGCCATTTCTTGCATAACATCACTAAGATTTTTCACAGAATATATTCCCAGGATATGGAAACTTTGTCAAAATAATACCACAAAAGAATTAAAATAACAGCCCAAAAGTCAAAGAAATCAGAGGAAGAGTAGATGAAAGAAGCAAAAAAACCCCAGGCAAACAAACCATAGCTGCAAGTATTACTGACTGGTTTAATACACCGGTGGAAATGTTGTGATGTCTCTAAAGACCTAGACACTGGGAGGTGTGTGATCTGAATTCCATAGAACTACATCAAGTCCAACTAAAGAGGACTCCTTTCAGGCAGGTCTAGATGAATATTCCTGCTTTTTAGGTTCAACACTAAAGGCTAGATTTGCTTCATCTTCCTGATCTCTACAAAATGTTAAATTTGCTCCATTTTCAGCCTACATTTCTGTAGCATTCCTGAAGTAAAAAAAAAAAAAAAAAAAAAAGTTTAACTTATGTCTTAACTTTTGGATGAACATTTAGGTCAGCAAAAATCTATGCCATGCTAAAGTTATATGTAGCACCTAATTATTTCAGCTAATTTCCTTGCTACTCTAAATTATGGTGTTGGTTCTTTTGCTCTAAACACTTAACCTGACACACATATTTTAAGTCATCATATTCTTCACTGAAAAAAGACCCTAAACTAAAGACAAAAACTTCTCCTCCTGAAGAAACAAGGCAAAAGAAGGCATTAGAAATAGGGAATAGACTGTCAGATTTTGGGTAATTTCATGTGAAGGAAGACAGCGTTTCACTTCCCCAAAGTGGTAGGTAACAGTTTGGCAAATATAACAGTCTCATTTAGTTATTTCTTTGGAGCTGTTCTTCTTTATGTGAATAAAGAAACACAAACTGGATTAGCCAAGATTTTATACCCTACATGAGAGAAAGTTATTTAATTCTGAGTTCAGTCTTATAGTGGCCAAATACATGTCTAGTTTTAGATGCACATAAATTGCGAGCAAGATGAAATACTGAAAGAAGAGATTACTGATGAATGAGGCACAAAGCTGGACTATAAAAGAGAACCTGTGAGGGATGTATCCTATGGTCATCAGATGGATTTGCAGCCAAGACTATCCTGTGTAGTTCTTTTCTAATGCTCTTCAATTTTAACTGGAAATTTCTATGTCTGAAATAATATATTTGTTGAAGAAAATCCAGTCTATACTAAGGGATTTACTAAGGGATTTATTTTTTTTTTTCCTGATGAAGAAAAATATAGGGTTTTAGAAATTTTCCAATGACCTGTAAATAGGAATAGGAATAAACACATGTTACAGAAATAAAATACTGATTTAAATCTAACCCTGTCTCCCAAGGTCCTCCTATATTTGGTGTCTCAAGCAAGATCAAATATGTATTCCCAAATGCTCAGCAAGCATGGTGTATATAAAGCACTATTTATTTTACTTTGCAATGAACAAAATAGAAAAAGAGGAATATACTAAGACAGAATGTGACAAAGATGTCACAGGATTGTAAGAGAATCTGGGAAAATTTTGTAAGAGAATGTAAGAGATTGTAAGAGATTGTAAGAGAATCTGCCAGCTATTTTGACATATAGGAACTTTCAGTGTGCAGTACGGGTCACCTTCGTGTCAGTCCCAAGGTCAAAAAGAAAGAGAAAGTATCATTTCACACCCTGTTTTAAAATAAATTCGTGTTCTACAAAACCATTAATCCATCAGATGAGCTTTTCACTAGGCAGGTAAGAGCAAGCCTGTGCTGATATGCATGGAGAAGGGAGCCAGGAACTGGATTAGCAGGAGGCAGGCAGGGCAGCAGCTCTAGCACTGTAAGACCATTAGAGAGCACACATGCAAGAAGAGAAGATGATCAGTGGCAGTGACGAGAGTCAGCCAACAGACCTGTGATCGCCAGCCACGTCCTTAGTGTCAATTCATGTCTGACACATGGCCAGGGAGCCAGGTCACTGAGGCCAGGCCAGGGACAGTGGGGTGCAATTCCAGGTATAGGCAGAGCTGCCATAAAACTCTCAGATGGACGAAGGTCAAGGGCCTGGTTTTAATACAGCTTTCAAGAAAAGAGGAAAGAGACCATAGGCAAGGCTCCCTCTTCAAATTCACATAGCTTATATTTTCACAGCAGTCTGATCCCATGTTATACAGATGAGCAAAATCAGAGTTGGCTTTGAACACAGACAAACTCCCAGGAGTTGGGGGAAAAGGCTGCAGAGCCTGTTAGCTCCCTCAGTATCCTGGTACCTGCAACAGTCTATTTTTCCAGTGAACTCCAGTGAACACCAGTTTAAGCACTGTGACAGTTTAAATCCTTAGTCTTTGGAGAGAATAGAACATTTCACAGAATATTGCCTAGATATTTTCCTATATTTGGCTCAGGTTAAGAGTGTACAGCCTTTTCTGGTTTTCATTGGTGCTGAGATTGGAGGGTACAAAAAGATTATTAAAATAACAAATGGCCTTACACGAAGAAGAAAATAAAAAGCCTAAAAGGTGGGGGGTTTGTACAGTTTTGAAGGATTCCACTTTAGCTTGCATTGCAGATATGAAGAGTTGAGAAATAGAAGTGTAGGAGTCCTAGTCATCTAACTGATTTGTCATCTTTTAGCCAGAAGGCATTCTTCCATCCTTTTCACTAAGATTTTCAGGATAGTGTAATGCATTCAAACTATTTCAATGAAATTTGATTATAGCTTCTTGTTTAACTGTTCTTCCAAATTGTGATTATAATAAAAATTCTTCACTGTATTTTTTACATTGAAGAATATTTTACTTTGCAGATGGGAAGATGTTAAAATAGGGTATAGAAAATCTCATTATTTCCAAATTCCTTTACTACTTTAACTAAGGACCTTCCTTAGGCTGAAGTTGAGGAAGGAATGACTTTTAAGCATTGGGAGCTGAGAAGTGAACAACAAATTCCTACATCAGATAAAGAAATGTTTCCTCAAAAAGCTACTGGTTCATGTGGAGCATGACTAACATAAGATGTGAGAGTCCTTTTCATCTGTCAGAGTGGTTTTTTTTTTGTTTGTTTTTTTTGTTTTTTTTTTTTTTTATTTCTGTTAGGCTGATTTGGACTCTATGAAGTTTTGTTCCCTCTTTATCACAATGCAGAATTCTTCTGTGTCACCTGGACTGTAAAATCTATGGATCATACCACACAGATTTCTATCCTAATGTTATTGAGTTTGAACTCTACCATCATACATTTCAAAACTTCATATTGCAAAGTTCATTTGCAAAATGGATTTGATCTATTCAGACATGAAGTGATGCTCTAGTGTTTCTTCCCCTCCACAGTAATCTGCAAAGAGGTTTATTGGATTCTTTTAAAAACAGAAGGCATTAAACATAACCAAACTATTTCAAAGTAACACATTTTTTTAAACTAATGTCTGTTACAGTGTTTCTGAGTATTGGTTCAATTTCTGTGGAACTGTGACTTCTGGTTGTGGTTAATAATATGGAAAAAGTATGTGAAGAAGTCAGATCACTACCAGGTGCTACAAATTATAGAAAGACGATTTACTAGCTTTGAACTATTTATTGCTAAATAATACCCAGTGTGCTGGAAATCTATTCCTAACAGCCTAATTTTTACCTGTGATACGTAACAGCATAAGGAATAAAGCTATTTAACTCAGCATATTTGAATTAACACAAATCAAAATAATGAAAAGAAACATGTTTTTTTCCATGTTAGAAAACCCCAATGTAGTAAACATTGGTGAAAATATAATTAAGGTGGTTTGGAGAGCTACATTTGTTCCACTTTTTTTCCCCAGGATTAGCTCTTTCCAGGGATACAAAAACTGTTTTGATAGAAAATCAGGTCCATGTTACTTTTCCACAGAGTAAATTCAAAATCATACTGTTCTATTCATGAAGAAAAGACAAAAAAACCACATCTGATATTTTACTCCTGTAATCACATCTGACAAAGCAGATTAGGAACATTTTGCTTTTTCAAATTAAATGCAAAACTGCTGATTACTAGCTGCAGAAGGAACAATGCACTATAGAATCGGACCTATTGTCCACTGAAGAGATCTTCAGTTAATGCTCAACATCACAGAATTCCATCAAGGAAGGAAGAATTGGTTTACAAACTGCTAGGGACATTTTCCTCCATTTAAAACAACCTAAACCACATAATTAGTGATAAAACTTCTTACATATAGACTTAATTTTCATTCTTTGGCAGTTTGCTGACCATTTAGGTCGTCATTAGAAGTAGTCATATTAATTTTGCTATTCCATCTGAATCTCTCCCTGCTAAGTTAAATCCCCCCCATTACTATAATCAATTTAGAGCAGCTCTCTTGAATTTTAAAATAGTATAGCCTTATGCTTAGATATAGCTAGAAGCTTGAAGACTACATAAGAAATTCTGATAGTATATTTGTGAGCTTCTCATGTTCTGACTTCCTGGGAATACAAGATGCTTTTCCAAAGCTCCTCTGACACCTTTTTCAGCACAAAACATTGGTGTTCTATTTTCAGCTAAACTGCCTCTGATAAATTTCCTTATCTTTACTGGCTCCCTAGTTTTTACTAATCTACTTATTTTACAGTGGAAGACTCATCATGTTTGCCAGCTTGGGATTAATGATGTGGGTGGGTTCAAGACTGAGATTTGTCTTAATCACCACCAAAGAGAGTGACACTTTGGAGCCTCCTGCATTTTCTCCTGCCCCTGGCCCAGGACCTCTTTTCCTCCCCTCTGAAGCTCTCAGTCCCTGTCCCAGAGATGCCTTAACAGAACAACCCTGGACTAATGCTGGACCAATCCTTGGCCCCTCTCCATCCCCAGGGAGATGCCCAATTCCCCCAGCTGCCTCCTGAACTGCTCTCTGCCCTGGCTGAAAGACAGCAGAGCAGGGACTCCCAGCCAGGGTCCATCCTACTGGCTTTGGCTTTTGGCAGTGGGTTCAGCCATGAAGCCCTGTCCTGACATCCTATTGGGAGATCCCTTCACCCCAGGCACCCGGCCCATGAGAGACACCAGCTCTCACAGTGCCCTGTACATCACAACAAGCTTTTGCTTTTACTCAATAATGTTCTGACCAGAGTGGACTAATATTTAAGTTCTTTATGCATATTCTATTAGTAACTAATGGTTCATCATAGAGTTTATGTTATGATTCAAATAAGTGTTTGCAATGCATACTTTTTTTATGTACAGCATTTTTGCACTGCTTTCAACCTGAAGCTAAACTAATCTGTTTGGATTTCAAGTATCTCATTGTGGTTTCTTTGACTGGTCTGTACCTAATGTGTGTCAGGCAGAATTTCTCATACCAGATCTTTCAAGGGCTGTAAGGCTGACACAAAGGAACATCCAAAGAATAGATGTGTTCTATTTTATTTTAGCTTTTTATTCTTAGACACGTGGTGCTGTTCATGGGTTAACCTTATTGCATCCTGAATTAGATCAGAATTATAATCACAGACTTATACATGGAATCATATCCTGAGTTGAAAGGGACCCACAAGGATCATCATCTCCTGGACCTACACATGACTACCTCAAAAATCAAACCATAAATGAGTCAGATTATTGACAATTAGTATGCTTCAAACCTAATTGTGTCCAAGTTCTAGACAACACTTTACCTGGACCCCTGAACCTGAAAATAAACATCATTTGGGCCAGAACAGAGAAAGTATGCAGCCTGAATTTGAGATTCTTCATTGAGCAGGAAATCCTGGCTGGAGTAAAAATCTTTTGAACCTTCTTTTAAAGATAATGACTTTCAAACTGAGATTGCATTCTTACCTAGGTACTTCTCTGATGGGAAATCTGCTTTAATTTATTGCAATGAGATAATTCCTAATCAGTTTAGAAGAAAACAAACAAACAAACAAAAACAAAAACAAAAAAAAACAACAAAAACAAAACAACAAAACCTATCTTGCAGAAAATGTTACATTATCAGCATGAGTTCTTTTCTTTATGCAACTGTTCACTTTAATCCCATCTTATTAAAAACTGATACAACTTTCTTATTTATGAATCTATATTGAAATGTAACTGGGAAAGATAGTAAAATGCCCAAGCTGTAACTATTAAAGCTGATTAGTCATTTCATACCAACACCTATTAATTTCAAAAAAAAAATGTTTTGAAATTGATTAGACTGTTTCGAAATCGTTAGTCAGCATGCCTAGAGCCCTGTGGTGTTGTTATGACAGCCGCTTTAATGCTAAGGAAAGATTTATTTGCTATATGCTTGAAAAGGTCACAGAGAAAAGTACTTACACAAGGACAATGCACACAGTTTTATATAAACACAACAAGATAGTAAGTTCAAATATTTGCCCAAATAGAAAGAACTCTTGCCTGTCATCTTTAAAGTGACCTTCTGATTAAAAGAGCATACCAAAGTATTTCTGATTAATTTGAAGAGACAGTAATTCAGTTTTTCACATAGACCAGTGAGACTGGGCATGTTTCACTCCGATTGGTTTGTTAAATATTTTATAGATCAGTTTTCTGCTTCTATTGAATTGGAGTGTAATCATCGCATAATATTTTCTTTACTGTCAAAGAGCATGTCAAGAAGATTTTCATATGTGATTATTTATTTCTAGAGTACATAATTTATTCATCAACATCACTTCGTTACTGTACCTGTCTTCAAGAGCAATTCTGGTTGATATAATCTGACAGAACTATTATGATGAATCAACAATCCTGGCAACTTGAATAGAATGATCCTTAATGTTGGCTAGTAGAATGTACCACTTGTTTCTTGTCTTTCATAGAAAAAAACAAATTAAAAAACCCCTTAACCTCATACCCATCTCCACCCCCAACTTCTCACTGGTTTAATTGCTGATGGTAGTATGCAAAAGTTGTTTTTTACAAAAAGGCATTTCATCATATTGTGACTGTAGTGGTTCTGGCTGGAATGTAGTTAACTTTCTTCATAACTGGATTTGCAAATAAATCAGTGTTGATAACATACCAATGATTTGGCTTTGGCTGAACAGTGCTTCATGACAAGCCTTTTTCTCATTCTTCTCAATCTGCTCCTTCAGCAATTAGGCTATGTGTGGGAAAAATTACTGGAGGGTAAAGAGCTGGGACAACTAACCTGGACTGACCAAAGGCAGGTTCCATAGGGTATGATGTCCTGCACAATCATAATAACCATCTTCCAGGACAGTTGTTACTCAGAATTTGGCTGGCCATTGATCTGCCATCAGAGATGGTGAGTAACTGTTGTTGTATGTTTGTTTGGTTTTCTCTCCCCTCAGTCCTTCATTTATTGAACCTTTCTTATCTTTGGTCATGAGATATTTTTGATTTTTTTTTTGCTTTTGCTATTTTCTTGTGCAGTCCTAAAGAAGATGAGGGTGGAAGTGAGGGAGTAGCCATGCTAAGAATGTCAGTCTGAAGGATCTCTCTGAAAAAAATAATGCCTAGTTTCTGGCAGTTTTGCATTCACTAAGCATAATTTTTCTGTGCCTCTCCTTATGTGATTGCAACATTTGTGCAAAACTAATGAAGAGGGATGATACAGAACCATTGGTCATATACTGCTTATATTCTTTTTGATTGTACCAACACAGTAATTCACAAATAAAGAGTATCTCTATATAAAGTTTCACACAATCATTTTCAGTATCTATTGCTCACCAATTGCTTTGAAGAGCTTGCTTATTTTTAAGTGGTTTGCTTCATCATGAGAGCCTCCTTTGCACTTAGGAACAGTTATCTATGAAAACCACATATTATTGTTCAGAAACTGTGGGTGCGGAGGTATCAAACATACTCTTTAATAGTATTTGAACATATTTCTCCACTAAAAGAAATCAAAGTTACTCCTTTGGTTACACTTCTGGTAATTTTTACTTCACCCATATAGGTTATATACATGATTATATGAAGCTAATATTTTATTCTGTGTAAAACATTTTAAACACTTTGATATTTGAATATGTTCACATAACCTTTTACAGATTGACTTACTCTTCCTGTGGCGTAGATTTGAGGTCACTCTCTGCCCATGATCCAGTTGAGTTAGAGAAGAACCATCTTCAAAGTGAAAGACAGGCCAAATTATTTTATTGGGGTATTTAATTCATCCAACTCTCCTACTCCCATCCAGCTCTGTGAAATAATGCAACAGGATGAATGAAAACACAGATATAGCTGCCTGATTTTGACTCACAGTGGCTATTTCAGCTCACCGTTATTACATGAAAACAATACAGTAGGGCAATGATTCTTTAGCAGAGAACAATATCTGATTGCTAATCAGAAACTATGGTGTCAACATTTGCAAAATGCCTGTATGGACATATCACCATAGATCATAACCTTTGAGTGCCTGCTGTAGGCTTGTAACTGTATTTGTTTTATATGCCAAGAGACACAAATAAAATTTTGTTCCCAGCAACATACAGGTTTTTTTTAATTTTTATTTTCTCGTGGAATTCATAATTTCTTCCATATTTCTAGATTCAGTCCTCATATGCATGCTTTAAGTGCATTACCTTTTCCTGTGACCAATAAAACACAAGAAAAAAGAGAAATAAAAAGAACTTCTACAATGGCTACAGTTCAACAGAGCCCTACATTAAGTTTTGTAATTGAAACAGCAGAGGTCAGGACTGCATCTGAATGAGATACTTCTCCAGGTGAGCTCAGGTCCTTTCTTTTATTCAGACAAGGGTTAAAGAACAAGTGAGTGGTCACCTTTCCCTGAAAACAACACTCAGGAAAAAGGCCATATGGGAGATCCATTTCCTGGTTTTCTGTAGGGGACTCACTATTAATCTTATTGCAGCTTACCCAAGCACCCAACTCCTTGTTGAATAACTATTTTTTCTGTTAGGAAAGTTGGAACCTTTATCTGTTGTGGGAAAGGCAAACACAATCTTCCTCTTCAGAGAAAGAAAGATTTTGATCTCAGTGACTCAGATTATATTGAAAATTACTGATACCCCACACACATCCCCTCCCCCAAATATTCTGATTTAAGGGAAAGATGATGATTGAAATATGGGAGGTTTCTTGCAGGTTGTTGGGAATCTCTGCTAAATGCAGACAGTGTTCATGGTATCACAAAGCAGCTGTTAATTTGTGTACCATTTTAAAGATATTTCTCTCAAAATACTTGTAAGGGATCCTGATAAGAATTATTTCTTTTCCCCCATCTGTTCATATGAAATCCATCCATCTTTTGTGAGTCTCTTTTATTTTTGAGATGGCAATAAATTAAATACATTTTCACCCTCTGTTGAGAACAGACATATATATATGTTTCATTAAGCTTGAAAATAAAAGTGACTCTTCCATTTGTATCTTTTGAAGAGGGTCATGGCAGTTGGAAGAATATTACCTGTTTATCCAGATTCGTCAATCAAAAGAATAGTTTTGGTGTGCTCAAAAAAATAAATAATGAAATTATGTAAACTACGTTTTGATCATTAACAAGTGCAAATGTGACCAGGAGTGTTTGGAACAGATTGTGAGTGCCAAAAAATGGCAACAAGTAAATAAGAAAAAGAAAGTATCATTTTAATGATCTACTCACTAACAAGGTTTTTCCTATCCAGTGCTATAATTTATGAGAATTCAGAGTTTCAGGCGTACTCAGAGTACCTGACAGACTCTGGGGGCAGGTGACAGGGAGCCAGGATCTTCTCTGTTGCCTCTAGAGAACCCAGGGAGCAGAAGAGAGATCAGGAAAACCCATGATCTGTCCAGGACCACATACATCCCAGTGACTCCTCCTACTTCTCTCCTACAAGCCAGGGAATCGTATAATTTGTAAAACTGCGTAAATTTTTGACTAAAGTGTTTTGGTATCCAAATGTCTTTAGCCTATAAACTGTCATTAGGTCTCAATCTGTGACTATGTGGCTAGATATTGCTCTCATGAAGCATTATGTTTTCCAATAAAACATCTGCTTTTCAGTCAAATGTGAAAGTTGGCATAATTAAACCGCTTGCTTAATAATTTAATGAGATCACTTCATAGTTGTTAAAAAAAAAAGCCTGGTAAACTGTCCCATTAAATAATTCAGTAATGAAAATCTGAAAGTCTTTAGTTTGAAATAAGTGTTTACATTCACACTCACACGCAAATCAAATTGTATTATAATGATTCCAGATTGCAGGGAATAAACAATTCCTTAATTTGAGTTAATGAAGCATCTTTTTAATTCAGTTGAATATATATTTGAATTTTCATTTGTGACTATATTTGCCCTAGGGACACAGTAAGACATTTTCATTATTTCTTTGTCTACTTTTGTGCATATGGACATGAGACCTAACATTGGTGACCCAGCAGAGTGCCTGTGGATGGCATCCAGTCATCTGAAATATGCGGGAAGTCCAAATATGGAGAAGATTTAAACCATGGTAGCTCTTGGAGGTCTTGTAGCTCTTGAAGGATTTACTTTTTCTTATCCGATGGCTGCATTTTCACTGATAGCTACATAATCTGTTTCATACAAGTATACATTTCACCCAAACATATCATTGCCATGCTTGAAAGTGGTAGTTAATAAAACTGCATTGTCACCAAGGGCATCTTCGAAATAGATTACCCCTGTTGGATGATGATTAATAATAATAATGACAGTAACAACAGCACAAATAAAAACAAAACCAGAACATTATTGTACATTCGGATTTTACATTTTTAAAGGGTGTATGTGAATACTATTGTTATAAATGATTAATAGCCAATCCAATATCAAAGAATTTATTTAGCAATTTCCAAAATCATTTTAAAAACGGCCACAATAAAATTGGACAACATCTGTCAAATGCTGGGTGGACAGAGGAGCAGCAGCAACAGTGCTGTCCAACCTTGCTCACAAATGCTGGGTCTCGGTGTACAGTTTTTATACAGTTTTTCTGCCCGGAGGCAATGTGCATTGAAAGTCCGAATATTCATGTATTTCTTTATTTCACAGTTGGGTTTTGAAAGAGTTTCCTGACAGTATGAAAGGCATTCCGGGAATCTTTCATTGGGGTGCTGATTTGATCATCTTCTGGATGTCCTCCACCAAGATTGATATCAGATCTTGATCAGCCATGAAGTGGAGGTCCACCCTTGATGAATGGGCCATCTCCCATTCAGCCTTGCCATTTCTATTGCAAATTTTGTTATTTCACAGTTGTACAATGGGCCTTGGAATTTCGGAGACGCCCTTGAGCAGCTTTTGGGAGTCCAAACTTACAGTGACAATTTTAAATTTACCACGTACAATATTTTATATGGGAATTTATGCACTACATATACTACACTACATTCTCTCTCTTCCACCTCTGTATATAGAAAGAACCAACATATAAAATATTTTTTCGTCTTCAAGTTTTTTACTTTTCAGTGATTTCAAGGCTCTTGAAATTAGTTCTTTGGTTTTAGATAACCAAATAAATACAACTAATTACAAAATTTTTGTTTTTTCTTTAATGTGTTAGGTCAACAAAAAATTCTTTTAAGCTACTTTTAAGATATAAAAAATATTTTATGTATAAACTTGAAAAAAGTCAAATACTGTGATATCAGTTAAGGTTAGATGTTTATTAGTCATGTTAGTTCCTCATTATTTAATTACATTCTGATGAAAACATCCTTAAAGGTTTGAAATCCTTATTTAAGTATACTAAATGAAATTTTGTCCATGAACAAAAGTCTCATGAAACCTTAAATATTGTATCATAGAAGTCCAGGTGAAAAAAGAATAGGTTAATAAATATTTAAGAATAGGAGATATCAAGAAATGTGTTCTGAAGGAGAACGTGCACCATTTATATTCTTCAATATAAATATACAGTTATGATATTGTTTTCTTCATTTTGAGTTGAAGAGATATTTAGTCAAGTAAAAATGATCTTAAGAATCAAAGATGTGCAATGGAAAATATTTAAATTTCGTTTGGACTGGTAAAGCATTTGTAGCAAAGTACAGTAATACTTGTGTTTAGGACAATTTTTAATAGGATATATATATATGTGTGTTTGGAATGTGTTTCAATTATAAAGCTCAAGTGAAAGTAAACCCAGAAGCTGATATAAAAGTGAAGGAGAAAGCAAGGCAAAATACGTAATTAATATGACACATATTTATCTATCAGTAATGGGGGCAGAAAAAGAAACACCTGAAGACATGAGTTAGGATTGTTCCTTTTAAAGCAAGTATGATTCAAAAATATGATTTAGTTATGGACTGGATTCTATGATGGCACATTCATCACTCAACTTAACTGATTATTCACACACAATTAGATTTAGTTAGTATAGGGACTCTTATGGACACTTTAATCATTTGCTTCATGAATTGAAAAGGGGTGTGCATTTGATTTACTGTCATCTGGGTGGGTGATAAAGATCAGCTAGTTGATAAATGTGGCAAATGAATTTGCTGATCGAAGCTATCCTTCCATTTGTTTTGCACAATAATTAAAGATTAATTAAATCAGACATGCCTCTAATGAAAGACTCTTACCTGCAATTCTCTTCATCCAACTGGAAAATACAAACCAGACCAAGATTAAAATTTTCAAAGAATGAGGGGTTGGATAAAGAGAAAAGAGAATATTTGTATTGTTTTGCAGCTATTGCTTCAAGCAACGTTTAGCATACACACTCTGCCTATTTAGAACAATATTGCTTTTAGATGTGATATTAGTAACATTAAAAAAATGAACATGCAGCAGGTATAGAACTTGTAAAGCCACTTTATTTGTAAAATGTACATGAATTCTAAGTTTGACAGAGGTAAGCATGACCTTTAAACTCAAAAGCTTCTAGACCTACTAACAATGAAGAACAAGAGCTGTTTCAAGAGCTTCAGAGCTGTCAAGAAGGCATGTTTATTTGTCATGATCAATGCTTTAAATTATTCTTAAAAAAAAATGGTAATAACTATTTAGGTTTGCTCAAATATATGACTCTTAATGCAGGATTTTCCAATTAAGCTGCCTCTGTTTCTATGTTGGACCCTACACCCCTGATATGTCTATGTGGGGTTTTTTGTGTTAATCTGCCAGAATGCATCTGCTGTTCTCCGGGGTAGCTTCATTATGACAGTACATGGAGTCAGAGTTCAATTTCCTAACTCACAATTTAAGCTTTCATATTGTAAAGCACAAAATTATCAAAAACAAAAGTAAAGAAAGCAAAAATTTTAAGGCTACACAAATTTTGCAGGATGATTTGATGGAAATGGATTGACACACCATGAATATTACTAGTTTAAAAACACATATTTCAGGGACTTCTCCGGAAGATGCAGGGAAAAATTCAACCTGAAATTCAGTAATATTGAATGCAAAATAGACACATAAGATAAAATAATGGAAAGTGGAATAATTATCTACAGAGTATTTTAGATATTTATTTTAGTTGGGGTGCATGCCTTCTCTCGTCGACTGATTGCCAGTGTGAGGAAAAATATAATTAATTTGAAACCTAACCTTTAGGTGGTTAAAATTATGTCATATGACTTCAGACCTAGTGGGTTTACTGGAAACAGAAAGTGATGAAAAAATAATAATTTAAAATTAGAGATTTTTTGTAAACTTTTTCCTCCAAGATTTGTTTCAAAGCTTTGAAAATATCCTTGAATTTTTAATCAAAGTTGGAGTGCAAGAAAAGGATACAACTGCTTATAAATACTGTCAGTTTTACTGACGCCTCAAAAGATTAGGGTTGTTTACCTGCTTCCAACAACTGTCATATCTGTGTGTCATGGAAAAATGATAAATCAAAGACATCAGAAATCTCTCAAAGAGCTTTATATTTTTGCAATGTGAAATGCTTACATTTTCCAAATATGAAGGTCATTGGCCTGTACTTCCCCCCTTATTTTTTTTCTTTTTTATGATTTGGCAGAGCAGTTCTCATTGTATTTAAAAGCCTCGTGCTTCTCCTAATGCTGTGTACACGTTACTTTCCACAGCAGTAAAACTTACTGCCCAGGTCTTACACTATTATTTTTTAGTTTGATGTGGACTTCCCAAAATTCACACTAGATGGCTGTGAGAAAACAAGATATTTCTGTCACCAGGCCTTGAATGCTTCCACATACAGCAGGTAGTGACAGGACAGCGGGGAATGGATTCAGATTGAAAGAGGGTAGGCTTGGTTTAGATACCAGGAAGAGATTCTGTGCTCTGAGGGTGGTGAGGCACTGGAAAAGGGTGCCCAGAGAAGTTGTGGCTGCCCCATCCCTGGAAGTATTCAAAGCTAGGCTGGATAGATATTTGAGGATCCTATTCTAGTGGAAAATGTCTCTGCTCCTGGAAGGAATTAGATGGTCATTCAGGTCCTTTCCAAACTAACCCATTCTCTGATTCTGTGCACAGATTTTTACTCAGCTCTACAGTGCAGATAATTGTTTGAAAAAATTATGAACATAGGTAGAAAAATCTCATAAAATGTAATGTAATTCCTCCTTCCTTTCTCAACCAAACTCAAATCTTCATTATCTTTTTCAAATGCTCATAAAAGCCAGATTCGGAGTTAGAGAAAGTTGAGGGGGATATTCTTCAAAAATTTTAAAGGCATTATGATATTTTGAAAAATGTAGAATATTGTTAAAGCAATGTTAATTATGTTTTTGATCAAAGCTTTTGATCATCACCAGTTTTTTATCAAATCTTTATGCCCCTGAAAGCAATCACACATGGTGCAAATTTGCTGTGGAAACGTAGTTCTTGTGAAGATGTGACCATGTATCTCATGTGTTTTTAAAAGGACAGAGAAAGGCACTTTCATCTTGACACTGTAGGCTATCTTGAGAACAGGTTACAAGGAAAACACTATCAATGGTATGAATCAATAGAAAGAAAAATCGATAGGGAACAAGAGACATTGACCTTGTATTATAAACCTCTATTTCTTGTTTCCTGAGTACATATTAATTGCTCTTCCAGTACCTATTTATAAACACCAGTTTCCACCATCTATAGCAAAAAACATCAGCCATGTTTTCAAAGGTTTGAAAACCCCTGAATGGTAGTTTGTAGCATAAGGAACTGCAATATATGCTGGCTCATGGCAGAAAGATACTCCTCACTTTTGAAAATATCAGCATTTCACTATCATACTTTGCATTTATTCAGAATTCAAAGTTTCGTTGTACAAAATAAGGCACCCAAGTGACACAGAAGAAAAAGTAACTAGATCACTTTTACCATAAAACTATGTAATTTATTGTCCATACTGTTGTCCTACATGATATTTTTAATCCTTTGCATTGCTATTTACACTGAATGATCTTTAATAAAACTGGAAATGCAATCCAATTTTATCTACATAAATAGATAAAACACATATAAGAAATATTAAACAAGACTCTTTCCAGAGTACATTGTGAATCAGTCAATAGTTTCAAATGTCATGAGACCTGGAATTTCCACCAGTGTGATACCAGGTTGTTTGATCATCTACTGAGGTATTGTCTCACAGTTTTTTGAGGCTTTTTATCCATCATGAAGAAGCAGGATTCTATGGTGTACTAACATGAGATCGAATCACAAATCTTAGATCCTGTATTTTAAAAAAAAAGACTTAGTAATCTGAGATATAAATTTGGCTCGATTGTGCCCTAAACTATTTATTTTGTAATATACTGGTTTTCTGTAGTTCTTGGTTTCACTGGGTTCATGCTTCAGAATGGTCATCTTTTAGCACATCTTTGTAGGAGTGCATTTCCACACCCAAGCAAATGATTCTATTTAAGGAAAAAAGTTTTGGCTTACTTCTGGACATATAAAGAAGCCAAGCTAGAAAGTTCTGTGCCCTTTTCATCTGCATTGGCCAAGTGCCAGCACAGGGGCACTGGTTGGGCTTTAGAAATGTTTCTCAAAACCTGTAGCTTTTGTATTGGCAGCAAGCCCAATCAGCCCTCCTAAAACATTAAGTATTTAAAGAGGAACACAAAGGGGCTCAGGATATTTTGGGGTGTCTTAGCAAGGTGTCAGGAGCTTTCTGGCACCTGTGCTCAACTTTTGTTTTGTTTCTGTATTGTTTGTTATTTTCTGCTTTTATTAAACCCTTTGTTTTACAAAACACACCCAAGGAGCTGTCTCACAATGTCATTAAGCTGCTCTGGGAGGTTGCAGGTCAACTCTCAAGCTTGATACATCTTCAGGAGCTCATTTCACTCTGGCCACATGTAAGACTGTATCACATCTTGAAATTTACATTTTAAAATGAGAATATACACTGCAAACCTCAAAACCTGGCACCGCAGAGAAAATTACTTTAAATTTAGTCTTCCTAGGTTCGGCTCTCATTACATATGAATATTCAGGATTACTTTTCTGGTAATATATATTATTCTGCCTTTATTACAAGATTCACGTTCCTTAATTATTCAGCAACTCCCAAGTAGTAAGAAATATGAATGATAAGTGTGTAGTGTGTTTCCTTCAGGAAATATTTTATACCCTGTGCAATACAGATGTTCTTGTCTAATCTTCTAGCATAGTTTTGCCAGTTACTTCTTAATGATGTTCTCATAAAAATTTCTGTTGTGTTTAAGTAAGATCATTCCTGGTAGCTCAGAGACTTTTCAAACAATAGCTTACAAGGCAAATTTTTATTATGACGTGATTCTGTCCCTCTGCTCTACTCTCATGAGACCCTACCTGTCTGGCTGTGGGATACTCTACAAAAAAAGACATGGACATGTTGGAGTGTGTCCCGAAGAAACCACAAAGATGATCAGAGGGATAAAACTGCTCTCCTTTGAAGACAGGCTGAGACAGCTGGGGTTTTTCAGTCTGGAGAAAAGAAAGCTCTGGGGAGACGTTATTGCAGCCTTCAATTACTTAAAGGGAAGAGGGGGCCATGGGCGCAGAAGAAAATCCTTCTGTATCATAAGAATATGTAAAAAAAAAGTTACAGAAGATAATTTCTAAAGGACTCAGAATAAAGTACAGACTCTCAACATTAGAATTTTTTCTGCATATATGTCTTAAGCAAAACTGTGCAACAGAAAGGGAGAAAACAGCTCAGCAAACACAGACCTGAGTAGCATAAGAAAGGAAGAGTTCACTATAAAAGTGCACCATATTTTCACCATATATTCAATCAATGATAACATTGATTTTGATGGGCCAGTATTTATTAATTCTAAGAAAGCAATCCAGAAAGAGAATTTCTGTATGAGTGATATGTTTTCTTTTCAATTAGAGGAAGAGGTAGATTGTAACTTATTGCTAGTCAGACAAGAAGAATGTTCAGATATGAAAGCACCAAACTTTTTTCTCCTCTTAGTTCTTTGAAACACACACACACACAAAGAAAACCTCCCCTAGCGTAGAACACTATAAATGTATATTCTGTTGTGTAAATGGCATAACAAGTGCTAAGAACAAATTTTGTATGATAAAACCTCTCCTCTTGATTAAACACTCATGTTATATTAGTAACATAGCAGCATCCATTGCAAATTTTCAGGGTGTTGCCTTTTTAGTTTCCACAGTTGCTTACTCCCCAGGAAAGATTACAATCCCTTTTCAATTCCTTTGCTATGTCACCTTACTATAACCTACATTTCCTGAAATGATCCACTGAAATAAATAAAAAAATATAGTGTGTTTTACTCTTAAAATGGCTTGTCACACTTCCCTGGTTTAGAGCAAGACCACACAGCTGAATCAGCACACATGAGAGTGTCATAAAATCTTGCAAGGGATGGGGAACAAAATATCTTAAATTAGATCCTCCTCCAGTGTAACAGTAATGGAGAATGGAGGCAACAAACAGAAAGAAATTGGACTATGTCACAAATTCCATGTCTTTTACAGCTGTAAGAGAGCAATCAAATTGCTCTGCACATATCTTCTCCCCAGCTGAGTCAGCCCATATATGCTGGTGGTAGAAAGCAATATAAGGAAGTGGAATCTTCACTGTTTTTGGTATGAATTTTTTCATAGGATTGTTGATCTTGAGTATATCCTGGGGTCTCAGTTTTTAGAGTGATCATACAACTCCTGTTCAGGCTTTATTCCCAGCTCACAGAAATGTATTTCTAATACACTGTAGTAGTAAAGATTTGCCATTTAGAAGAAGTCATTGGTTTTTGAAATCAGACCCAATCCACTGGAAAGGTCATATGTATATAGCAAATACTGTATGGGTTTGTCACTTTCCCTGTCAGGTACTAATGGGAGCAGTCAGACTTTTTTGAAAGAGTGAGCCACTACTACCCTATATTACTGGAAGGATAAATTGTGTAATGTGTTTAATCAGTAATACAGCTAACAGATACATTTCTATGTACATAATCTGCTTCAGGCTGTACTTAAGCATCTTCTTCAGCCACCTTCTGCAATACTGTTATCACAATCAAAATATATTACCTGTAGCATATAAAAAAATTTGGATGTTGTACTCATTCTTTCAATAAAAAGGGAGGACATTCCTTAACAGCTTCTAACAGCTTGCCAAAATATCACCTAAAGCAGTGGGATTCAAATCTAATTATACATTTGACAGGCTTTAGAAACAAATGGAAATTGTCCTAAGCATTTTGACAAGTACAAGATAAGAAAGAAGAGCTGTCCTCAAATCATTAGTAGCCGGATTCATGAATTTCTTTCAGAAGATTAGATATCAGCAGGGCAAATGTTCACGCCATATTTCTAAGCCATTTAGACAACCTTGAAAATGAATTTTTGAAACTAAAATAAGACACAGTTCAATTAAATGCATGTCATGACTTTTTCAAATGATCATGTGTTTAAGCAAATCTTACATACATACTGTTCTGTACTAGTCCCCTAAGCTTACACTTGAGAATTGCTGGTACCACAGTAAGAGATGAATTTAATATTAATCTGATACATAAACAGTAAAGCTACAATTGAGGCTTCTCATAGGAGAAAAGTCTTATAATTCAATCATTTATCTAGCTTACCATACCATTTAAAGATTCTTTCTTCGGAGGCCTTACAACTCATCTGTTGTAAAGTAAAATCAAAATCTCTTAAAAAATGGATCCCCACTTGTATTCATCAGTCATCACAAAACCACAGAATGGTTCAGGTTAGAAGGGACCTCTGGAGGTTACCTGGTCCAAGCCTCTGCTTGAGCAGGGCTACCTACAGCCACTTGCCAAGGGTGGAGACTTCACAACCTCCCTGGGAAATCTGTGCCAGTGCTCAGTCACCCTCAGAGCAAAATATTTTCCCCCAATATTCAGATAGACCCTCCTGTGTTTAAGTGCATTCTCTCCTTCTTGTCCTGCCACTGGGCATCACTGAGAAGAGTATTGTTCCATCTCCTTTCAAGTATTTATATACATTGATAAGATTCCTCCTGAGTCTTCTGATCTCTAGGTAAAACTGTCCCACCTCTGTCAGTCTTTCCCCGTAGGAGAGGGGCTGAAGTCCCTTCATCACCTCTGTGGCTCCTCACTGTACTCCCCGCAGTAAGTTCATGTCTTTCTCACCCCTAGGGAGCACAGAACTGCAAAAATACTCCAAATATGGGCTCTCCACAGCTGAGTAGCAGGAGGGGTCACCTCCCTCAACTTGCTGGCAGCAATTTGCTTAATGCAGCTCAGGATTTCCTCTCTCACAGGGTATTTCACTGGTTTATGTTTAACTTGGGAACCACCAGGATCCCCAGGCTCTTCTCTGCCAAGATGCTTTCCATCTGGGTGGACCCCGGTGTGTACTGGTTCCTCTCCAGGTTCCTCTCCAGGTTCAGGACTTCTCTTTCGTGAACTTCATGAGGTTCCTTTCAGACCTTTGTTCAAGGCTGTTGAGGTCCCTTTAGGTGGCAGCACAACTCTCTGGAATATCAACTACTTCCCTCAGATTTGTGTTATCAGCAAGCTTGCTTATGCTATGCTCTGTCCTGTGATCCAGATAATTTATGAAGGTGTTAACCAGGAATAGACTCACTTTTGGAGTATACTGGTACACATTGGCTCCAACTAGATTTTGTGCCCCTGATCAGTACCCTCTGGGCCTGATCATGGAGCTAGTTTCCAATCCATCTCACCAGCTGCTCATCCAGCCCGAACATCAACAGCTTCTTTGCGAGGATCTCATAGATGTCAGTGTTGAAACCTTACCAAAGTGTAGGTAGCCAATATTCATAGATTTCCTTTTGTCTACAAAGCCAGTCAGTTAGTCAAAGAAATTATCAACTTTGTCAAGCATGAGTTCTCCCTTTGGGAACTCATGCTGGCTACCCCTGATGATTTTCTTGTTTTTCATGTTCCTTTGTTGAGAGATATATTTAGTACAGGTAGCTTGGTGTGCAAGCTGCAGTGTGAGCTGCAGGCTGATCTCTGGATGGCAGGAAATGCTGGAGTGAGCTGGTGCCAACACTTTGCACAACAAAGACCACAGGGACCTGTGGCACCAGACAGGTGACTGTGCATTCAGAGACACAGCAGAAGATGATGATGATGCAGAAGCCAAAAAAAGTTTCCTTAACACTTGAAAAAGTATTCCAGAATTAGCTCCTCTGTCACTTTCCCAGTAATTAAGGTGAGGCTGGTTGATACCATAGTTCCTTGAGTCTTTTGTTTTTCTCTTTCTAAAGATGTGAGTGGCATTTGTTTTCCTCCAATCTTCAGATACTTCTCTCAGTAACCATGATTTATCAGGAATTATTGAAAGTGACCTTAGAATGACATTACTAGCTTCTTTAGCATTTGTGGATTAATTCCATCAGGTCTCATGGATTTATGTATGTCAGATTTTCTGAAATGTTCCTTGACCTGATTGTCTTGTGTCAAAGGTACATCTTCCTTGCTCCATTCTTTGTCTCTGGGATTATTGAAAGCTAATCTTGCTTGCAAAGACTGAGGCAAAGAAGGCATTCAGTACTTCAGAATTCAGGATTTTCTGGTCCTTCATAATTCTGGTCCTATAAAATTTAAACAAACAAAAAATAATTGTACATTGAGAAAATCTGACTAATTTTTTTCAACAACTTTTTAGTACTTTGCTAGCTACCACTTACAAGAGACAAGTTTTCCTTCTTAATTTTCCTGGTTCCTACAAACTGAGTTTGTAAATGTTATTTAAAATCACGGTAAAATCAAACAAAAAAAAAGTAGGTTTTCAGGGTTTTTTTTTCTAGAAAACAACTTTACAGCTTTGTCCTGAAGTGTTCTTAATTTCTCTGCCAGACTTAATTTGCAATCTTTCTTTCAGGAAAAATAGTATGTTCTGTGAGTCATTTAAGAGGCTGTAGCTCTATATTTATACTAATACAGGGAGAGCATTGAAAAACTTATCTTCCTTCCACATGTCACACCTGTAAGGCAGAATCAAGTTCTCTGACAAGCTAAGAGGAAGATACAAGGAAAAGATTTTTGAGAGATGCTCAAGTAACTAGCATCCTGTTTTAATTATTTTCTGTTTCCATATAAATTGAAAGGTTTCCAGAAAACCTATCAAGGCCAATAAGAGTTTCTGTTACTCTTCTGTTCTGGTTTCTAAAGCTGATTCCATGAAGAAGACAAATTATTTATCATAAGCATAGTGTTTTCTCTTTAGTCTTTATTAAAAAAAGAGGCAAATATTTTTCTTTTGAATGTAGCATAAAAAAAAAAAACGATAAGCAGTTTCTTTCTTCAAAAAATGCTCAACTGTGTCACTCTCTAAACTCCAAATTTCATAGAAATTTCTCTGCTTCCTTTTGATTAGACCCATGGCTGCTGAATACTTCGGTTTTATGTCAGCTTTTTTTTTTTTTTTTTTTTTTTTTTTTTTTTTTTTTTTGTCTTTAACAAAAGTTACAGAACTGGAAATTCTAATAGCATTTCAACTCAATAAGCCACGTCATGCTTTACATTGTTTTGTCATTTTCTCCAAAGAACAAATTGTTTCAGTTCATTCCTCCCCTATATCCCTTGCTTTCTGTTTTCTGGAGATTAATACCATCTTCAGTTCAAATATTTTTATCCATAAACTTAGAAATGCTTATTTTTACATCACCTGAGATTTCTTCCTGTTGGTCAGAGCCAGGATTGATGCTGTTCTCAGTTACACAGTGTGTAATCAGCACAGAACACCCAAGAAGAAATTTCTTCTGTTTCAGAAAACAAAGCATTGCAGCCATTCTTCTGTGTCTGTTTATAGGTGTATTACAAAGTTTCCCAATATTATCAAGGTTTATGAAGTTATCAATTCAATTAATACACAGTGAAAAGATCAGCACTTTGATAAATTTTCATCCAGAACTGAAATTATGAAACCCACAGAATATATTCCAGTGGCCAGTGTGAGAGGGAGATATGACAAGTCAACCGTAGAAAAATATGAAAAAAAAAATTCTTTTAACAGAGTTCATGTTCTGGTCTCTTATAACTAGATTCTGGATGAAGTACACATTACTTTTTACATTTTCAAAGATAATGTAATAGCTTTGACAACCTTCTGTTCACTGTTGAGTCCTTCTAGATCAAAGCAAGGAAATGGACACCATATTTCAATTCTTAATTAATCCATCATTTTGGAACAAGTATGTTCTGTACTCAAAATAAAGGCCCTGGATGCCCATATACTTGTATTTTAGTCAGTCTGGTGTATCCACTCTGATAGATTTAATGTATTTCAAGATCAGTCCGTAGAGAAGCTGAGAAAACTTCTAAAGCTTAAAAAGTGAGTCAGCATTCAGACCATGCAGCGCTGATTGTTTGTATTGTAGGCTGAGAAGAGTAATTAGGATTGAGCCGTATGTAAGTAATGTGCGCTGATTATTGTTAGCTGACCAGTGAAATGTGAAGGACAACCTAGAAGTTGGCAACTATGATTAAAACTGATTAGTTTGATTCCTGCAAAGAATAAAAACAGACTAGTTTTCTGTCTTCCAGCAGATTTGTACTGAAACTCATGTATAAGCATAAGAGTTTGTATGCATAAATAAATATAAAGCATGGTGACCATAATTATAGTTCAGTTATTCCTTGACTGACTATATACATCCTTCACACATACACACACATTCACACTGTATTCTTCTTGGGTTTTTTCCTAAACTACCGACAGCTATTCTGAATGTGCCTTTATTAAAATAATCACTTTGATGAAATTATAAATATTCTCACTTTTGTTTTTTGTCTGACAACATATGGTATGAAAGAATTGACTGGGTTTAGACCCTTTTCTTAAAAGAATAATAATTTTCAGAGATTATAGATAGTTTTGGATACTTGGAAAATAAACACAGAAAGATTTTTTTTTTTCACAGGAAAGCTGCCATCAGTGAAAAAAAGAAAATCCCAGTTTTGGATTTTTTAACTCAATAAAATACAGGAGTATGGTTTCACTAAGGAATATTTGTAGTTGCTTTCTTTCATTAAGGTACTGAAGTAAGTAAAGGCAAAAAAAAAAAAGAGGGGAAAGAGAATGTGCAGATATTCCTGCAAAGTAACTCATATACAAATCTGGAAAATTACGGGAAACTTGGCTTGAGAGTTGCCCTTTAAGAGAGGTAAACAATGGATACTTGTTGTTTACTTTTAAAAACACTCAATTTGATTTACATTTAAAGAAAGAAGTCTTATTTTCTACATACTAGTCTCCCAAATTTGGTTTTTGATAATCAAATCTCTCTCAGTTTCGAGAAAAAAAATTGTTAAATACTCTGAGATATAAGTGCTTTTTAGTACCAGAATAAAACCTACCCCACATTTAAAGTACAATTTGTAAATGAAAGCAAAATAGAAAAGAGGCAGCTGGTAATTTTACTCTAGCGCGAGATGATGCTTGTGTCCAGCAATGACACGACAAGAGTCATGTAAACTAAAATCCAGAGAGAACAAATCTTCAAAGCTGTGTCCAGATTGTTAGCAATATGAAAAATTCATAAATCATGCAAACAGTCAACTAGACAGCAAAAAGAAAAAAAGGCCTGAGAATGACTATAGTTCTTTTGGTTAAGAACTACTTTTGATTTAAAAGGTAAGTCACATTCTCTCACTTTTATCTCAAGAGAGTATGAGAAAGCACCAACTTAGAAGAGAGAAAATTCCAGGATGCCTAAGGACTGATTATTTAGTCTGCCTTGGAATAAGACTATTAATTTGTACCAACATCCCTGGTAAAGATATCTAAGCACCAATAACAGGAAATAAAATTGTATGCTTGGTAAAGATTTATCTTCTCAAAGGAATTGAGATTAATGAATCATAGAACTTAAAACTAGTTTGTAAGTGTTTAATTTATAAAAATTAGGTATGAAGCTTTTAACGCCCTCAAAATAGATACCTTTATCTCTCTGTTGTTAAAGAATATGTAATTTTCTACATCTGAGCTACTGGTGACCTGTTTATCAAAGTATGTCTGAATACATCTACATCACTGTTTATCTCATTGTTTTCTATGGCATCTCCTACCAAACAGAAAGAAAGTTTGTAATAAGCTTGTGATTTGCTATTTCAAAGTAAACCTCCAACTCTGAATATTACCTGTTATTCCTAGGCAACATGCAGAATTACTAGATTTATTTTTTTTTTCTCCACAATTTCATATTCCTCTCACTAAACTATAGACCACTGAAGAACAAAGTAGGTCAGTAGGTTCTGGTAAAAGATGTAATCTTAAAATTCATGGCACTCAGTGTGAGGAATTATATTTTTAAATTCTCAGAGTAAGTCTATTTCTGCATTAAAAATTTGTTTCTATATATTCTTTTGCTTAATATAAAATTATGCACTAGTATGTATTCAATTAAATAAGCAAGGCATTAAGCTTTTTCTCTAGTCCCAAAACGGCTCACCTTTGAAATCACTTACTGAAGAGCACATAAAATGGAAATCATAATACAGCAAGTTTGTTATCAATCCATCAATTAATTTTCCTGCTGTGTTGAATTCTAGATAGGATATCATTGATGAACTGGATTAAAATACTGATTATGCATCAATAATAAAAGGAAAAATTCATTAGAAGTTAATAATCTAACATCAAATATTAAATTTCATTATAATACAGATCAGAACATCCTTTATGTTACTTAACGAAGTTTGCTCTCCTTCAGAGTAAAAAGTTACAAAGATAACAGAGCTACATATTCACTTACAGGATAGTTCTTCTTTTGACTTGGGAACATATTGAAGTTTCTGAGTTATAATGGTAAGTTTTCCATAGACATTTGCTTTCTGTGAGCTTTCCATATTTTCATTCAAAATATACTGTATGAAAACTGCAGATCACCCTGCCACATAATTAC
Source organism: Sinosuthora webbiana (assembly GCA_013397395.1). Lineage (NCBI taxonomy): Eukaryota > Metazoa > Chordata > Aves > Passeriformes > Sylviidae > Sinosuthora > Sinosuthora webbiana. The sequence goes on along the minus strand of VXBN01003343.1, from coordinate 47,899 downwards.
TTACAGAGACATTGGTGACATTCTGAATTATACACCTTTGTAGATAAAAAGCATCCAGGACAAAGAGAAAAATAAAAATAGATTATATGGAAGGTCTAGCATGGTGAATTATATTCCACGATGTCAGTTGTAGAAATAAAATTAGAAGAACTACATTTGGTTTTAATCCTACTTTTTATTTTTTTTTATTTAGAAACCATTTTAAAACCTTTAAAAATCATAAGATTTTGTATCTATCTAAAAAATCATATTAAGTCAAGACATTGATGTGGTTCCATAGCCTCTTTCTATCAGCAGTAGATGTTCAGAAATAGATTGAAATAAAGTGGACATCTCTGAAGGGAGCTGACTTCCTTAAGGGTCACTGGTTTTAAGCTACCAATTACTTAGAGACTCACAAGGCCGGATTTTGTTTATTCTATTTTGAATTCCTCTGTACTTTCAGAAAAGATTGTTGCCTCACTATTTAAATGCATTTCTAGACATTTATAACTGTACTGTTCTGGTGTCATATTTGGGACCTTTACCAATAGCCTGGATTTAGTCTGAAAGCTGACCTTTTTTTTTGCCATTTCTTTGATATCTTAAACCAGTTGGTAATCCCAGAAAAGATTTTTTCACATCCACATACATATTAGTTCCCTGTGATAAGACTTCTATAAAGGATTTTTAAATTCAAATGTTTATATCTGCATGTATATCTCAAAGAATCCTGGAAAATTTCTGAGGTTTGATATCTCTCCAGAATGCCATTGTCTTTACTCCAGTGCAAAGCACTTTTTTATTCATGTCTGCCTTTTGCCTTGTGTACTATTGCTTCTGCCACTTGCTTTGAAGGCAGCCCATTAATTATAGTTTTCTCCTTTACCCATAAAAGGTCCTAGGTAGGCAGTGTAGGTCACGAGCTTTGTTGGAGCCAGGCTGGGCTGGGCTGGTTGCAGCTCCTGCTTCTGTGTCAAGTGCCTGCTGCCTCCCCTGCCTGGGCTGTCAGTGTTCCCGTAGGAAGGGAACTGCCACTGCCCAGAAAACAAGAGCCCCTGGGGAGGCTGTGGGAAACTGTTCACTCTTAGCTGGGAGCATCCAGACAGCAGCTGCCTGGGGTAAAGAAATGCATAAAATAAATCCAAACAACCTCGGGACAGAAGAGGAAGTCTTCTCCCCCAGCTTGCCAAATTTTGTACTCATCCTTCCATCAGGATGGTTGTGTCATGTCTTACATACTTTTCTTTTCATCCTTTCAGCAGCTGAGCCTGTCAGTTTAAGGCTGTTCTGGGATATTTGAGAAATGTTCACAGTCCTCTGGAAAAGAGCTAGATGGCAGGAAGGGCCAAAGGATTGCGTGGCAGGCTTAAATCTGTCATTGATAAGACTGTTGTTATGTGTATTAATTACATAGTTCGTATAAATGGAGTTTTAAAACATTAACAGTACTGCCAATACGTTCTGAGATTTATATATGTGTTGGGTTTCCTTTTACTTATGAAAAGATTTTGAAGGTGGCAAGCACAGCGATCAGACCTGTGACCTTTTTAAAACTCGCATTGCATATATCTCTGATAGCTAGTCTTTTTAAAGACATAGTTCCACTTCACAGTAAGCAGCTAGGCAATTTCATATTTGAGTTTACCTGAAATGTGATAAATGGTAGTGTTAAAACAGATCTTGATCCTTCATATGCTTTTATTCTAGGCTAAACAATTGAAAATAGGATTGTGGATTCAGTGTTCAGAAGACTTAAATCTTTTACAGTAGTCCTATAGGAAGAGGTAGGGTTTCAAACCTACATACAAAGAAAAACCACAAAATAAAAAACACTGCAAACTTAAAAGTTACCATTACACCTTGGTCAGACTTTTACTCACCAGTTTCTTCCACTGCTTTTTGAAGCATGTGCTTCAAAAACATTTAATTTCAGAATGAAGGTGCATTGGAAAAAATAATAAAAAAAACCCAAAAAACAAAAAACAAAATAGATTATGAGAGGTAGCACAGTGGTAGAAATAGATTATTATTATCTGTTCATATCACAGTACTTTTGGAAAAATACATATAGACAGTTTCAGTGGAAGCTAGAGTATATCTTGAGGTAGGTAGATGGATGGAGGGATGAATGCAAACCCTCCAGAGTCCAACATTTTTATTGGGTATTTAATGCAGAAATTTCATGAATTTAAAAACTAAAGTATGGCCAACTTTAAGGATATGAATAGTCCCACTGAAATCAATATAAAATGTTCTGTCTGAAGTTCCGTGTGCATTTCTTCATAATATAGGGATCAAATGAGTAATTAATAGTCTCATTTTTGTCACCCTTTTGAATGAAATTCTTATCCTATTGTATTAAGTCTTTATTTTTATTTAAACTTGGCTAAATATGCTGGAACTTGAGGTTTACCTTTGTTACTGAAAACACCAGGGTTTTCTCCTCTCTAAAATTCAGATTTGGCTGAAGGTTTAAAAACTTATTACTAGCTGTAACACTAAATAGAAACAAACAAGGAGTGTTGCAGAAATAGATGCAATACTAAAGATCAGAGCTCAGAAGTTTATTAAGCAAGGCTATGTTCAGAGACCTTTTCAAAGTAAAAGAAGTAATGCAAGCATAGGTCTATTATCAGATTCTGATTTTTGTGATTCACAGCCAACTGTGGGTTTTCAGTGCATTTCAGTTGCTTGTTTGGGGGGCCTAATTTATATATATATATTTAAAAATCTTAATAATAGATAGAAACATTTCCATATACTCTTTGTTTCTTAAGAGCACGCCAATGAAGTCTTTCTAAAGGACAAACACTTATAAACAGAGGTGAAAGTTCCAAAACTCCCTTCTTTTCACTTCAGCTTTCTCTGATCCAAAAAACCACTGCCCTCCATTATCTCCATTAGAGAGATTGCTGCACTCAAACTGCAGCTCTGAGGACAGTCAGCTTGAAATATCCTGCTGATACGAATGATAGTGTTCCCATTCCATTCATGACACTGCAGATCAAATTGTTAGATACAAGTGCAAAGTGTTATTTCCCAACATTTTAAGTGTCTCTTTCCTATAGTGTATAGTTCTATGTCATAGAGAATTTTGAGAATCACTTCCATCTCTGGAAAGAAGCTGTTTTAAAGATGAATACAACTCACATCACTTGTGAGTTACCCAAAGTGTCGCAATTTTTTTTTTTTTTTTAATTTATTTATGTCTGCCTACCAAGATTGCACAGACATTATGTTTGCTAATTAGTAGCTGCAATTCCCATTCCACTCATAAAGAGGAAAAGAAAGTTTAAATCAAATAGGTTTATCAGTCACACTGTAGATCAGGATTTTGCTGATGCTAATGACATATTTCTATGTATCCACTACTTCTTTAATGAGTAATAGAGAAACTAAATGGCAGCTTAGTAGCCTGTTGAGAACAGTTAACTCAAAGCAGATGGCATTACAAATACCATTCTTAAAGGGTCTTTTCTTGTTTGGAATTTTCACCTTCCTTGTTGATTTTACCCCCTGGTTGAATTAAGGTCTTTATTCATAGATCTAAGATGTTCCTGACATTTGATTAAGCAAACTTCACACCGAGACTGTATTAAAATTTAATATCTTTCAGAACGGAAGAGCAGTTTCTACTGGATGTTTTCTTCCCAAGTCTAGTGTTTGGTATCATATAAAGTGAGTGATAGCTCAGCAACTACAACTACTGAGAAAGCAGTACAAATGCAAAGATCTGAAATATCAGATTTGAAACATTAACTCTAAGGGTCAATAGTGTTATTTCCAAACAGTTTGATTATTTTACAAAGATTTTAAGAAATATGAGAAGCAACTTCATTGAGATGGGTGTAGAATACACTTTATATATATACTTAATCATTTGAATTTTCTAAGTGCTGTTCTTTTAAGAAGCACCATGAATAAATGGAGGCTGATTGATTTTCTTGGCATAGGGCATAGGCTTCAATGGCATAGGTTTCAGAGATTTCAGTAAAAGTTTGCGTCGTATTTATGTATCAGTGAAAAATATCTCTCCTGGTATAACTGAGGCTTGAGAAACCAAACCGTGTCAAAGATGTGTCCATCAAGTAAGTGCTACACTTAAGGGGACTCAATTGTCCCCAAGCTCTTTTTATTTCTATTTCTGACATCCATTCTGGTGTTACATTAAGCAATGATTTTTGCTGCTCCTTTAGAGAGTGCTCAAAACAGATTTCATTAGAGGTAGATATATGGAGGTTTTATTGTCATTTGCAAACAGAGTATTTTAGGCATGCAGATTGGTTGACAGGAAGTTTTGCAAAGTTATTTTGTACAGTCTTGGGACTACCTCTTTTTTTTAGCAAAAAACATTCCTTCTGGCTTATAAAATATATTTCTTCAAAGTAAAAAGTAATAAATGTATATACAGGAGCCTATAGAAGTTTGAAATATGTTTTATGATATTAATGTTAAAAAAAAAGAAAAATTAGGACAGCTGATGACACAGCTTTGAAAAAAACAGCAAATAGAAGATAGTGCTGTATCAAAGTGTAAAAAATTGAAACTACAGCCTTGCTTTCTTTAAAGAGCTGTTTTGTGGGGGTATTTTTCTGATGATTTCACTGTGATTTTCTGATGATTTTTTGTGCCCTTAAGAATGTAAATACCTAAAATTTCAGGGTTTTGCACCCTACTTCTTTTGGGTTAATATTAGCCATACTGATCAACACCTTATCATAATTAAGCTTATTTTGAAGCAGTTGCACAGAATTCACTAGCAAACTTCTGATAAACACTAGCTTGTGGGAATATAAACATGATAATTTTAAAGGCAGAGAGTATTTTCAGGTAAAAAACAGAAAATTGTAATCATAAAATCATAAATAAAATAATATTTTGAACCATATATATTTGGAAAGTTGTGTTTTTCTAAGATCCCTAATAGCTCTGTTACTCTTCAGTGTATGAGCAGTCTTATCACACTGGAGGCTATACCTCAACAGTAATAGATTTTCTTTGACTTTTTTTTAGTTTTAAAATCCACATTATCAACAAAATTTATGGTGTAGATTTTCATATTTGTCTCTATTATCTAAGATGTAGCAACTCTGTAAGCCTAATAATACAAGTTTAAAAATACGTAACTAATTTCAAGACAGCCATAATTACATAAGAGAAAAAAAGACCCACAAAACCAGTGCACACTTGGTGAGGTATAGTTGTACCTTGAAGGCAGGTAACAGGAATGGCGGTGTGTGTTAAAAGTACAGTTAGATAATAATGACAAATTCATCCAAGGAGAGCAATTTCACTACAGTTGTTGGCTCAGCAGCAAGACATCTCCTCTCTCCCCTGGGTGACAGGTGCTATCCAGTTTATCAGCTGCAAAGAACCATTCAGTTCCCATCCCTGCAAGGAGTTCATCAGAGCCTGGGCTTGATGTCTGCACTCCACTCCACCCTCCCTTCCATCCCCCAAAACAGGTGCACACATTTGCACGTTGTGGGTGGGGGGAATCATCATGGAGTTGGCCTCAAGTGTGCCAACTGTATTCCAGCCAGGGAGCAACAACTGTACTTTAAGCTGTAACCTCCATACTTGTGTTAGGATGTGAATATAACCTCTCAGCTTCCTCTAATTTTACCATCAGATATCTTTCCACAGACAGGTGGCCAGAAACACAATTATAAATTTTATAGATCTTTTAAAATTAACACATTTTAAAAATCTTGAGAAATGTGTTAGAAACCAGATGTAAAGAAGAATATGATGCTTTTCCATCATGGTTTTTAAGTCTGAAAGTTTATTATTATTTATAAAAAAAAAATATTTTGTTATCAGTGAAAAAGTCAGCTGAATAGAAATTGCCAATAGGATTTACTAATTAATTTACTAATGAATTCTAATTCATTCATTTATGTATGTATACCAGTAGTATTATATTGTTCACAGAAGGAAGGGGTACTGTGACTGTAAAATATCTGGAGGAAAGATGACTTTTTATGTGGGGCACCCGCATGAGCATTTTGCTACCTGACCTTGGAGGAGCAGCCTCCTGTCTCTTCCTGAATCTTTCCTTCAACAAATCTGTCTCAACTATAAAATCTGCAGTAAATACTGGCTCTAATATGAAAGTTCAGCCTCTCCTTTCTGACCCTGTTTAAAACAGAAGTGTCTCCTGTAGCATCCAGTAAAGGATGCAGCCCTTGGTAGAATATATTGAGTATGCATGTCTATCAGATCAGGCTATTGATCCTACAGGGAAATGGATCTGAAAAAGGCTTGCAGCTTAAAATAGTTAAATTCATGGTCTCATTTTGCACTTCTGCCTGAAAAGATATAGCTAAAAATGCTAAGTAGTGGGTTTTTTGATATATAGGTATTTTGGGAACACTAAGTAATGATAGAGCAAATAATTTACAGATACTTCTTAAGAAGAGAAAAAATTTCAAGTGACAGTTTAAACTTTTTTTAGCACTTCAATTTTACATATATTTGTTGTAGCAGCATGGAATAAAAACTTTTAGTTTTAATGATTATGGAAATAAAAGGTTTATAATTTCATCACTGTTCTTGAATTTTTGCTAGAATAGTTGGTGAGATATCAATCTTACAATCACTCTAAAGCAAACATGCAAAGAAAATTCTTCTAGACAGACCTAATGTAACTCACTTTTTAGAACCCTCAGATAATTGAATAACATTACAAAAATCAACGTATTTTAAAATTGCAAATAAAAATCTAGGCCCCCACAAAAAATCCTAAATAATTCTCACTAAATTTTTACCAGCCTTCACCTTCAGCACATTTTCAATAATATCATTTCCTTTAGAGTTTATGCTGCTGTTGAGAACCAGTGTTCATTGATTCATTTATTTTCGAGAGAGCTTTTCTTTTAGCCTTCAAGAAAATGAAGATATTACATTGCCATTCATCTTTAGATATATTAAAGTATATTATCTAATAAAAAATGTTTTTATTTTATTCCCTCAAAATACACTTTGCCACTTCTTCTGTTTTAATATGATTAAATGGCAAAGACAACAGTCTTTACTTCTACGACCAACTTTTTTTTTAGATCCCACCTATTACAATCCCACCTAGACAATATGGGATATCTTCATCATGTCTAATATTCTTTTAAATTTTCCACTGCATTCTGGTCAAATCTCTTCTAATCTCAGTTAAGCAAATGCCATATTTGAATTAACTCAAAACTGTTCCTAAAACAAGTCTGGGTATTTGAATAAAATGCTTTGTCTCACTTAACCATCATGTCTGAAAATATTTCTGGATTAAGCCTAAACTAACTGACCGTTTTACAAAATGCAGGAAGCTTCTCTCTCAAATTGAGAGATAAATCTTTCTCTACTAGCTACTATACCCTTAGTTAGGGAAGAATTTTCTATTATAGTATTCAAACTCAGTTTGTGAATTTCCTTTAAACGTCAATTAATGACTCATAAAACAAGAGTGACTTATAATAACAAATTATTGCTACTTTAAAAATTTTGCATGCTTGTCTTCAGTGACCTAATGTATATTTCTCATTCTATTTAGCTTGTCATAAAAATATTAAGGAAAAAATATCAGCTATCATTAGATGAAGTCCATAATAACAGCAAAATATTTGAGGGAAAGAATAGAGAAGATGAAATACAGATACAAGGCTATATTTAATCCCACAGAGTAAAAGCATTAACCATTCTGAAAGAGATGATCCCTAAGAATAGAAAGGTTATCTTTGCTACTCTTATTCAATATATGGACTCTTTGTAAAAGAGACAAAATGTATTAGTAACCCTGGTTGTGTTAATATCCTAGTTCTGAAGCCTGTGACCTTCTGTTTGAAACTTCTTGGCACAGAAGTTCTAGGTTACTGATACTTTTTCAGTGTTCAAAAAAACAGAAATGGATTCAGGTGCTAAACCATAATCCTTAAAAGAATTGATGTTGTATGGTAATTACTTAAATTTTAGGCAAAGACAGAAGTCATCATACAGTTTTTTAGAAACAGATGGAAATATTATAATAACTTAGTCTACAGGATGTAAAGAGACAGCTTGCTGGAATATATCCATGGCTGAATCACCATCAAACACTCTAAGTGCAGAAACAGGATTTATCAAGGAATTATCAGCCTTAAGTAGCAATAAATCTGTATGTTGTCTGCATAACAATAACATTTAGGGACATTTTAGATATTAATGTCAAACAATGTAACCACAAATAGAAAGAAAGAATATTAGAAGTAAAATTTTAAGGTGGAAGTTAGGAGGAAATAAGACAAATCCTGTTAGCCATAATCAGCAGGATTTTTGTGCTTAACTTCTGTACTTTTTGTATTGAACTAATTTGTTTTTTAATACAAAAGGGCTGGCAGAGCAGACATGTACCAACAGCAGCAGACCTACTGCACAGACAGAGATGATTTATAAAAGGAAAATAATTATAGTCTGGGCTTAGTGCCTCTATGGAATCAAATGGATCTATATAAATAATCTATTTTATACTCCTGAAGTGTTTGCAGTAGCTTTACACTATACATATGTAGTGAGATTAACACATATATGCACAGTTATTTTATTTAGAGCATGCACAGTGGTTACTCATCCTGAAATTTCATAGATTTGCCATGAAAGAAAAGTGACTGTTCAGCCTGTCAGAATTACTATCTTGGTAGTGTCTGTAATGTGCTGCAATGTTAACAGCACATTCTTGAGAATTTTTTGGTCTTGTTGGTTATTTAATTATTGTAGATAAATATTTTTTGTTGATAGGAACATGATTTCTCCTGAACTTTCAGTGTGAGGAGGAGAATAGCTGTTCCAGTGTGGTCTTCCATGGGCTGCAGGAGTCAACCTGTATCACCATGGTATTCCCTATAGACTCCCTATATCTGCTCTGACAACTGGATCTCTTTTCCTCCTTCTCCGCTGACCCTGGTGTCTGCAAGGCTGTTTCTCTCACGTGTCTCTTACCAGTCATTTCTCACAATTGTGACTGTGCAGTGGTTTTTTTTTCCTTTTCTTAAATAAATTATCACAGAGGCACTACTAACATCCCTAATGGGTTCAGCTTTTACAAGAGGCAGGTCCATCTTGGGGCTGGCTGTGTCTGACATGGGGACAGCTTCTGGTGTTTTCTTATAGTAGCAACCTCTGCATGTTCCCCCTTCACACACACACACACCTCACCACAAAAACCTTGACACACAAACCCAAAACACATTGTTAATGAATTTCTTTGCTCCAGAGAGCTGACCTCATAAGTAGGGATATAGGATATAAGTGGTGAGTTGGGAAATGATAGTTCCATGTTAAATGACAGGCATGATAGGCAGAGATAGAGCCTCTCTTAGCCGTTAAAGTGCCAAAAAGAGAGAGCAGGGGCTGCTGATCTTCCCATGACAGCAAATAACAGTATTTTCTACTTTCTCTCTTATCAGCCTACTACATGGGATATTGTTCCTTCACTAGACTCAAATGGTTTTATGGATTAAGCTGAGAAGTGGACAGAACTTCAATAACAAATCATTCCCAAACAGTAATTTCTCTTTTTCATTATCAGTGGCATACACTTGACTGACAGCATCCATCTCAGCACAAATGTGTTCAGAGCTTCTGCACTGTTCTTGGTACAATTCATGCACACAACCTCTAAAGAATGAGGCAATGTGAGGACAGGAATATTATTTGGTTCCTGATTTTATTGAGCAGTTTTTCTGCCATAACCACAAGTTTTGCACCAGGATCATCCACAGTCATGTCTGTCAAATATCTCCAGGTGTAAATTGTACACCTCTTGCTTGCTTCAGCTTTAGATATTAATTCAGTTCACTGCTATGTTTTAAGCCTAATAAATATATTTTGGTTCTTTTTTGTTTAGTGAGTGCTTACTAGTACTAATTGCTATTAACATTTAACTTTTATTAGGATTATTTAGTACTGTTAGTTAAATTCACTAAGGCACCTGTACTGCCCTCATGTTGTTTTCAATGCCATGCACAATTTTACATTTTTGTTCAGTGGGGTTCTTCCCCCCACTTTATATACTGAGCATGATGTCACATGGTCTGAAATATCCCTCTGGTTCATTTGGGTCACCTATCCTGGTTGTGTCTACTCCCAAGCTCCCACACACCCCCAGCTCCCTTGCCAGTGTGGCAGCACAACAAGCAGAAAAGGCCTTGGGTGTGTGTAAGCCCTGCTCAGCAATAACAAAAACATCTCTATATTATCAACCCTGTGTTCAGCATGAATCCAAATCATATATCCATACTAATTGCTGGAGAGAAAGTTAACTCTACTCCAGCCAAAACCAGCACATTCCACCCCTTTAGTCCATACCACTTACACCATGCTCAGGTCCCACAGCATTCAGTACAACACTACCCACCACCTCTCTTCCTCTTCTTTAATATAATACTCAGATATTGTTCCCCTCTTGAATTAATTTAGTCCACAACTTTGGGCTCCATCTCTTATGGTGGTCACTTCAGACAGGAGAGGTACTGTGTGTTCTGGAGTTATTGGACATCAAATCCAGCTCAGGTAAAGTCACTGCTGCACTGAAGCTGCTTCTTGTAAGGCTTCTCCTGTGTTGGTTTGCGTGGTTCCTGTTCTAGTAATTCCTGCAATGATCAACTCAAATCATGGCATATAAAAATTTAAAGACAAATCCATCACTATCTCCGCTGATGGTCCTTTTGGCCCTGGTTTTAGGGTTTAACATTGCAATGAACTCCTCCCCTTGTACACAGCCTGGCTACAACTAGGGGTTCCTGTTACAGGATAGTCCACTATTAGTATAGTCCACATCATAGTTCTCCATGGGCTGCAGGGGCCCAGCTGCACCAACATGGTCTCACCATGGCTACAAGTGAATCTTTGCTTCTCCTGCTCCAGCGTGGGGTCCTGCCCATGGGAGATAGTCCTCCTTGAACTTGTCCAGCATGGATCCCTCTCATGGGCTGCGTTTCTTCACAAGCCTCTTCAGTGTGGGTCCTTTGGGAGGTCACAAGTACTGCCAGCAGGCCTGCTCTGTCACAGGAATCTTACAGGTTTACATCCTCCTTCAGACACCCACCTGCTCTGGTATGGGATTCCTTCATACTTGACAGTGCCTTCAACTCCAGTTCTGAAGTTCCAGCTTTTCCAGTACAGCAGCACAGAAACAACAGCAGTACCCTGGCCACCTGCCAGCCCAGGCACCTCTCCAAGGGTTGCTATCAAACTGTTCCCAGGCATAAAGTGAGGTGATAAGCAGCACCACACTACAGCAAGCAGTGAAAGCAAAAAACAGCCACTAACAATACAGACTCAGGAAAGTGAGCCCCATGGCAAGCAAAGAAGCCTGCTGATTACTAGCTAAGCTGCACTAACAGATATTCAAATCTAGCACATCCAAATTCAATTGGGTACATCCCAGTCAGATCTTTTTCTCAAACATTTTGAACCACAAATTGGGTGCCAAAAAAGACTGTCATGGTTTAACCCCAGCCAGCAACCAAGCCCCACACAGCCACTCACTCACTCTCCCAGCAGTGAGACTAAAGAGAGGAAGATAAAATAGGGAAATTCATGGATCTAGATAAAGATAGTTTAATAGGGAAAGCAAAAGTCATGCACACAAGAAAAGCAAAACTGAAGAACTAGTTCACTATTTCCCATGGGCAGGCAGGTGTTCAGCCACCTCCAGGAGAGCAGGGCCCCATCATGGTAATGGTGGTTGGGAAGAAAACTCCATCACTCCGCTCCATTACCTGGGTGTGGCAGTGTGAAAAACAGAGAAGGCCTTCACTCTGTATAAGCCCTGCTCAACAATAATAAAAACATCACTATATTAACAACCCTGTGTTCAGGACAAAACCAAAACACAGCCCCATGCCAGCCACTGTGAATAAAATTAACTCTACCTCCACCAAACCCAGCGCAAGGTGTAAACAAATCATAGGAGAAAATGAAATCTTAACATAAATCTTAACAATCTTAACAAAGACAAGTCCATGAGAATCCACTTATGCCTTTAATGCTCTATTTCTTGCTCTTTACAGAATGCAAGCCTGGCAAAAGTCATTAACAATATTTGTTTCTTATTCTTCTATTTTTATAGATTCAAAAATAAAGTCTGTTTTCAGGTCTCAAAACCTAAAGGTTTATCCAGCCTGTTAGAAATAAAGATCACAGCTGTGGGTTCATAGGAATCCAGAAAACACAAGCACACAGAAATATTATTGTCTGAATCTCCCTGCTTGATTGGACATTATTAGAAATATTTAAAAAATCACTACTGAAAAGTATATATATATTATTAGTAAAGCAAATATATACATATATTCAGCTATTTTATTATCAGCAATAAATAGTGTGGCAGTAATCAATAACAGCAACAATCAATAGTATTGCAGCAATAACAGTAGGAATAGTTAACTGCAGCAACAACAATTGACAAAATTACAGGTTACTGCAAACTTATCAGTAGTAAAGTGACTTATCAATAATGTAACAGCAGATACAAAGCTTTTGTTTGTTTGTTTGTTTGTTTTTAAAGTTTAATTATATGAATATATACAATAGCAAAGTGCGTTAAACAGATTTCAGAAGGGGACCGAGGCCAGAGGGCACTCAGCTGTCCCAGAAGTGGGAGAACAAACTGAATCAACCCCAGGGGAAGTCCCAGATGGAAACCAACCCACATCAGTTTGGAGCCAGCTGGGTGTCCCCATTTAGGGCCCAAGATCTCATAAAACCTTCACACAGACTTTTGAGGAAAGGGCAATGTATATGCAGCACAGGGAGTTTTCAGAAAGAAAAGATCCACTTTCGATGAAAAAGAAATCTTTGTTTTATTGTAGAGGCATATTGTAAAAAGTCGTAGAATGCTACCACTCCAAGCAGCAAATAGATGATAGCAATTTATATTTTTTCATTTGGAACCCAATAGATGATGGTATTTTCTGATCTATGGGATAAACTTTTTTATTTTTCCAGACAGTTTTCCTGTTCTTGCTGTTAGAACATCCAGTTGCAGTTACTGATTCTTATTTTCTCTTGATATTTTCCCCTTTTCACTAACTATTTTTCACCTTTTCAGACTATAAGTCACTCCTACAATTGTCTGCAGTTTGGCTTATTGCTGGTATCTCAGGATGTATCTAGAATGTTTCTAGGTACCCAACTGTACTTGAAAGGCACCGGCTGTGCTCATAAAGGACTAGTTTTCAGTCCAGCAGTTCCAGTCTGGCAGGCATTTTTACTGTCAGTATTTCAGCATTTGTATTCATTTCAGTATTTTTCCCTTATAACCAGAACCATAACTTCTTTATGGCTCCTCACATCAATATAAAATAAAATAAAATAAAATAAAATAAAATAAAATAAAATAAAATAAAATAAAATAAAATAAAATAAAATAAAATAAAATAAAATAAAATAGACAGAAAAGAAGCATGCAGTGATTTATGTACCATTTCTTGTACTGAATTAAGGACTCAAAGAGTTTTCTTCTTACATTTATCTGTTACTCATGAAAGAAGGTGATGGTAATATAAACTTCATTCTGCCCTTGTCTTTAAGGTATGATATGTCCTTTTCCCAGGTGGTCAGAGATTGTTTTTTATGTCAGGTAATACTTCAGCCAAGGCAACAATTTTTCCAGAATGGCCAGCAGAGTCTTTCCATTAACAATCAGTTTAAATTCTAATGTTGAATAATTACCTGATGGTAAATGCTGCCTTATACTCCTCTAAAAGGCATGATAAAAAAATGGCAAATATCCTCAAAGCCAGTCCGATATGAACTACGACCAATATGTGTAAGCTAATGAGAGAATTTAAACCACCTTAAAATAATGATTTATTTACAATTATTTATGGAGTGTTTTTTTCAATTCAAATCACAGAAGGGAAAAGCAAAATTATGTGACTGTCATCAGAAGACAGCCTGAAAATACAATGCTACTTTTCAGTTATTACACTACATAAAAGATGGGTATTTATTATCAGTTTTTCACAGATGTCTTTGATGTTCACACAGAGTCTGTAATATTCTTTAAGAAAATGAGAAATTTGGAATCCATTCAAACTATTTCTAAGAATAAATTTTGGCAAGCAGCCCTCAGAAATTTGTGGAGTGTTTCAGAAACACTTTTTTTTGTTTGTTTGTTTTTTTTTTAATGTTTGTGGATCTCAAAAGAGAAAATGAAAGAATTTTCCCACTCTTTAAAATGTAATGTATAAGAATCTTTTTATTTTCATTAGACATGACATGTTAGACCAGAAGAATGGGACAGGAAATCTCTAAACCACAGCTGAATGAATGTTAGAAGCGATTTTTTTGAAAAAAAATCGTCATATACTTTCCCTGTTTAATATTGATTGACGATTCTTGCTGTCCACTGGCAAACNCTTTTATTTTCATTAGACATGACATGTTAGACCAGAAGAATGGGACAGGAAATCTCTAAACCACAGCTGAATGAATGTTAGAAGCGATTTTTTGGAAAAAAAATCGTCATATACTTTCCCTGTTTAATATTGATTGACGATTCTTGCTTCCACTGGCAAACAAGAGATAATATGTTAGATATTTTTTTAGATACCATAATATCATCTCAATTCAAGAGAAAGCTGTTTTAAAATCAGTACTAGTTTACTTTCCAATTAATGACATATATTTTGACTTTATATTTCAAGCTTATCTTAGCAGAGTAGGACTAAAGGCTCATCAAAACACAGATTTAGCATTTCAAATTAAATTTAATATTTTAAAAGGGCTCTAAAAAATGAACTGATTTGATAAGGTTGAGGTCTCTCACACACATAAGCAGAATTCCTTGAAGAAATGTGAGATAGGAATGACTGGATAAACAGAAGGTTTGAAAAGCTGCAGATTATGGTGCATAACAATTTAAAGAGGACTTAACCATGATCAAAGCAGGTTTTGTTTGCAATTGAAAAAAAATAGAGATGTGTAAACCAAGACACAGAGAGTAGTTGTCAATCTACTGGTAGCAATACTCCCTCCCCTGAAACACTTTGCCTGCTTTGAGCTCAGCACTCTGGGAAAGAATTTTGCTGGAGAATATGAAGGGACAAGCAATGAAAATGACTAAGGGTGATCCTAGGAAACACTTACCAGGAGTTACTGGAAGATGTGGGTTTGTTGACTTTAAGGAGATTTATTGAATTTAATTTTATAATTTTCTTAAAACACATAAATAATAGGTTTAAGAGAAAAGTATCAGAAGTTGTTCATGGAAGAAAGAGGAAATAGGGATGATACAAAGTAAATACAATAGTTCACATAAGACAGTTTTTTATATTTATAAGCAACAATATAAGATCATGTTCTGGAGCTCTTTACTTTTTGAGGTTTCTGTACACTGAATACAATACTTCATATGTCTGTGCTTGTCATCCTAAGTCACATCACAAAGATGACAAAATTATTAGGTCAGCTTCCCTGCCTTTATTGATCTGTTTGGGGATGATCAGAAGCAATATGGCACAATAAAATGAAATATCACATTCCCCTTTTTGTAATCTTCGTATTCTCATGATATTACAAAACAATTTGATAAAGGATTCTTTAAACAATCAGACTAAAACATCACAGCTTCATTATATTAATTAGGATAATATTTTTTTTTTCAGAATTCAACATAGAAAGAATTATCATTTTCCAGAGACTGCAGCAAAAAATTGTGCATAGACCTAAAAGACCTAACCCCACTGGATTCAGATTCTAGGAAAGTATTAGGCAAATTATTCTGTAATAAATATTTTTAAATTACAATTTAATGTTTAATTTCTGTAGAAATAGATAAAAAAAATTCTTTGCAAATTTCTAGGTCATGTTCAGTTGAGATCAAGCAGTGTAGAGCATTGTGATGTGCTTAACACATCTGTTAACACACATTTCTGAAGAGATGATTAGTGGGAGAAAATTTTGGGACAAGTTCCTTAACCCTGCTCAACTGCAAAAATAAATACATGCCTCTGACAAAATGTACACTTCCATCTGTTTAGGTTTTTATCAATCATAACAAAATGACTACAAATTCAGAAGAGGATGTTGAAATAATAAAGATCCTTGATCTCCTTAACATTTTGTGTTTTAACTTAAGCACTGAGTAAAAGTTAAACACTTGGTTAAGTAACATGTTAGCTTGAGGACTAAAAGAGGAACCCTGAAGAATTTTGTTGATGGTACTTAGTTCATGCTATTCCTTAACTTTTTCATTTTCACTAAAATTTCAGTGTAAGCTATGTTTTCACTGCAAGTTATTTCACTATTTTCACTGTAACCAAGCAAGATCTTTCCACAAGAAAATATTCAATAGAATCAAAAGAAAAATATTGGAGTGAAAATGATTGGTAGCTGCAAATTAAACTCAGTTTATAAAACTAAACATGCAATGCTAACTCAGAGGAAGTGTATGGGAATATACAAGACAGAGTAAGACAGACTTAATTAGCACGACTGGTTTGATAACCAGGATGCCATGGCAGGTACAAACAGAACTTTGAGAGTACAGAAGATGGGATTAAACCTGCTTACACGAAGAGGAGAGATTTGATCAATCCCGTATGAGAAAGATGTTGTAAAACGCATGAGTTGCTTGTATGATCTTTCAACCTAATTGTAGTGAAAATTATTAACCTTCCTGAAATGGTATATAAGCTTTTGGAAAACCTGAGTAAAATCAAATTCTGATCACTGAATCAGTTTTCCTCTCTCTCCATCAATCACCAATAGAAGTGCACATATATGCAAGTTTTGGAAATTTTATCATTTAGACAGAATATTTTAAGTACATATTTAAGCCTTCAAGAATATGGAAACACCAGAACAAGTATATCTGCCTTGAAAATGTCTATGATTTTTAATGAATAGTAGATCTTAACTTTATATTCAGCAGTAAGAATGTGCTAAATAAATAAATAAAAAAGAAAAAAAAGAAAAAAAAAACAAAAACAAACAGACAGCTTTATTGAAAAATATTCTGTGAACTAAATTTAAAATCTCAGTTTTAAATTAACAAGACAACTTGTATAAAGTGAGTGATCTCACTTTATAAAAGGTTACCTCATGATAGAAGTATTTAATTAATTTTAGATATGAAAATTGGATATGAAAAGGTCATAGAAATACTTAAACATAGCATAATCAGGTAATTAAGTCAGATAATTCAGATCATCATTGAATGATTAAAATTCATGATTCTAATACCTGATTAAAATAAATATTTTTTTGATCGCTACATAATTGCCTTCCATGGTAAAACAACGAGCTGCATGGATGAGGGGAGAGTTGGGGGTATGATCTGACTTGATTTCAGTAAGGCATTGCTTCTGATCTCCCACACAGTTTCCTTGCTAATGACCTGTTAAGATATGGACTGGACAGAGGAATAGCAAAATTGACAGAAATTGAATCCACACAAGCTTGTGGATGGCATCAAATTGGGAAGAGAAGTACATGAGCCCAGACAGAGGAGTCACACTCAGTGTTCTTTGCAGGCTGGAAAACAGACTAGCAAGGACTCCATAAAAATAAACAAAAAAAAAAAAAAGTGAAATGCCGCACTTGGGACAGAGTAATTAGAGCCTCTGTATCTAAAGGCTAGGAATTTATAGCTGAGGAGCGAATCTGATTAAAAGGTCCTGAGATTCCTGGGGCTCAATATGACTCAGAAGTGTGTCTTGGCATCAAGGAAGGGCAATTGCTTCCAGGTGTCCATCTGAAAAATGTACCATACTACTCAACATGTGGTATGTCACATAGAAAAGTAAATTGATCCTTCTACTTTAAGAGAGACAAAGATATATCCATACATGACTGCCAAGATGATGAGATATCATATCATATGAAAAAAAGTTGAAGAACTGGGTCTGTTCCACCTTAAGAACAGAAGTCTGGTCTGGTGTAGATGGAGGGGAACCATATTCCAGTTGCACTCATTAAATTAAAGACAGTTGCAGAAAAGATGATTAATATCTTCAAAAGAATTCACAGTGACAGGACAAAAATCCAAGGGCACAAGTTATATTAAGGGAAATTCTGTATGAAGATAATACATACTTCATTGTGACAAACAAAAATAATTGTTATATGTTGCTTGGAGAAATGATGGAACATATCTCTCCATAAGTGTTCAAGATTTATCTTGACAAGGCGCTGGAATAGGGCCCTGGAAAAACTAGATTAAAATCCTGCTTTCAACAGAATTCTGGATCAAATGGGTTCTGGAAGTCTACTCCAGATTAGATATTGTTATGGTTCTGTGATTCTACAGTGAATTGTATCCACAAACATTTGTTTTAAAGTGTTGCTGGTGCTTATCCATTTTATTCCCCTCTTATGCAAGCATAGATACTTTGTCAAATCTCTTGGAGAATGTTTATAGACATATTAAAAAGATTTATCTTAGCTTAAAATGCACCCAAACCAATAAATACCTGACATATAATGAGGTAATATGATTATTATTTCTCTGATTGCTATGGCCACACTAATCTAGAATTTAACACAAATTCTTTTGGTCCTTAGCATTAGCAAATTAACAATATCTGTATAGGAATTTGGAGGCTGTGGTGTTCTGTTCTTTCCTATCATGCTATTCAATCGTACAGCAGTACATTAGGAAACCTTTTTTTTTTTGATATGATGACAATCACCGTTGGTTTTCAAGAGGGGAAAAGCTCAATTTATCAATAGCCTTCATAAATAAATCAAATATTTTGCAATCTGTTGTTACATTGGAAAGTATTAACACCTGCATCTTTTGTTGTGTCATGGTCTCACAGATGATAAAATCTGTCTGGGGATCCACATTGCTATATCAGCTCACAAATACAGCAACTGAGTCACATAAATTTGTCATAAGACACAGGTTTCCTGGAAAGGTAACTTGCATGAACCAGTTTAACTCTATTTAACACTTAAGGAGAACCTGATGGCCCAAAACCTGTCAGTTTAACTTGTTCTAAATTTTAGCGTGTCTTCCATCTGATTTTTTTTTTTTTCATATCAGAAATTGAGTTATTGATTATAAAACAGGAAATAAACTGGGAAAAGTGTAAAATGATAAGCAAACAGGATATTGACAATTTATCAAATATTTTCCCTACCTTTGGGAAATTATCTTGGAAAAATGCTTTTAAATTCACACTCTTTATTTCTTCAACATTGACACCTCTCTTGTTTCTCTTTATTTATATCCTTGTTTCCCAGTTTTTTCTCTGCAGGAATTGAGTTTCAATGACATATATATCTTATCACAAATAATGATTCACTTTGCTGTTTTCACCTCCCCTCTCCTGTATTTTCTTTATCTCTCGTGTTGATCTTTTTCTTAAACCTTTTTAATGTAAATGAAACATTCGCTACTTGGCCTTAGGCTGATTCATTGTAAATTAAGAATTCTATTTCATCAGGGGATGAGGGAGGAATGATACACTATTTTCAAAACTGGTACAATATTTAATAAATCGTGTATCATAAGTATTTACATAGATCTTGTGCAATTCAGTCTCCATAGCACCTTTACTTTTCCAGTGGCATTTTATCCTCTTATTATTAATATGCTAGTCCTGGAAAATACTAGTTTCAGAACACTCTTTCCTAAGCTTTTACTCCCAGTTTTGCTCCTTTTTTGGTTCTTTTTCTGCCTATCCCAAGTTATACCACCACCTTCCCCCTTATCATCACAAGGAAACAACCAAAAATGTTTATTAAAATTAAATATTCCCTGATGTTTTTCTGAAGCAGAATTTCCCCCTTCACATTATTTCTTCACTGATATAACTGAGTTTTAGGAAGGATGTTATCTTAAAGCACTGAAAATACAACTCTAATTAATAGAGGCAAATATTAGTAAGACAGTCCTAAGTATTCAAACAGTTTCTTTTATTAAATCCTTTGCTTTTCACAGACTGTAGTCCTTGACTGTAACTATCACTACCCCATTCAACCTTCACACTAATGACTGATGAATGCCTTTCTGAGGATATATAACTTGTTCTGACAAAAAGGTACTTGCATGTTTTTTTACTGGAAACACCTATACCTAATTTAGTCATTCAGTTTTATTTGAATCTGATCATGTAATATTCCACTTAAATAAACACAACAATACTATTTCATCATCCTCACAAAACATTTTGGAAAGGTCTTCCACCCTCTGTCTTTTCAGGGAGGCAGGACATGATATTTTGCCACAAAAAGATAAGAAAACTTTCAAAAATCCCAAAACTTCTCTATTTTTTTTTTCCTTCATCCTGCAGAAACTTCTTGAAGTAACTCCATAAATTAGTGAGACTTGAGTCAGTTGGCTAAACACAAGCAGTAGAGAAACTGATGTGCCTCATCATATACAGGATACCTAAAAGCATCTGATCAGCGCTTACAAATATGGGGTTTGTGCTTTTCTGGATTGCAGGAAAGTACAAAAGAGATAGGTTATCTTTGGGCAAGCCCATATGATAGCAGAAAACTGCTTAGTCAAGTCAGTCCCCACCTTGTTGCCACCTCTTATTGAAATAGAAAGATAAATGTAGAATTGATCCTATGACTTTTATGGAAAACTTATATTTTCACAGCAAAAAAAGGATGAAGAACATGTAGTCAGAATAATTTAAAATTCTAAGTAAAATCAAAAACAATTAAAAGATTTTTTTTTGTAAGGCCAGTCCAAGAAAGACTATATGACAGTGTAATTTTACTCTTCTCCAGGGTTTCATTCATCTACACCCACCTACCCCAAAAGTCAATAAACTGAAATAAATGAAAAACTGGTATGAAGTGACATTACTAGAGTATGACTTATCAGTCAAATACATATTTCAAGAAAACTTAATTTGTACAATTCTTATCCATTTTCCAGATTTTTTCAAAAGGTTCTGGTTTTTTGGGTTCTATAGCACAATCTTTAGTTCACAGAAACAGATGTGTGCCTTGAATTCTTTTGAGATAGCAAATACTGCAGGAAAAAAGTTCCATTTATGCTTGCTTTCAGAAGAACACTGTTTTCCTGTATTTCAAATTCACAGTGTTTATCTTTTCCCTTTATCTATACTGGTGTTCTTTTTGAGACATTTAGTCCATTATTAAGAATGGGCACATTCTTTATTCCTTGCAGTTAAAGTTCTCTGCGTGCACCTCTCTTTCTCCTGTGGTTTTAGTCTCTTAAGTTCTATCTTGATATATGTAGAAGGCATTATTCTTATAAACAGTATTACCAATTCTGTTCTCTTTATCTGGAATGTTCCAATTAACTTTCTTAGGTGTTTCCTCTTTATCTGGCCAACAGTTTCTCCATATCTTTTAACACTTAAATAGCATCAGTATTAATGTTTCTAGTGTATCAGTAGTGGGGCTAAAAATATTTTTTTCAAGCCATATGGAATAATTTCAGAATAACTCTGATCTCAAGAAGCAATGGATACATTTTTTTTTTTTTTTTACTTTAACCTCAGAAAAACTAATTATCAGATTTTTTTTAATATTGCAAATATCTTTGAAATCAGGGGTTTTGGCTACATTCCACAGTAATGCCTTTTCTGTCTTTTCCTTTACATCTTACTATATTGCTACATAATATGTTTAAGTCTCCCAGTCTTCAAAGGTTAAAAATATGTATATATAAAACAGAAAAAACACACAAACAAATCAGCAAGGGAAAATTGAACCAGTGCAATAGAAGATGCCCTAATAATTTTTAGTTGGTGCGAGTAAAATCTACCTATGATTGTAAAAAAAATAAGGAAAATCCAAGACAGAATCTTTGTGTGAAAATAGAAAAGGAAACTGTTTTGAACTTGGCAGCTTAGTGCCTCTGGTTTATAACTGCTCTTTCACTTCTCCACTCTATTTCCTTTAGGTATGAGGGGTTTTTTTGTTTTGTTTTTTTTTTGTTTTGTTTTGTTTGTTTGTTTTTTCCCAAATAAAGAGAATAAAATCTAAACCAAAAAGTGTTTCTTAACATTCAAAATAATTTCATGTTAAAATATACTACTATGCAGAATATTTCCCTCACTTTTTGGACTGACATTGCATGCTGAAGGAGTATATTTCCTTGTGAATATTTAGAGTCTAAAACATCTGCTGGACAAAAATATTATTTTAAATATTTTTATTTACATTATTTTACTAAGCCAACTTTCACATTTCATGCCTTGGTGTTTTTAAAGTTGTTTATTGCTCTATTTTTCTTATCACAGGGGAACATGCTGAGACTTCCTGTCATTTATCTGTCTTCAAGGACTTGTGTACTGTACTTACGTAATTTTTTTACAGAGGATACAATGCCTTTGTTTTCATGCCACCAGAGAGCACTGTTGGATCGTTGAGATTTGGCATTTTTTCATTCTAGATGCTAGCTTAAGTAATGAGAACTAGGGATTCAAACAAAACTTTGCTAAATACTCTTTCCTACGTCATGACAAATGTAATGAGCACATAAGGCATAGTAAATCAATTAGTATATTTGTATTTATAGTTCTGCATTCTGTCAACATTCTTTTCTTTTAAGTACTGAAAAGACTGCTATTACCAGAGTTACAACTAGTGATACAGTTTTTATTATTAATTTTAATAAATTTTATTTTACTCACTAGTCCAGCTGTGACTTGTATCACAGGACAACTGTGAAGATCACTTCTGGTTCCTCATTCAGGGTAACAAAAATATTCCTTACTGCCACAGTAAATAACATAACATGGAGTTGAAGACCATGCTGCAGAAGTACCTTGCCACAGTGCCAATCATGGGCGATTAATGTAACAATCACGGCAAAGACCAAGGAAACTGTGTAAGATGGGAAAAAAGGTCACAAAGTCACTTTTAAAGGAAGAGAGCATCAGCCTGATCTTCTAGTTTTACTTTTTTTCCAAAACTGAGAACTACAAATCTTCAGTAGGTTAGGAAGTCATTCTGTGTGTAGGTATATGCAGTTGTGCTTATGCCAACATATATATGTATATAGTCTTGCATAAAATACACATACGTATAACACATTAATGTATTTTAAAATGTCCTAATTTTGCAGGGAAGCTAAGCATGTTTCTCTATGTGGTTATGAAATTAAGCTTTACACTAAATTGACCAAGCATAGTTTTGAGACCTTTCTCATAACTCATAAAAGAAACTATTAAGTGGACCACAAAACAACTTAACCACTTGGTGTTACACAGTTTTATCATTTCAGTTTTGAAGCTGTTTTCAGGTAATGTTTAAGATTTTCTAATACAGGGGAATAAACTATTTAAGGTCTTAACTTTTGCTTAGATTGAAAATGTTCCATTTAAATTTAAGCGTCTACATACATTTTTATTTTTAAACTTGGTGATTAAAACATGTTGAAGGAATTGAAATGAACTTACTTTAATTAATTATAAGATTTCTAATGTAGTTACATAAGAAAATAATTTGTAGAAGTGCTTCTAGAAAATTAAATGTATTCTAGGAAAAAAGTCTTCTAGAAAAATACATGTCAGTTTTCTTACACCTAAACTTAATGACTTTTTTTTTAATTGAGAAATATTTTTGAGAATTATACTTTTCTTATAGTACTAGGACAAGATAATTACTCTAAAATTAACAATACTGAATGTCTTTATTCCACCCTTGATTATTTATTTTAATATACAAAAATTATTCTGAAATTATATTGAAATGACTGAGTGTTAAATTTTCTTACCATATTGCAGCTTGGATATTGAAATGCATAAGTATCCATTCTACTGATAATTTCTGCATTTCAGAAGTAGCACACAACACTAAAAAAAAAAAAAAAATCCTGTTTTTCTTTCCTCAGCATACCATATAGTAAACCCTAGTGTGAGAAAAACTGCAAAACCATCTTTCACTGTTTCTGCAATATAGTGTTTAACAGCCTTTTCTTTTCGGTGCATCTGTTAAGTAAGCATTTTTCTTTCTCATCATCACAAAAAAATCTCCTCTGTAATGAGCTTTCTCCTGTTATCCACAGCCTAGGTGATACAGACTATATTGAACTTATCTGAGATTTTCCTTTGGCATGCTTGTTTCCACAATATTAATGCTTCTCCTTCTACTTTGAGCTTTTATCAGATAAAATGTGCATTGGAATTTTTGCTAGGGTAAGGAATTCAAAATATCTATATATTCAAATGAGAAACAGGACAATGATAATCTTCTTAACCTGTATTCTTTATTATTGCATTTTCTGTTCTTAGAGATTTTTCATATCTATATCATACATTATTTATGTTTAAAAATGCTTTTAAAGTTCATAAAATTGAAAGTAGTGAAAATATGTTGTCTATAAATAACAGAGTAAAATAATAGAAGTGTTCAGGTTGCAAAAGACTGCATCCATCTCCCTGAACACCCAACGCATTTTTGATATCCAACCTGAACCTCCCATAGCACATCTTGACACCATTTCCTCTTTCTCTGTAACTTGTCACCTGGTAGAAGAGATTGACTCCCACCTTGCTACAGCTTCCTTTCCAGTAGTTGCAGAAACCAGTAAATTCTCCCCTCGGCCTCCTTTTCTCCAGGATAAACACCTCCAGCTCCCTCAGCTGCTCCTTGTCAAACTTGTGCCCCAGACTCTTCATCAGCTCTTTCGCCCTTTTCTGGATGCACTCCAGCACCAAAGTGTTTTTTTTTAAAGTGAGGGGCCCAAATCTAGGCACAGGATTTTAGGTATGGCCTTTTCTTGCTGTGGAGGTGATTAACTATTGGAATAATATACACAAGGAATGTGTGGATTCTTTACTGTTTGGCATCTTATAGACACTGACCTGTTGAGAACATATATTTTAATTTAAATGCAGAATTTTCTTATGTCTACATGTCTACATCTCAGGATTTTTAACCTTAAAATCTTTGTGATGGCTACAAGGTAACAGGTGAAGTAGCAGCAAAACCGGCATTAAAAAAGTTACATCTTGTTCAAGAGATTCCACTGTTTTCCTTTTTCCAGATACATTGTGAAAGTGTAAACTGAGATCTTGAGATCAACAGAAATTTTGGTCAGAGTTTGAAGGACATGGTTTAACTTTTTGAATTATGAAAATAATAAACCCCAGACTTGCTTCATGACTTTTAAAACCACACCCCTCTCTTGTAGAACTTGCAATCAGTAGTTCCATTTGACTTAAACAACTGGACCTCAGCTGTACACACGACAACTGCCACATTAAATCTGACAAGCAGCAGATGACAGTAGTGTTTACAAGGAAGCCCAGTTCAGTAAAGGTATTTTTAAAGTCAGCTCAGATCTGCTGACAAGATTTATTCAATTTGTTGAAGTAATGGGTTATGTTTTAAGAGAGTTTAAATGTAAGAACAAAGGACCTTCTGCCACAGGCTAGTCTATCATCTCCTTTTTACCTTGTGTGATCACAACTGGTCTCATGTTCATAACTCAGGTTTTAATATCCTTCCCTAGCAATTAATGACTTGTTCCAATAAGGTCCCAACTTTTCGTTTTTTCACTTCCCTGTGGGACTGGTAAGTTTCTGCTATAATAACTTATTTCTCCTTTCTGAAAATCCTTTCTCAGTAATGGCATTAAAATTAAAATTTTCTCCACATCACTTGTGAAAATCAAGTATTAAAAAGAATCTTAATAAGTGCAATCATACTTTAATCCAAAACCATTCTTAGTAAAGCTCTTTAATCAAAATTCTTTCACAATGGTGGCAAAAAAATAGGACTAGATTTATGAACTTATTTAAATGACTTCACAGCAAAAATAGGTCAGTGGGATGCAAAAATCCTACTGTTCTTATCCAACTAACTTTGTCTTTTGCTTTGAAACTTTGCATTCATTCAACACTTACAAAGTCTTTAAATTAACTTTTACTCAATAAGCCGCTTATACACTGTTGGGTAAAGACCTTCACACTGATTGCAAAATATGCTATCTTGAAATTATAATGGTAAAGTCATTGCATTTTAAAAGAATAAAGTGATGCGTAATTTGCATTTGATGCAAAACTTACACAGCTTTTCTAAGCAAGCAACTGCACTGACACTTTTCAGACATCTAAGACTTGCTGAAGTAATTTGTGTCTGTTTATGAGTCCATGATCCTCTCTAAAACACTAAAATGCACTGTCCACTTGTCTCTTCTACTTTTCTTGTCATCTGCATTTCTGCTGTGCTCTAGACAAGAACAAAGCTCGTCACCTTGACCCTTTTAGAAATGTTAATGATTTCATATTGAAGGAAAATATTTCATAAAGTATAGAAAGCACTATGAATGGAACTTCTAGAGCATGCAAAAATTTTAAAGATAGTTTAAAAAATGCTAACAATCCTCTGTGTTCCTGTAGAAAGAAAGAAAAAAAAATATTATAATATGTATGTTCTTTAAATTTTACACAGTGAATCATCTAATTATAGGAATGCAGAAGGCTTCTAAACTAAAAATTTCTTAACTAAAAAAATCACTTCCTACAAATACTGCATAAATGAACCCTAGTAGAACAATGAAACAGTCCCATTCCTTTAATTTCTCTTTTAGGTTGAAAACCTTTTGTCATCTCCAAATTTAAAGGCATTGTATTCCCTTTCCTAGTGCATTGCTTGCTTCTATAAGTTGTTATAAATCTTCTGTAAGATGCTAAGCAGCAGAGAAAAGCCTAAAGGAAGCTCAGTAATCTAAAATAATGTCTAAATGGAAGAAAAAATTCATCTTACAGATTAAAGTATATAAAAATGCATAGCTGAACAGTTTATAAATTCAGTTCTATAGCTGTCAAACTTCCTTTTTGACACATCTAAGGCCACTACTGAAACATAGGAATTTCCACAGCAAGAACTGAGCATATATCTCCAGTAACTCTTAATGAACTATAAAAGGAATGCATCTGTGATTTATGTATAACTTTTAATGAATTAGGGACTTATTTCCTACTTCACATGGACTGTTCTAGCAATTTATTTGCATTGTTGTTACCTAGTAACAGGATTAGTTCAAGCAGTCTATGGAAATAAAATATTTTGTAAAAAGCATCCACAGTGCTACAGTTACTACTTAAGGGACACGAATTAAAAGTCCCATTTTCATTAGTGTGCTGGTCTTGGCTGAGATCGAGCTAATTTTCTTCACAGAGGCTGGTATAGGGCTGTGTTTTGGATTTATGCTGAACACAGGGTTGATAATACAGGGGTGGTTTTATTATTGCTGAGCAGGGCTTGCACAGCACCAAAGCCATTCTCTGCTTTTCTTACTGCCACGCTGACAAGGAGTCTGGGGCTGTGTGGGAGGCTGGGACAAGACACAGCCAGGACAGGTGACCCAAGGGATATTCCATACCATATGACATCATGCTCAGTGTATTAAGTTGGGTGAAGAAGAAAAGGTGGGGAGGGGGGACATTTGCAGTGTTGGTGTTTGTCTTCCCAAGCCACCATTAAGTGAGATGGGGCCCTGCTTTCCTGTGGTGGCTGAACACCTGCCCCTGGGAAATACTTCACAACCAACTTTTTCAGTTGGTTTTCAACCAACTTTTACCACTGAGTAAAATTATATTCTTTTTAATATTCCAGATTTGACTGACAGTAGTGTAAGACTATCATAAAATTGCTATATGAAGGCCCCTCTTTTCCCTCGTACCAAACTCTTATGATCATGATGGCACTACTTTTAACTTCTCTTGTGTTGCTCCCATTAACTCTTAAAATATTTGAAGAAAGAAGATAGGCTGGCTATCTAAACAGGGTTCAGAATGCAGCTCTCAGAGGCAGATATCTGCTCAGGAAAGACAATTCTGAATATCTATATGAGCATAAAAGCAGTCATCCATGAATATTTTAGGCTTAACCATCATATCCAACCATCCAGAAAATCTGTAAGCACTCAAAGAGGATTTCTGTCTCAGACCTAAGTACCAGACACTCACTCTGATGATATTTAAGTGGCAAAGATTTCATCCCTGTGTTTTTTAAAATTTATGTTTATAACAGTATTGGTATTATTTTATAAAACATGTATTTTAATATTTTTATTATAGGGTATTATATGGACTCTGGATGAGCAGCAATCTCTTTAATACTGTAGAGAAAATGGAAAAATCTAAAGCCAGCAAACAGTCTTCCTTAGGAAGATATGGATTCAGACCATGTAAACCAAGCTGGGGAGAGCACTCACATAGCCCATGTCAGTTTTTAAACCTCTAATGAAAAACTTTGACACTAGCATGTCCTTGTTGTGTGCCTGCAGAAGAAGCCATCCTGGGGAACTAACGAGATGGAGCCAAATGTGTGACTTATGTCCCCACATGAAGAAAATTGCGACAGTCTTTGGATCTTATTTCCTAGAGAGGTTTTGCTTCATTCTTGTGTTAGTGCCAAAATTCATTTTAGCGCATATCATGTTACAAACATTTTGAGTGTCAACTGCTGTGAATGTCAGTGTTAGAAACCTAGATCTCACTCTGCACTGCAGCTTATTCATCAGTATTGGGAATCCTTCTTCCTAAGCCAAGACTTTTGACAGAACAACATGGTGCTGTTTGGGTTCAGTATACAACTAGATCTGGATCATGTAAAGAGATTTCATCAATGTTCTCAACAGAGATATTGATAGGGGAGAAGACTAAGCTCCCAGAATAGACATACAATGAAACCTCTCTATTGGTGAACTTTAGGAACTTGGGTGGTTCTTTTTGAAGAATGATGGTGGGTTTGGGTTTGTTTTTATTATTTTTTATTGTAAATATTTATGTATACATATATATGTATATATAGTTACTGTACTTTTGTTGCAGCCTTATATATAATCTCAAAAAAAAAAAAAATTCAAAAATCCAGACTATATTGTCTTTATGCTCTTAGTTTCCATTCTACTATAACCTGAAGCTTATGCCTCTCATAAGTCACATTACTCTGTTGTTAAAGAGGCATACAGTGGAATATTAATAAAATATTGAGGTGTACTTCCTAAAGATTTTGAGGAAAATTTCAGTAATGTAAACATGGAAAAGAAATTCTCTTTATTTAATGAGGCTAAAATCAAATGAACTATCTGCAATCTAAGATAAGTCAAACTTTCTACAGGAATATTAAAATGACAGAAATTAGTTTAGAAATAAAAATGTAGTACAGAGATTTAATTTCTTGCTATGTTCTAGCTAACAAAATCTCCTTTTTTTATGTCTTGTCATCTGAACATCAGTACCTAGATCCACAAAAAGGTATAACATCATTAGGTTGAAGTTTATAAAAGGCCAAGTTGCCACTGTTTTTCAGCGATTACTGAATATTAATGTCCTTTTGTCTTAAAATCTATTAATTCTATGCTACACAAGAACTTATCCATATAATTCCTGGGAAAGGGTTAATTTGAAAAGATAGTTTTGAACTTTGTTCTTGAACTGGCTCCTTTATATTTTTTTTTCCATTTCATTACAAAGAAACCCAAATGAACAACTATACATGCATACACTTTTTAGGCAAGTCAAATCATTCCTTTTGTTTTCAGAGGTGCTATGAGTTGTTTAAAAATGCACTGCTTCTCATCAGGTGTTGGCACTCTTCAGGTATGTAAGTCATGCTACCAAAGCTGTTTGCACGCCTGCATGACTGGATGTGCATTAATCACCTGGTCAAACACACTCCTTTTCATTTGATAGGCACACATCCCTTTGCTTGATGGATGACAGAATTTGTCTCAATTCACATAATTCAAATAGATAAGCTCTTGTTTATATTGAGTGTGTACCAACTTCCTCATGAAGTGCTAACAAGTTAAGTGTATGTTCAGTAACTTTTTTCTCCAAAATTATGTGGCCTCTTTCCTAAGAACGTAATAAAGAATAAATTCTAGACATGATAATCAACAGTTTTGCAGAAAAATGAGATTGAGAACTTGTGAAATAAGGGGCGGGGGGGAAGTTGAATTCTCTTTGCTATTAATTTCATAAATGGCAGGATAAGACTTCAGTTGTGATAATTTTTGAAGCTGGTGGGGTATGGGTTGGGATGTTTTTTCCCACAGATAACAAGTAAATATACTGTAATACAGGCTGTGCAAGGCAACACCAAAGTCCTCTAGAAAGAAAATTTTTGAACTAATCTTAAAAAGTCGTAACAAAATAGAATGTCATAACTAGTAGTAGCACAGTGCTGAATAGGAAACTGTCTGGTCATTAGAGACTGCCAAACCTACCACAACACTGAGCCATTCCTGTTTGTCTTGAACCTCTATCCATTACAAAACTACAAAAGAGAAATGAACAATTTCTTCTTGTGGTAAGTGGAGAGAGGATGCTTTGATATATGTATGCAAAGCATAGAGAAGAAATGATGTATAAAAAGTGGTAAAAAAAGAAATTGTAAACTAGAAGTAGGTTTAAATTTCCCAGAAACTATCTTTTTTTGGGATATTCTATGTTCACAAGAATGACTTAATGGCTTTAGCCAGAACTGAAAAATAAAAAAAAGTCTTTGATATTCTGTTCTGGGTCACCTTGTTTTGTGCACTCCTTTCTTGATCTCCACTGGCTTTGCTAACATCTGAGTCTTGTTTTAAGCTTGCTGATTGTATTGAGTTTGTATTTGCTACGCAATAAGCTGGCACTAAGAAGGATTTTGATCTTTAATCTGGTTCAAGGGATGCTAAGCAGCTCTGATTGCAGCCATGGGCAATACATGTACTAAATGAGATTGAAGGACAAATTAAAATAAATAATGTTTGAGTAAATCACTTTGTCCCAGTTAAATGCATTTAACAATTTCATTTTCCCTTGCAAAGCAGGTTTTAAACAAATTAACAAGTGTTTTATTTTTTTTTTTTTCTGATGTAAATATAATGAATCTTTTTCCACACAGGAAAACTAACGTCATTGAAGTTGTGTTTCTCCTGGATGTATTACAATAGCTTCAAACCTTTTGGGTAGAAAGCAGAGGAGAAGTCACAGATCTGTAAAATATCATGCTGTATTTATTGCCAAAGGGAAGACATGGGAAACGGGTTAAATCTTCCTTAACAATCATACTTCACTTGAGCAATGATGTTTTAGGCATTTTTGACCAACAGTAGTTCCTGCAGACAGACAATAGCAACTTTATACAATTTTCACTGCTTTAAGAAATAAAGTCTAGTAATGAATTAGATAAAAAAAAAAAAAAAAAAAAAAGGAAATCAGTTTCATTTGATCTGGTCATTTTAGTAACATTCCACCTGCAAATATTTACATTCCTTAGGGTAATATTTTCATGCTGTTCTATATTTGATGAAGAGAAAGCTAAACAATAAACTAAAATAAAATTATCTAGTGTAATTAGGGGAAAAACTAGGAAGGATAAAGCATAATATATTACTAGAAGGATTTTTTTTTTCAGCAGATTATCTGTATTAGGTAAAAAAACCCTTTA
>VXBN01003343.1:0-16511 GCA_013397395.1 Sinosuthora webbiana | reverse complement strand
AATCCCTCTTGGGCTACAATTTCAAGGAGAAAAAAAAAATATATATATAAAAATATACCTGACAGCCCTTTGGAACCTGTGATCATCAATTACTTCTCTGCATGCGAATATGTTTGAATAGTTCAATATCTATAAAATATGAGAAGTCAAAGCAGCATATGCACTTGTTCAAAACAGAAAAGTGCTTACAGAATAAACTCTCAGTGACATACTCTAATTTCTAGAATTTTTTTTATTTTTATTTTTATTTTTTATTTTTTTTTATTTTACTGCTTACATGCACAGTTGTGAGGAGATATGTGTGTTTTTTTCATGGTATATCCTGATGCCCCGGCATGATTCAGAATTTATTTTTGTATTATATAATTCACTTCTGAATTATAGAACTCAGAATTTAATACTGCATTACTGCTAATTTTTTTTCTTTATCATTTTGTCAGAGATAACTGACAGATAGGTCAGATAGGCAGAGTAGTTTTGATAACTACAAAAACATAAACTTGTGGCTGGTGAACTTTTATATCTGCAACTTTGGAATATAATATAATCTTCATGTACCCATACCAGAATTAAAATACTTTCCTGACCACTAAAGTCAGCATGGATAACATATTGTTCTCCATTTATTTTATCATCTTTCACTGTAATTCATGAATCCTGGTAGCTCCAAAACATGTTTAGATCAACCAATTCATAAAACTGCTTATTTTTCATTATTTTCTAAAATTAACATTGATTTGGTGAAATTTGTAAATTGTTAGAAGACAGAAAAATGTTGCAATGGGTATATTGCATTATGCAGTTATGACATGCTGAAAGCATTAAATATAGACAAGTTACAACACTCAGTAGTCTAGGGACCCTAAAAATTTAATAAGCTGTAGCTGTGGGCAAGAATCTACCAGCTGCAGGGACAGAGAAGGAGGAAGTTCTAATCTATTGGCAGCATGTATTTTTTTGGCAAAAGTCATGCATCTTCATAACTGTTTTCTAATTCATTATTGAAAATTTTCACAAATTTTCATCTAATGCATATATATCTATTTCTCTTTTTTATATCTTTTGCCACAGTTGCAGTAGAAAAAAACTCAGATTCCAAAAAATCTTGTTTCAGTGATTAGGAAATATTGAGGAGCTGAATATATTTTTTTTTAATATTCTGAACATAGTCCTCTGTTCCCAATAAACTGTTTATGACCATTAGATTGATCTTCTTGAACAGTATATCTTTTTCACAAATATTCAGTAGGCAGAAGCTATGGTCACGATATAGATGTTGAAACAAGATGCTATGAAAAGAAAATCATCAGTTCAGTCTTTCGGTAGCCAAACTTAACAGTCAATGCATAAACAAAAATCACATGACATTAATTTTAGGTATTTATTCAGATCTACACTTCAACTTTATTCTCCAGTCCTGCTGGATTAGATCACACGTACTGTGAACCTAGAGCACTTACAGCCCATGGGGTTTTTTTATTACCACAGCAGAGATATTTGGGATTAAGGACCAAAAAGTCGTGTTCGTATCCCTTTCCAACCTGAAATGTACTTTAGCTGAATCTGAAAGAGCCCGAGTCTTTGTAACCAACGAGAGTTCTGAAAAAACCTGTGATATATCACTAGTTATATTATGATGTTGTGATGTCAGAATCTAGGTTGTGCACTGTGAATGAAGAATTCAGCTTATAAAGATCTTAGAAAAATCCCATTACAGAAGTCACTCATTTCTAAAAGTGCTCCATTCACATTAGGCTGATGCAACATGAGATGGACTGACTTTCATTTAAATTCTGGTGCGTTTGAATTCTCCCTAGAGGTACAGCTTTTTCTTGTTCAATTTATCTAAAACTCTATCTTGGCTAGAGGACACCTTTGCTTAAATATACAAAGGAAAAAAAATGACAAAAGAAAAAACCAAAAAGCCTCTTTTGCATGTTTTTGATTTTGTTGGTGGTTTTGTTTGTTTGGTTGGGGTGTTTTTGGTTTTTTTTGTGTTTTTTTGTTTGTTTTTTTTGTTTTTGTTTTTGTTTTTGTTTTTGTTTTTGTTTTTGTTTTTGTTTTTGTTTTTGTTTTTGTTTTTGTTTTTGTTTTTGTTTTTGTTTTTTTAATTTAGGGGAACACTATCAACACATTCTATTAATTGCATTGCAAAACACAGAGTAAAATTTAAAACACACTGGTTCACAACTGTTCATATTTTTTCTCAGTCTTAGATCAAGTGATATGCACTTTAAATTTGATGGGAAGCAAAGGTAAGATTAAGTTGTCTATATGGAAATCTCTCAGTTCACAGGTGAAATGCAATAACTTTAACAGCATACAATGCAATGTGACAGAGAGAATAAAAACTTCTTAAAAAGCTCTAGAGTAGAAAATATTATTTTTCAGATTTGTAGTGTGATGACCTCAGGCAACAACCATCCAGCCTTTTTCTCACTCCCTTCTCCACAGCACAGAGAGAAAATAAAAAGAAGGTGAGAAGTCTAAATGATCAACATAATGACAGTTTAATAGAAAAAGCAAAGGCCGCGTGTGAAAGCTAAAGGGAAAAAAATGGAATTTCTTCTAAAAAGGAATTTATTCATTACATCCTATCAGTAGGCAGATGTCCTTCTGCATCCTGGAAAGCAGGGGCACATATTACAGCTCTTTGGGAAGACAAATGCCATAATCTGTACATGTCCCTTTCCTATCTTCTTTCTTGAGCATTTGGCATGGAATATCATAAGCACAGCATATGGTATGGAATATCCCATCAGTCAGTTTGGAACCACTGTCCTGGCTATGAGGCTCCCAGCCTCCTGCCTATCCTCAGCCTACTCACTGGGGCATTGGGCAGAGGAAATGAAGATGAAGGAAGGGAGAGAGAAAAACTTGACACTGTGCAGGTACTGTACAGTAATAGTCCAAATCACTGGTGTGTTATCCACAGTGTTTTAGACAGGAATTCAAAGCACAGAAAACTATGAGCTGCTATGAAGTAATTTGACTCTATCCCAGTCAGACCTAGTACGAAATTATATCTTCCAAAAATGATGAAGGCAGGCTGTGATTTATAGAGAAATTTTGCTTGGAACTTTAACTAGTTCCCATTATTATTGCTACAGTTGCAAGAACAATTTCAGTTGAAACCTATTAAAAAAATTAAAAATTTAATTCTGTATTTAAGGGAAAAAGTCCTTCCTAAAGTAAGACCTTAAAAAGGCTTACAGCTGAGCAAACAAATATGAGATAATCAAAATGTTCATAATTTTTTGGCATAAACTCATGCAGTAACGAATGAATATATTGCGTCTGGGATTTACACAGAACAAGTATCAACATTGTCTCTTATGCATTACTTTACGCAGTTAGGCTAACAACTCATTAAAATTCATAACTGTATTTACAAATGAAGAACACACTTTTGATCTTCCAGCCACTGCAAGCATTATCTACAAAAACAGTGGAAACACTAGATCTACAAGGAAATCCAAAACACCAAAGGTTTTATCAGAAAACACAGACATTATGTTTCCTGCAACTATCAAATCAGTAAAATAAAATTGCAGCTATTTTCAAAATAAATGAAAATTCTCCCATTATGATTAATCTTATGCTAGGAGGAGAATAAAGAAAAAAGATGGTAAAATTGCTTTTAGAGTTGGGATGAAGAGAAGCATAGGATGAGGTGGACTTTGTTGAAGTATAAGATGAAATACTTCTAAGATATCAGCCTAACCCCAAGTTCATACTCACTGGCAAAAATATCTTTTCAGACTACAAGTATATAATGTTAATATTTATATTTTTGAGTATTTTTTTATTATATTAATCATCATCCATAAAAAAACTCCTTAATTATGAGTACTAGAATCAATCTATGCATAATTCCTGTGGGGAAATTTCACCTAAACAGAAAAAAAACACTTGCTACATTATAAAAATCAGTCGAACTACTAACAGCCCTTTAAATTGCATAAACATGGAACAGATCTGCTGTAAGAGGTGAAATTATTATCCCTTGCACAGAAAGGGAGTGCTACATCACTCCTGAGCTTGTGAAGGAGGCAATGGAAAGGCAATACCTTTCTCACTAGATAGAAGATGTACAATCATCAGAGAAAATTTTTTTTTGCCCTTTCCTGCCAGGGTTCATTTCTAAAATCATCCTGCTTTACCAACACTTTCAAAAAGCCACCAAATTTGGAGTAAAATGGATCTCCAGTACAGTAGGTCCTAGAGATGTAGTTTCTCTAGTGCACCTGCCTTTTGGTTGATTGCTTATGCTTTAGAACCAAGGGACAAAAGATGTGATGGTCTATCAGATATAAATTCCACAGTGCTACAAGAGTGACAAAAAATGACATTTCTGGTGGTAGAAAAACCATTTTCTTTCAGACTGAATGGATCATAAGAAGTTAGAGAACATTAGATGTCAATTACATTAAATTTGACTAAAATAAAAAATGCTACTTTTTACATTAACTTCACATTTAAAAAATCAACTATATTTGAAAACATCTAGGAAAAGTTGTAGATGTAATTTGAGCAATTCTAGCTCAGTCAAAGAAATAATCCAGGAAAAAAGTTAGGATAAAAAAATTCATCTAAGTAGATAGGTACATAACCATAAAAGTAGCTTTTAATTTGTATATGACATATAAAAAGTGAATTTATAATCAAAAAAATAGAAGTTCATTCATTTTATCATTGGGAAGAAAGATCTCCAATACTAAGAAATGTACTAGCATAATAATATTCCTCTGTTTTGTATTTATCAAGTTTTGAACTGAGTACCTACTAAGAAAAAAGAACTAACTAAAACTCTTTGCAACAGCATCCAGTTTATCTATGAGTATAGAGGAAAGGCTTACTATCACGATAGAATTTGACAGTATATGGTATTGATCAAAAGCAGTATTGACATCACTATGTTGAGATATAATTTGAAGTCTTTTCTTATTTTTGTTCACAGGTATTGAGTGAAGACCCTCTTAAGATAACAAGGAGATTACATATCTACAGTTTCCTAGTGCCAAAGATTTTTCTTAAGCCTCGTCTCTCCTGTTCTTTGTTATAGCTTCACTTCCAAACCATCAGGAAAAGGTGTTCTCAAGGAAGAATGAGAGGAGAGAGGGTAAAGTCACTTTGATCCAACTACCACTAGGATTAGATTTGCTGTTTTAGAAATGTTGTTAGAGGTAGTTTTACCTTCACTCTCCTCACAATTTAATGGGACATTTTTGTGGCCATCAGCACTGCCCCATTTCACCTTTTGTTGTTTGGTACTGATCCTCCACTGGAAAAGTGATATTGTTGGAATCATCCTGCATTTTATTCTCACAGTGGAATGATAGCAAAACCTATTTGAAGAATTGTATTGAAGAATTATATTTCTCTTTATCTGATAAATAAGAAGAGTAATACTCATCTTCTAAGAATTAACTTGGCAAAACTTCAGAACTGAATGAAATGTGCCTTTTAAAAATTTGTAAATAATTTCCCATATGTGGTCTGTATTAATTTCACTTTTTGTATTCAACTAACAGCTGCTATAAACTTCTTTCTAAAAAAACCCTGTATCTGTGGTTATCCATTGTGATGGTAATGTAACAAAGCATGGGTGAAAAATGTAACAGTAAATCTTAAAATCATTATGCAAGACAAGTCCATATGAAACCAGTTTTTCTCTGCTGGGTATAACAAACAGTTTTTAAATGAATGAGTAAAATTTATGGGACTGTATCACCTACCCAAATGCTGTATGACTCCTTGGGAAGTTGTCACACTAAAAATTCTGCCTGCTTTTCTAGGAAATGGCAGGAAACAGATCACTTTGTATTGTGAAGATTCATAATGCTTCTAGTTTCTTTATTGCAAAATATTTTCATGCTCTGGTTATAATTTGTAGGAAAGATTCTGGAAAATTAACTTTATTGAGTATCAGTGCAAGTATTTGTGGGCAATTTAACAGTGGAGTTATTTTCATGGATGACTTGGAAAATGTGATTATTTAGTTTCTCACAAATACTTTTTTCCTTTTGCCCAATATGATGATACAACAAGGTATTTGTGAATGTCTTATGAACAGCATATTTGCAGATCTTAAGAAAATTAAACTCATACCAGATAATTTTAGTAATGACTTGGACAGCAGCAATAAATTATAAATAAAAAAGTCATAAATTAGCAGACATACTTCAAAATTAGTTTTCGTGAGTAATATTTAAAATGGTTATCTGTGTCACATCTTTTGTATATAAATCACAAAGATACATATCTATTAAATAAATTATTATATCTAAAATAATTTACCATTATCTCCCAAAGAAATTGTATATACATAAGAGCATTCCAGAGATCAGTCCTCCAGCTAATCCTGATTCATGGTGCCACTTTATGCATGGCTAGTAGAAGTGAGAACATTTTATCTTTTCCTAAATGTCTTTTGAAGTTTATGGTCATTGAAAAATCCATGCAAATAGATTGGTGAAGTTAATGATATATTCAGGTCTCATACAAAGTATCAAAGCATTATGGTGACTTAAATTCCTCTAGAAACAACAAGAGATTAGATGGAAGAGTTTGCTAACATGTCTCAGGTGTTTTTTTCTCATTCAGATGAATATGTTCATATAAACAGAAAAGAATATTATAGCATCAATCTATAGTAGCTCTAACACTTTATGTTAAAGGATGTTAGGCACAAGGCTGACTCCAACAGAATCATTTCAGGACTCTCTCCTGACAGCCACTGGAGCCCAGTTCCTCGGGGACCCAGGATTATGCCCAGGCTGAAGGACACAGCTGCCACTTTCCTGTTTGCAGGCAGAACTTGAAGTGAATTTCAGTCCACATCCCAGAGACACACACAGACACACACGTGCAGGATAATGGCATGGCCAGCTACACAGGCTGTCACAGACAAGGCACTGCCTTCAACAGTACCTGCATACAGGACTCACAAAAATGAAAGCACAGACATCCCAAACCCCTTGCTCTTGGGCTGGCAGAGGCTGGATTTCACTGATACAGGCTTACATATAAAAACTGTCTGGATGCACAGGCACAGGGGCATTTCTGGCTCCCCTCAATGCTTATACATCCCCTCTGGCACCCCTGCCTACATCCCGGTCCCCTTACTTATGGTTCCACTCACCTACTGATCCACCTTGCTACTGGCTGCACACACACAGTACTCGCACACTCATCCCACAGGCATCCCACGATCATGGATCCTCTGATCCTCTGTCCACCTGGTACCTGTGTCCCAGCCTGAGACTCTTCTGCTTGCTTGGTGGTTCAGATTGAGGTTTTCTAGCAAATGCCTACAGACAGCTCAAGCACTCCAGGACTGGGAAGATAAAGACGCTTGGAGCTCCAGCAGCCAACACCCAGCACATGGGCTGTGTCCTGAGGACCTGCCACAGTTCCCCTCACTGAGATCCTCCATCACACCAGTGACCCCATTATCTGTTTTTCGGGATTCATACCATTGCTGCCCCATTGTAGGAGGTTAACAACCTCCACTTCCTCCAGTAGGTGGCTTCAAGACTCCACTTTCTCTCATAGGTGACCACAGGTCAGGGGAACCCACACCCCCCATCTGACTCCAGCAACTGGAACCAGCTTTTGCTCTCACACAGAGTTCTCACAAGCTCACTTTGTCCTTGCAGCATACACACACAGAGGATTGAGAACGACACTGCAGAGGTGTAAGAAGAGGCTGCAAGAGGGTAGGATAGACTGTGGTGATCAGACACAGGACTCAGTCAGACAACAGTACTGACCAATTCCATTTTACACACAACAGGACTCTTTGTAGCCTTTTGTGTGTGTTTCCCCCTTAGCTCCCTGATCTTCTTCTTTCATCACACAGTCCCGCTGGTGAGTCCCCCCATACAGTCCCTCGGGTTTACAAAGTCCTCCTTTGCCTGTTCCTTGATCATGGCCCATTCATTAATACTACTACTGACCAGGTCAGTTTCTTGTCTTTGTCTCCATATTGGCTTTTAGTTTTTCTCTGTGTATATTTTGTCTATGGCTTCCTCCCTTGCCTTAATATTCCATCTAACAATGTCCTTAATCAGATAATACTATGGAAATAAACATTTCTGTATTTCATCTTCTCTTACCAACTCATGCTTCTGACAATGATTAATATTATCTGATCAGATTTGTGCTTCTCTATGATCTTTCTGATTGAATATCCAAGTTGTCTTTACTGGCAGCTATACACTATATTTGCGCATAAGCTTTATGCTTTTTTTTCCCTGATTCTATATTTTTTCTATGAGGGTCTCCATAGGATGTGGCACTAGATTTCCAAGCAGAAAAAATCAGACCTTAAGAAGTGGAGACAGGAATTTCATGAATTGAAGAGTCATATTTTTATTAAAATGTGTTACAGTGATACTGTGTATTTTCAGAAGGTGGTGATGAAGCAAATAAAATTCCAATATTTTCCCCTTATTATTTGATTAATTTTTCTGGGTGAATTTTATCTCACTAATTTCTCATGTTAAAATTAAATTAATTAATTGAAATATTTTCAGTTAAGCATTTAATAAGGGTTTCAACAACTCCAACTCACAGAGAAGTACTCATGGGAAAAAGGAGTCTTTTCTCTTTTTGCAACTCAGAAATTCTTCAGGTAATACAAGTATGAGGCCAATATCTGTTTTTTCAAGAAAATAAAATAAAGGTAGTCTGAAATATTGAGACTTTACACACCTAGGAATTTGAGAAAATAACTAAGAAAAAAAAAGTAGCCTCTCGTCAGGATGTTTAAACCCACAGGAATGAGTCCCTTCTTCTGCTATAATACTGAATTAGTTGAAAAAATAGATATTTTTAAAGTTAGCATTCTAGATTAAGAAGGTCTTTATTGCAAATCTTATATGAACACAAAGGACAATCATATGTACTTACTTTTATAGAAAAGATTCATTGAGAACCCATAAAGTACGTGCATCCAAATGGAAAAAATACTGTCTGCTTCCATCTCCTGGTGAAGAGACACAAGCAGAGTTTCATTTGCATAAATTTTTTATTCATAATTCCTTCAGTGACACATGGGAGCGATCATCACAATACACAAACTCATAATTAGTTGAGAATTGGAATTGCATGGAGAGAGGTGACAAGGGATTTCTTTCATGTAGCTAAAAGAACATCTGTGAGGAAAGGACTCACAGATGTTGAAGTATCCTGCAAGTTATTAGTTGTCAGGCCCTGCAGACGATGTGCTATTGAGAGGTGAAATATAGGTGTTTCTTAAATGAATCTACAGAAGGCAGAAGAAGAGCTAGGTGAAATCCAATGATAACTTTCCTAACATTTTCCTAGCAGGGTAACAAAGTCACATTTCAGTGTTTCAAGTGTTCTTATCAATTAACAGAAAAGGAAGCATAGAGATAAGTTGATCAGGAAAGGTGTTGTTTGGCTGTTTTGGTTTGTTTGTCTGTTTATTTTTTAATCTAATAGATATTCTATCCTAATCAAAAAACTTGTCATCATGACTTTTTTAGAATAATTCATTTTTATTGAGAAAATTAGTAATTCAGAATTTCAGGAAATTTTAGAAGTTTCTCTTGCTACGAATTTGGATATAGTACTTACTAGCTTGTGTTTGAGTAACTGTTAGGGTTTTATGAATATCAGACTGTAACTGTATTATGAAGTTATTTCACTGCTTTATTCCAGTGCTCTAATCTCCTTATCACACCCGCAGGGATGTGTATTCCCAAGCTCTGTCCAGGAAGGAACTTATGTTTTTTTGACAGGGAAGCTGACCAGCTGTACACACTCGTATCTACTCAACAGACAATATAGGTAATTTTGTTTCTCCAGCTTGGAAGTGTCTTCCAATACAAAGCTACTTTTCTCCACTCAATACCATGCTTCACAATAGCACATTGCATACTTTCATGCTATTTTTGACAATACACTTGTCAGAGTTTCAGCACGGTATAGAAAACAATCTGGAGTGTCGCAGAAGATTCCTCATTAGTCATTTTTGTCTCAGGTATCAGCACACAAAAGCTGGTAGGGATCAACTAGCTGTAGGGACCTTGTGCTGTTTCAAAATCTTGCTGTTGGGAGGATTCCCAGCAGAATTACAAGGAGGTCACTTGCCATATCTGCCATATGGTCAACACTTTGCAGATGGTAACTGTCACTCTCAACTTCTTTTTATGAGCACAGGGAACACAGATTGTGTGCAGAGCCAAGAATTTATTGTTAATACAGTTAATGTTTTAACAGTGTAAATAAAATACAACAAGCATTTCTCATTAGTCCAGTTAAATTAATTTAAACATTGATAGTCAAAATTATGAACCCAGAACAGAGAATTATCCAAGACAATGCATTTAAATTTATTCTTGTCCAATAATATTTAGATCTTCCCTACTGTTTCTTGGATATTGTTCTCACTCTCACAATATTCCACTAGTCTTAGGTTTAACGGTGCTAGCTGGTCTTCCTCAAAAAGACTTCACAAAGAGTGTGGTTGAGTTATGACAAATCATCCTTACTTCTTCCTCTAGGAATATTACCATGTTCATAGTGGAGTGCTTCTTCCTACTCATATTTGAATCTGGTTTTAAGTTAGTTGTGAATATTTTCTAACACGTTGCTCTTTCTCATTGCTAAAAGTTCCACAGTCAATTGTGGTTCCAGTACCATCCTAAAGTATAGCCTGATATGAATCATCTCTGTTTTAGGGGATCAAGAATAACCCACCAGATAGTAAGGGTTCATTTGGGTGGCCTCCAAATTCAACACATCTGCACTAATGGTGCTAACAGTTAGTTATTTTACTAACTGAAAAATAAGGGAAGAATTCCCTTGGAATTTGCTTGCTTTGTAATGAAGTTGTACAAGACACAAGCATGGTGTAAGCTAGAGAGGTGAAATGTAAAAGGATTTAAAGCTCATTTTTTATTTAAGTATGTGTTGATGTGCACTACAAATTAGATCTGCCAATGTGCAAAA
Source organism: Sinosuthora webbiana (assembly GCA_013397395.1). Classification (NCBI taxonomy): domain Eukaryota; kingdom Metazoa; phylum Chordata; class Aves; order Passeriformes; family Sylviidae; genus Sinosuthora; species Sinosuthora webbiana. The sequence goes on along the minus strand of VXBN01003343.1, from coordinate 5,528 downwards.
TCTGTAAATTAGCCCTCATCTGTGATAAAGAAAAATGACCTCAGCCCCTGTGACATGCAAAAATGACATCACAGACATGGTCAACAAGTACTCAAAACCAGCTGGACTGAACCCCTGAGTGTTTGGGCAGGTTGTAACATTGACATTCTCCATTTAGTCATTGAAAATGGGACCTCATGTAATTTATTTCTGTAGGTCTCATGAACAGCTGAAAAGAAAAGCATTAATATTACTTTATTTACATACGCATTATTACATACACAACAATTAGTCTAATACGAATTAACATTGCTAGACAGAAAGGACCAACTACATTTAAAAAAGAATAGACTTCAGGACTTGTTAATCTTCAAAATCTTCCTAGTCAAAAGCAAAGCAAACTAATGGCAAGAAATAGCCATTCTCCTTAACACTTTACCATTAGGCTTTCCTTTATACTCATACATTTACTAGAATTTGTTCTGGAATTCAAAAAATCTCCACAGAAAAATGATCTTGAAAATTCTCAAAATATCTTATATCAGATTAGCAGTGTCTAAGTTTGAAAGCAGAATACATATGAAGAACATCTAGACTAAAAAAAAAAATTAGACAAAAAACAAAGTAGAATAGACAATATAATACCTATTGTATACATAACAGTAGCACATATTTCTGTTGATATGAGTGAAAACTGAAGTGTTTTGTTTCTTTTTAAATTTTATTTATTTTTTGAACTCATGTAGCATATCTGTAGACATCTTGATAATAAATCTTTCTGATAGGAAGTCGCCACCTTTTGACATCCCTTTAGATAGGGTTACAACACTTTGGCAACAACAGGATAAGTCAGATCCAAGCATCTGTAGATGCTCCAGATGGTTTTCAGTTAATGGTGGTGTGAGGAACTGACTTCCAAGCGTAGCCCCTGCAGTTCTTTCACTCTGCAGTCATAAAAGTGTCCTGACAACAGCAGGCAGCTCCCTCCATGCTGTGCATGAAGAGAGCAACCACAGAAGGTGCCCTAAATATTCATAGCGTTTTGAGCAGCACTCGGGGTATGAAGTAATTCATACTACTTCATATTACTCCACCATAATGAAGTAATAATGACTCTGAAAGACGCTTAAAGAAAATGAATCTGAAGAACTTGTGATGCCCATAAATGTAAACAGAAGATATATACTAATAGTTTAAGATAACCTAGGGACTTTGGTGTGTAATATACGCTTGCTTGTCTTCAGAAAAGTCTGTGGGACAGTGCTCATTATTACTACCAAGAGTAAATGCATGACACCCAAAGAGGCCATCTGTTGAGTTGGATAGTCTGCAAAAAAAAAAAAAAATTGCCATAAAAGCTCCCCTTCCAAGTTCTCACAATGACAATGTTGTATCCAACTCAAAAAAGCCATCTTTACTTTCAGGGGTATAACTTCACAAATAAATGAGGCTTTCCACACAGTTTAAAGGAACTTTAAGAGCATTGCTGATGACTCCAGAAAATAACAATGTTGAACACATATCTGGTTGATATTTCCGAATAGTTCTCTTTTTTTTATAAAAAAAGCAGGAAATCTTTTTTAGCTTATATAACTATTTTTGATTTTTATAAATGAAAAAAAACCACTTAGATTTCATTATGCTAATTACAGGAGTTAAAATTAACTAAACGTCTGCCCACATTGCAGTATGGTCATGATTAAGGAAAGATTGCACCAAGGGGAATGCCTATGCTGCAGATATGGGTGTGTTGCCCAAACTTCTGAGGCAAGTTCACGTACGGAAAGCAGTCTAGTCAGTCTAACCACATAGACAAAGAGCTCTGCTTGGCTTAGTTTTCCCAGCCAACCAGTCAATGCTGCAATGGTTAACATGCTTCTAGTACTCAAATTGGAGCACAAAAATCTTGTTCAGCATTTGTCAACTACATTGAGATCTGAAAAAGTTATATAAACTGTGAAGAAACAGCCACTATAGATGCTAATAGGATTTTATTTTTCACAGTTTTTAAAATTGCCTTAGCTACTTTTTAGACCAAGTTTTTCCCATTTAATAACTAAAGCGATGAGAGAAGTGTGGGTTTCTTTGCAGACATGAGTAGGAAGGATGCACTAGCAGGTGTATACCATAAATTATCAGTTGGCAGGGAGGAATCTTTTTGCTGTTCTCACGCACCTCTTCCTACTTCTTTTTTGTTGTTTGACTCACACTCATTGTCACAAGAACACATGGTACAAAAAGAAGGTTTTGTTCATATGATATTGCCCATGTAAGGAAATTTTTTTTTTTGTCTGTGTCACCCCGTAGTTATTTTTGTCACCTGCAGAGATCAGTAGAAAAGCTGCTGTTTTAACAGCCATTGTAAGTGAACTATTGTGAATCACAAAAGACAACTCAACTATGGTTTTTGGCAAAAAGACTTTTCTTAATCATCTCTTCTTCAAATCCATTTGGATAATGATAATCTGTATGACAATAAAAATTAACGTTTTTTACTTCAACCCTTTATTATTTGTTTTAGTATGATTAAATAAAGTTAAGAACTTAGCTCTACATGACAGCTAGTTATATAAAGATTTTCAGAAGCAAGATAATACAGCACATTTAATATACATTAAAATTGGTTCTTTCCTCCCCTAGATTTTACAGTCTCTTACTCACAACAGGATTACAATCACTGAAATATTTTATTCCTTCTTAATATTGTGTTTATATACCTTGATAGTCCAACTTTTTTAAAAGTCACAGCATGGATCGCCTTCATATAAATAAGAAAACAGTCACAGAAAATTTACTGCCTTCTCTTTATCATTTAACTTACTTTGGTTATCAAGAAATGTTTTTACATCAACAATTGTATGTTAAGCCACCAAAACTGGGGAATTAATAATTAATCACTACAAAGTTCTGCAACTGTTCGTTTAAAATGGAATTTAATGGACCTCTATGGTCAAGTGTTCCTTTTTGCCCATGGTATGAGAACTTAAAATAAATATATAATAACCTATTCCTATACTGAACTTTAAATTTGTGCCAAAACGATTGATACAAAGCCAAAAACTACATCAATTTTTTTGGTACTGTAAAAAATTTATAACACTTCAAAAAAAGTGTTTGGTGTCAGAACAAAATTTTTATGATTATTTGGCTTTTCATTAAAACAATGAAGGTTTATAAATGTCTTAGAATTTGTTCTGATTAGTCATTATTTTCTCTAAAAAAATTTCTTAGCAACCATGGATGTGCATTTTTTCTGCCAAAATATTTTATTATGCAACATACAGGAATTAAAAAGGAGAAAAAGAAAAAGCTTTTTAATATATTGAATTTATAAAAGCTCATGTTTCTGGTGGTTATACATTTTACATGCAAATAAGAATAAAATTCATACCTCAGAAAGTGTAATTTTACCCATTCACAGTAAAAAGCTGTGGGAAGGTTCTGGCAAAGAGAGGGGATCACTGCCCAACAAAATAAAACCCCTGGGGGCTGAAACTGGGAAGGCTGCAGGGCTGCATTCATACTCAGCTTGCAGCAGTCAGAAGGCACCAGTTCATGGGGAAGTAACATATACTAATTAAACCAAGCAGATCCCAGTAATGAGGAGTAGGTGATCCCTACCATGAACGGCATATCTGTGCCTCAGGAAAGGAAGCTTATTTTATATCTTCTGTGAGTCTTGCCAATCTCAAAGAGTTTCTGCAGATAAAATACAATTCACTACAATGCTTATGATATGTTTCCATTTTAAAATATGTTTCTTTGAAAATTATATGATGTTGATACCTAGTTTATATTATCCTTGATACTAGCTGAGGCAACACTTGTTCAGTTTCAGTTGAAAGAAAATTCTTCCAGCCTTGCAAAGTCATCCTGGAATTCAAGAGTTAATTTATATCTGTTTATGTCTAATGTTAAAGTGAAAAATAAGGCCACAATTTGTTGTTGAAATTAAAAAAATATTTAGTGGTTCTGTTGATGAAATACAAGTCTCATTAGAATTTAACTTACTCCTTCAGATTTCTATTAGGTCTTTAAAGATAATATAGAGGGTTTTTTTCTCCCCGTAAGAAATAAGCAGCTATGACTGCAAGATACATATATGAAGCATATCCTTTCAGTGAGAAATAGAACCATACAAATAACTATTTTGTTAAATTTTTCACATAGTAACAAGTTCTGTCTGTCTGTACTCATAATTCCCAAATATTAAAATTTATTCTCTTAAATGGTACTCAAAAATATGAAATTAATTCTCAATCAGGGTTAAAGCAATCAATTAAATGAAGTGACTTTAGTCTTGAATAATATAAATCTATAACACTAGTATTTGGACAACTGATTAATTGACATAATTTTGCTTTTACCTGGTTTCTTCAATTAGGTGAACAGCACTGTACCAAAACTTAATAAAAATTGTTCAAAAACAAAGAAGGAATCAAATGTGTTAATTTTATTTGCATAATGTTATCAGTGGAATAACCTAACTGATACTGCAAAAATCTGAAGAAAACAGGTTCATCAAAATTATGTAAATTCTCCCATCGTGCAAATGGCCTTTACTTGTTTGACAATTTGAGAAAGGAAGAGAACAAATTAAAATGAAAATCAATTTCTAGCTCCTTGATCACAGTTTGATGGTCATTTATACTTAGATTTGCTGTAAGCAATTTATTTTAAGAGTACGAAGGACATGAATAATTTCTGTTTTCTGGAAGTGAAGGTTTTACAGTTTTCTTTTACCAATGAAGTTATAATTATGTCTTGAAGAATGGATTTAAATTACAAGAGTTTGCCAAGATTCAGAGGTCTGAATCTCAATTTTACCTTTTGCATACATTAAGAGAACTACTTTTTGGCTCTAACTCCTGAATTCACTTTACAAATTAATTAATTTGTGGCCATACATAACTAAGAAAAAGAAATCCACCATCCATATTTAAAACAGTTAAACTCTAAAGCCTCCAAAGTTGACATTTTAGTCCCCAGCTAAATATGCAAAATGCTGACTACCTTTTGTTTCACTGGCACCTGTTAGAATCAATTCAGGAAGATGCATGCTCAGAGCAATTCAGTGAACCATGGAAAAATTTATTCCTGGTTTTAATAGGCACTGGGTTCAGTTTCTCATGGAGCATTTCACAGATTTATTTTGGACATCCATAGTTAATTGAAGAACAGAATAGAGAATGCAGTAATATTCCTTTCTGATTTAAATCCTGTCCTTTCATTATGGTTAACTTTCTGTTGTCTTACTTTTTTTTAACAGATTGGAAATATGTAGTGGTTTGAAAGGAAAACAAGTGAGACTCCAAGTCAGAAATACAATTTAATAGGAAGAAAAGAAGAAAAAAAAAGGTAAAATAAAATAAATGCAAAGAGATACAAAAGACCACTGACAGAGTCAGACTACAACCTGATCAGGGTGATGGAAGCAGTTCAGATGAGGTGGTTTTCCTGAAGCAGTGATCTCGTAGAAAGATCTGGTAGCTCAAGTCCTCTGGAAATCTAGCGGGTAAGCCCCCCTACTGTCTCAAACCTTGAGCTTA
>VXBN01003342.1:785081-803880 GCA_013397395.1 Sinosuthora webbiana | reverse complement strand
TTCAGTGACAGAGAGAAAAACAGATTGTGTTTTTTGTTCTGCCTCTAGAAAGTGCTCTGGAAAGCTAATCAACTTTGTACCACAGGACCTTTACTGTACTGTGTTGCCAAGGTAGTTTCTCAATGGTATAANTGACAGCAATTTGTAGGTGTTTGGGGAGGGGGATGGTCTGATCTCCTACTGTATTACAATCATGTTTTTCATGTCATTTCTATCTGAAATGAAACATTATGCCAATGCTCTTAAGACAACATTGAAATAATACAATGCTTCAGGAGTGGCAGAAGTTGGCTCTCCAGATGCTTCTATTTCAAAAGTTTGAGTAGACCAAAGCACCTGTAACTGGTTTTGATTACGAGCCACATAAATATACATCAAGTTGTTTCTGTCAGGGCAGTCTCTGATTTGTAGTTTGGGAACTGGCACACTTCAGGCTGTCCCCTCACATCACACAGATGCTTAATTTTGGGTTTGAGAATGATGAACCTTGACCTTGGGCTTCCAGCTGAAGTTCCCTGGGACTCTAAGCTCAGCTCCAAAGCCAGTGTTGATCTCAGCATGATGTAGCTCTGAGGCAGCTGGTCTTCGTTATCAACCTCAGACCTGCAGCCTGCAGGCCAAGACCTTTCTGAAACCCAAAGCAACCAAAAGCAAGCAGACTTCCCTGCAAAGAAAATGGTGTAACAAATTTCTTAGGAGCTCCTCTGACACTGTAGGCCTGATTGTTAAGAGTATCTGTAACTGTGGAGTCTCTGAAATGACTGCTCTTTATTTGGCCATTTCCCATATGGTATAGATATCAGGCTGTCAAAAGACCTGTTTTGNAAAAAAAAAAAAGGAAAAGAAATCCCGGTGTTATTAGTAAGGTATTAGGATCCCAATTTTTTATTTAAATCTAGGGGCTGAGAGCTGAAGATTTTTTTTTTCTCTGAGACAATGTAGTGTCTTAAAGCTAAAGAGTTATTACCACATACCTGTGACCTGTGAACCCTTTTGAGTCTGTAGGTGCATCTTTACCTGAGCAGGGCACTAAAATAAGCACCTAAGTTGATGGATGCTTTGCCAGTGAAGTATTTTAAAGGAGCAGGTGTTGCTTGCATGAAGTTGGAATGCAACAAAATAAGGGAACTTGGTTATAAGGGGACTTGGTTTCTGAAGGCAGCTGGGTTGGGCAGGAGAAAAGCATAAGCACAGGGGCAGCTGGTAACCTGTGCTGAGAGGAAGAATAAAGAGGAACCTCTGTTGAGGACAGGGGAGAGTGAGCCTGCTCAAGCTGAGCGGGAGGCAGCAGGAGGAGGAAAGTTCACTGCCTGCTTAATTGCAGGGGGTGCCACAGTCCCACTGTGTACACAAAACCCTGTCAATAGCACTGAGGTGCCAGCCTGTTAATTAATGATTTACTTACACTGACCTTTAACCCTGAGGCAAATAAGGGGGATTTGTTTTGCTTCTATTAACTCCTCAGCTTGCTGAGCAGAGGCCCTGTAGTCTTCAGAATCACATGGCCACATAGGAGCTAGTGTCCTTTATTGTGCGAGGATGCAGCTTGTGACAGAGGGGAGGGACTTCTCATGGGGCTCAGTAAAAGAATGCGGGGCTCTGGGCCTCCCTTTTCCCCCTGCCTAGCTTAAAAGTGCGTACTGATGCGTCACTGTGGGTGGTGGTAAGGGAAATATGTACAACAGTCTCTTAGGAGCCAGATGTGATCCTAACAGTATAAATGGAGATAGAAATCCCAATACATCCTCAAGGACCCCTGCTGTAATTATCACAGTCAGTTTGGCCAAATTGCTCCCAGCAGAGCCTGGGGTCTGGCCTGTGACTGGTGTCAAAGCCAGATTTCTGACACAGCACTGTCTTCCTGCATGACCATGACCAGGGCTCAACCCCACACCAAGATTCAGGTCTCCAATTCCCATGCCATAGGGAATGAAGATCTGAGAAAACATTGGGAAAGCAAAAAAAGAGCAGCAATGATCTCTCCTTCCCCTGTGTAGTAGGAGGATAAATACATTTCAGAATGTAAAGAGATTGATACTATGGAAATAGGAACTCTATAAGTTACTTAGTTCACACACGTGCAACTCCCTGAGGGTGTAACTAGGGTTGTTCTGGTTTTTTAGTATTATTGCTTCAGGCATTACACCTGAAAATGCCAGATGTATTTAAATCAAGTATGATGGTGTCACTGCATAGTAATAGTGTTTTATCAGGGGGATGAACTGGTCTGCTTTCTCTCTCAAGAGCGTTTGGGAGAGTATGATGCAGAGTGGTTTGGAAGGCAGATGGGCTCCTCTCTACTGGAGAATCACATTTTTATTAAAGTAGCTGGTTGTTGCTTCAGTGGAGGGCCAGTGGCGGCTGCTGTGATCAATAGAACTGTGCTTTTTATGTAAGATTTACTCTTGCTTGTCCCAGTTTTGCCGAGAACGTTCAGCTTCCAATCGATAACAAGCCATGATGACAAAGTAGCTTGTTTCAATTGAATTTGATGTCATTAAAAATGTTTAAAAAACTATTGTCTCTTCCACTCTTTTTAGAGAGAAGCTTTTCAATGAGAAACTTTGGTGCTGCCCTAGCAACCCAGCATAGTGAGAATAACCAACCATCTGTCTCAGCCTTGCCAATGCTGGTCTAGGATTATCATGCCTGAATCCAGCATCTGGTAGCCCTGTGCTTAGACTGGGCTGTGGCTGCAATTTCCCAGGAAAAGAGGTGCCCGTTGGTGAGGGGAGAAGATTCCTGATGGTGGGCTGTAATGTGATACCAGGCAGTTTCCAAAGTGATTTTAGCTGTTCTTACCTCTGGAATCAGCCTTCTTTTGGCCTTTTGTATTGAGTCTGATTTGTAATTAGAAGAATGACTTTAGGATAACTTTAAGCTCTGGAAGGTAACTGTTGCCATGTATCTCATAATTTTCCATTTCCAAAGTCAGAACACATTAAGTAAATATCCCTCTCGTGACCAGAATGGGTGATTATATTCTCTTCTGACTTGAAGAAACCCTGATGCAGGGACTAACTTGCTCCAGCTTTTGGAGAGCAGCCACTTCTTCTGACTCTGACTGGAGCACAATTGCATTTACCAGGCTTGTCTTGCACATTTCAGCTTGTTTAATTTCCTAATAAGCTCCTCTTCTTGGGCAAGGGAGTAAAGTGACTTCTCACTCTTCCAGGAAGTCAAATCATTCCTGGCTCAGGTGATTCAGGTCATGGTGACATAGCATGGGGGGGGGATCCCAGCAGTAACTTTCTGCAGTGAAATAAATGGTTGCAGAATTCAATTCATCTGGGAATTGTTCTGAGTTGTAGATTTGACTTTTCCTTTCCAATCTGCAGAATTGCATCTGCATTTAGAGAACCTGATATTTGCTAGCCCTTAGAAATCAGCTTCCAGCTGTTGTGGGGTTTTGGTTAGTTTTGGTTTTCTGGTTTTTGGTGGGGATTCTTTACTTTGTCCCACATCCTGCTTTAAAAGCATTCTTGCACCCATCAGCAGGGATTTTAACATCACAGCCAGGCAGAGAGAGATATGTGTGGCTACAGAACTGCCTAATCCTTCCTCATAGGTGAGTCTTCTGGGTTAACTATCTCCTCAGAGCAGGTAATCCCTCCTCTGAGAGCTTCTCAATGAGGGGCTACAACAGCAGAATAAGATGAAGGGGAACAAGATGAAATACACGAAGGCCCAAACCATCTTGCTACCTGCAGCTGGTACAGGAGAGCGCTCTCTTTAGATAGGCTTAGAGGTGGATGGAGCTGAAGTCTGACAAATGAGCTTGGAAGACCCTGCTGTGTGCTTGGAGCACGGGGAAGGCAGGATGAAGCCACTGTAGACCAGGCTGACAGACGGACTTTGTGCTGGTTGCTAGGCAAAGGCAACTCATGCCTGAGCCAGCAATCCCCAAACACTCCTGAGGAGCACCAGAGCTGGAGATGAGGGTTGCTGCTATTCCAGTGCCAAGGAACAACAGTTTCTTTTTTAAAGAGCATGGTCCTGTTTTATTTGTTTCCCCTCCAGCTGCTGGACATCTGTTGCAAGTTTCTACTTGCCATGGGTGGAGAGAATTTTTCACTGTGGCCTCCTTCACATCTTTTGTTTTGTTCTAATTTCATAACCTCAGCAACAAACTTCTCCCCCTCCTCCCTCCTTATTCCCCCTCTCCCCTCCTCCCCTTACTCCAATGGTTTATGAGTTTTGTGCTCTGTGGCCTATTAAGGTTCAGTTCCCAGCCAGTAAAAATGAGGAATTGGTTCCTGCCATTCCACGCAAGGAGTTTTAATGCACTTGGTCTCCTGGAAGCCTAAATGTTTTGTATCAGTGATAGTTGTATAACATAAAGCCTTAATAAAGGTTTATAAGGGAAGGGATATGAAACGGAGCGTATGGAGTTCAGCTCTGTCTGTGGCTCACTTGGCGAGTTAAACCAGGGAGAATGTTTCTAGGAGAGCCGGGGGTTTGGGATGTGTACAAACACCCACTGCTGTGACACCCCCATCCCAGCTGTATTGCCTCCTCCTTGAGATAACAAACTCCTCATCCTCTGAACCGTGCATGGGAATGATGAAGCACTGGCCTGAAGAGACATAGTTCAGTTAGAGGTGAGAGTTTTCAGGGCAGACTCTTGTGTGTCTCATCCTGAAGTGTCCTCTGCTGCCCACCTCTTCGGAATCGTTTGAGAAGCACAAATTCTCTCCAAAGTTCTGTGTGCAGGGAAGGTGCCTGTATGTAGAGGTAGCAGCTAGAGGGTCACCATCTCTCTGTACACCTTAATCAAGTTTGGGCTGAAAAGTTGGACTTTGCTTCTGCTTCATCTTTTGCTTGATTGTTTTGCAGTGGTCCTTGAAAAGCAGCTTGCTGTCACCTCCTTTTGCTGTCACCTCCACTTTCTGTCTCACCTTTTTGGGTTGTAAGCTCTTCAACATGCAGTTTGCTCCTGTGCAGTGCCTAGCACAATCTGTCTTCAGTGGTCAGTGAGGCATCTAACACACATATTTAATATTTAATACTCTTGTGGGACTCAGATGGGAAATAGAGAGACAGACTCATACTTACCCCTTGTCTTTTCCCCTGTTTCAAGGATGGTGCCACATAGAGTTACAACTAGCCTTCCCCATCAATTGATAAAACACAAGATTTTTATGAGCTTTCCCATCAAAATTCTTAAAAGTAAGTGCATGGGAATGCATTTAGTAGTGTTTGAGGGGTGCCCTTTAGCTGCCTTATGGTATGTAAACATGAAGGTATTTTTTGTGGCTTTGTTCTTTAGCAAAGCAGCAAATCATTTCCTCTTCACTTTATTGAAATGCCTCATAAACATGAGCTTTTAAAGGAATAGGGATGGCAGGTTTTTGACATATAGGGAGTTTGGGTTTTCCTCAGATCTTTGAATGAATGGAAACAAAAAAATGAGAAGGTCTTTCCTTCTCAGTCGGTGTTCTCAATATTTTAAATTTTAACTTTCCAGAAGTCTTCATGGGGGTGGGGAAAGCACTGACTTTTATTTTGTTGTTGCTGTTGCTTACTGTGTTCAGAACTCCTCTGGCTCTAGACCCAGTCCCATTCCCCACCACCTCAAATTCAAACTACTCTATGGTTTCTATTTTTATGAAAAGGACTTGAAAGACAAACACAAAAAAAGCTTGTCTTCTGATTGTAAGGTCTGTGTCTTATTTCTTCAATATTGTTCTTGCAGTCTCCTCACAGTTTCAGAAATTTAAATTCAGATCTAATTCAACTGATTTAATTGTCAATTTTTAATATACACATTTTCAGGCTTAGATTTCAAAACCAATAATGTTCAAATATATGTATGGTGTTTTGGGTTTATTTGTTTGGGGTTTTTCTTAACAGGTTAGATGAAATAAATATGTGAAAATGGTACATTAGGGATCACTGGTCTTAATGTTGCAAGAAAAGTGCAGGAAGAATTTAACTCTAAGAAAGACAGTGATCTGTCCTTAGTGATTAGAAATGGTGCTTCTGTAAGGCATAAATTCCCCATAAATGTTTTAAAGGATATTAACACTAAAGCCTAAAAATGATGGATGAATATTGCAATGAACTTTTTCATTGCTGATCAGGTTAATAGATTGGTGAAGAAGAAGGCTAGTATGAGGCCTTCTAAAGGTCCTCAGGAGTTATTGCACAGGACAAAAAGTAGAGATGAAATAGAGAAAATAGATATGGATAATAACCATGCTTCTGAACAGGTGCAGTTTTCTCCTGTGCAAGAGAGGTGACAGAGTAATAGCAAGTGATAACTAAATTGGTGTTTCAGTAATTGCAAAGTCTTAGTCCATGCCTTAGCATCCTGCTGCTGTTCCTGGGTTACACTGATGAGAGGACATAGTAGTCTTAAATGAATACACTTGTCTAATGATCCAACCCACAAAAAATCATGAGGTTTTTTGAATGCTAATAGGCCTCCTCACATGCTGTTCACCTGAAAGCAGCACAGGACAGCTGTAGCTCACCTGGTTTTGTCTCTGGAGCTGTCTTAAATGACACAATTTGCCATCCTGTGTTTCTCAGTATGAAGGTTGATGTCCAAAAAAAAATTCAACCATTGATTGACTGACTTTCTCTAATGGATATGTTTCATATGTGGATATTTATGCTTGACATAAACAGTATTTCTAGGGACATTATACCATGCATTGGTGTGGGGTACCCATGACCTTAATATCATACCCAAGTTCACTTCCACACCTTCAGAAAATTTCCTGTTCAGCCTAGACTAAATTACTTTGCATTACACTCAGAAGAGTATTTGAGATAGGTGACTCATATTGAAATCAATATGGATCCATTGCAGATACAAGCTCTGGTTCCCTCTTGGCTTCATTTCCATGCATGTAAAATGGTGAGAGTGGCAACCTCTGCCTCACAGAGCAGGAGGACAAAATACATTAAATACTGAGAGCAGCTCAAATGCTGTGGTGACTGGGAAGGCACACAACTACCAAGTTGCAAATGCTTCAGACTAAAATGCCAGCAGGAAGAACAACTTCAGCATTGGAAGTAAGTCATCAGGGTATCTGCAAAGGGAAAAAAAATTGCTTGAAAGAATCCCCTGAACAAATTAAATCTTGAGGCCTAAAGACAAAGGGAGAGAGAATTAATTTTTCTACAGATATGAAATGTTCTGAATCAGATAAGTCTTGTCATTAGAAAAGGCACTAAGCAGCAAATGTCTGGATAATACCGTCAGCTCCAAGCTTCTCTTGGAACCTCTAAATACATTAAATCCATAAAACTAAATGAAAGCAGCTGCAGTTTTATAGAAATAAAAGGCTCTCATATTAAAAAGCTAAGAGCTTATGAAATGAAAGAAAATAATAATAATAAAATTAAAGTGGGGGAGGAGGAAAGAGACAGAGAAGTGAAAGTTAGAAACATAGGTTCCTAGGAAAGGATGATGCAAAAAGCTCTAAGTTAATATGTGAGAATCCTGCAGAGACAAAATAACAGAATAATATTTTTTTTATTAAAATTTTTTTTTGGCTTTAAAGATAGGTCTTAATGTAAAAATGCCATTTTGCAATAAAACCTTTTAGATAATTGTGTCCTCTGAAATTTTGGGAGAGGCCCAGAGGATTTATCCCTTTTCTCATTTCTGCTTCGGTTTTCTGAACTGAAGCATTTTGACTTTCCACTTTGAAACGTTATTCTTCCACCTTTTTAAGTTACAAAAAAAGATAAGCCTTTTTGTCCTCCTCTTCTTTTTCCTTAAACATATCAGTGCATAGAAACGGCCAAGCACATTTTGTGAGAAATTCTACTGTTTCTTCTCTTTGTGGGAAATGGAAACAAGATTTCTGTCCAGCAGTAATTCCTCATGTCTTATGCATCCTTGAGGTTCTGAGAAAAGAATGAAACTGGAGGTGGGGGAATAGTGCACGCAAAAATAACTTTCATTTGTATGCAAATTTGCTTTCATTAGGATTTTCAGTTCTTCTTTCTTAGATGTATTACAGCAGTGTTTGGAGGCCTGCTGTACAAACACATGAATTCTGCATTGCTAACATCGCTTTGTGCAAGAGCCACATCTGCTTGATTTAAGCAGAGCTGCCACTTGTTGTGTCTGGGCTTTTGCAGAACTGTTAGAGGAGATTCGTCTTGCCCCACCTATGGTGCTTGAAAGTCAACTGTCCATGCATGACTCGGCTGTCTTAGACCCATTTTTTAGCCAGGAAAGGAACAGGAACCTTCAGAGACACATTGACCTTTGCCTGTTGGTCTGCATTGTCTATAAAAGGAAGTCTAGGTTGAATAACTCAAACTTGGAGTTCAGATCATTGACTCCCACTCTGTGATTCCTTAACTTGCAGAAACCACTCTCACCAGATGGATGCTTTCTGTTGAAGTTGTGCATCACAGGACTGCTATTTTGCCAGTTATTCAGGAAAACGTGCGTGTGGGCCAAATGGATAAAAGTAGCCTTGATGTGTGGTGATTTAAGTAGGCCTTCTGCTGTTTGCTTTGTTTTGGTTTTTTTTTAGTTTTTATGACATGGAAAGGAGGAAGAGGGAGAAGCTGGTTGAACATCCTATTCATAGGAATAATCAGTATTGCAAGGCATTTGGAGGAGAAACAAAGAATTATTTGATTCCCACAAAGAGAAAGGCAAGAGCTGAGACAATGAGACATCAATGAATACATATTAAACTGCCGCTGTTAAGTAGAGTATGGACTCATCATTAGAGCTGACCTAAGCTCTCTTCCTGGCTGTGTCACTGGTTTGACACAAGATGATAGGTGAAATGGGTAACATCATTGTCCATTAGTCATCTTACTTGAATAAAAGAAATAAAAGCTCAGATGTTACCATCCATGTTTTCATGCACCAGACTTATTGACATTAATGAGGCCTTACAAATGTTAAAAAATAATGATGATAATGCTTTGAAATATTAAGCTGGATGCGAGTTCTCAGCAAAACAAAGTATTGTAAGTGCCATTATCCTTTAAATTCCTGTACCATTTTGCTTTTTGCCTTGTTCTGATATGTCAAGTCTGTGGAGCAATATTCTTTCCTAGTCCTCTTGCCTTGGCAGGAAGACACAAAGGCTAGGGAAAGTTGTGTGATTTATTCTATTTTCCTTAGAACTTCTCTCTTGATACGCTGAAACTCCAAGTGGGCAAACGCTCCCAATCCAGGAAGGCAAAGCTTGTCAGATGTTACCATGACAACCTGGGTGTAATTAAGGCCCGTTTCAGCTGCTAACAGCTGTGTGCATTTTATCTGTTGTGAAGATTATATATATATATATATTTATATACACACACATAGATAAATATATATCTACATGGAAGTGTACAGTGAGGATATCTGCATCTATCTAGCTGTACATAAACCCGCACCTAAATTGCTGCCCCCATGCACTTCCATTTTAACTGAGCTGAATAAAAAACATTTTGCAAAGACCTTGCTGTTCTTAAAGATGCTGAAAAACCAGAGCTTCTCCATTGCCTTTCCTTTTACAACCAACAATTTTTAATGAAGTGTGGGAAAACAAAAAAGCTAAAAAAAAGGAACCCTTGCTTCAGGGTTAGTGTTTCCAGCGTCTTTTCAGGTTGGTCATAGAGACTATAATTTTTGTTCCTATTAAGGAGGAAATAGGAGCCGTTTCCTAGCATTAAATGTCTCTTGCAAACGCATCAGGTTCTGAAATAAGCCACTTAACCTTTAGGTAACTCTTCCTGTCTTCCTGCAGGAAGCCATTCTCACGTGCACTGCTCCTGCACTCAGAATGGTGTGTGCTGTGTCTTGGCAGCGTGCTCCTTGGAGTGCTGTGTCTCCAGGCTAGGCTGGACCCTCTGCATCGCAGGGCACAATTAGTGCTGCTCTGCCTGGGTCCTGTGCATTGGGACAGCAGAGGTCAGGACCTGCTGCAGATAGTCCTCTCACAGGAGAGGGAGTGGGACCTGCAGGAATGGATACTCAGACCACGCAAAAATAGGTTGCAGACCAATGTCCCTCAGTAGCCAACCGGGACATGAAAGCTACCTAAAGCATGTACGTTCACTGTCAGCCATGAGACCACCCTCCTGAGCTCATTGGCTTTCCCTGCCCGTGCCAGAAGCTGCACTGGGCCTGCTTGGAGGATGTGAAGACTTGTCATTGTGTCACAGTGGGTTACAGAATTGTCACCTGATAAACAGTGGTTTAGCTGGTTGTGCTGAAGGTAAACAAGTTTGCTGTGAGTGTGGCTCTTAAAGGATGCAGGGTTTTGTGAGAAATCACACATAACTTGTCTGAGGCTGTGAATATATTAGACTCCCACTCAAGTTTAGATACACATCTTTCCACCAGAGGAGTTTAGCTCTTCACGGAACCCATAGGGATACAGTAAAGCATGGGAAACTTCATAATTAATAAATTTCTTTTCTAATACTTGTATAAATTGTCAGAAATTACACCAGTTTCAGTATGAACTGGTGGTCAAGTCAACCATTTATAGGAAAATAAAGGAAGATGAGGAGGTAAAAAAAATGAAGAACTGCTTTTGGGAAGGATAGTTCACAAAGTAAATGCAGTATAATGAAGGCAATGATGGTATTCAAAAGACAATAAACTCTGGACATGTCTTCTAAGACCTAGATTTTTATTGTTGTTCTTGTTGTTTTTTTAATGTCCTCTAGCTTTGCACCTGCTATAAACCATACAAATGTGGATGTCCAGAGTGTGTTTGGCTGGCCTTAGGGTTTTGTTTTAGTTTGTTCTGGGTTTTCTTTTTAATTATGATAATCTGATCTGGTGAATACAGCTGCATTCTCCTGCTCTTTTCCTTTGTGTGTGTGAAATTATAGGTGCCAAGGGATTCTGTGAACTTTCTGTTTTGGGAAGGAGTCTCATTGAGATCTGCATTTTGGGAGTGCAGAATTTCCCCTGAGTAAGTGAACAGGGTTATATCCCCGAATGCTTTTTTGCCTGGGAGACAATGAGACGGAGGCTGCAGGCAGAGAAGCCAGCAGTCTGTGATTATGTCCATAAGGTCCTGTGTCTAACGCACAGTTCTCAGAGGTCAGCTAACTCTTTGCAGCTGTGTTTTTGAGTGCCTGGCTGCAGAAAGGTAAGTCATCTGGCATCACTTTGCTTGAAATTCTTTGTCTCAATCCTACACACTCTTCCTTCCCAGAAGGTCTCCTTGGTCATAGTGTTCCTCTTTCCACGGCAAGTGATTGTGTCAGGACACTTCCTCCCCAACCCCCCCCCCCCTTTTTTTTTTTTTCCTTTTTTTTTTCTCTAGGAGATGCTTGCAAAGAGTAAGTTAAATATTTTGGTTAAAATATTCTAAAAAATCCATTGAGAAAGTGTTTCATTTGTGTGCATATGCCCACAGGCATGTGTAATTTGGAATATACTCAGGCTTGGATAAATTAATGGCCACATCCTAGGTACACCTATCCTGCACTGGACACTGTTAAAGGTTTAGCTACAGCTGCAAGATAAAGTGGGAGTGGTGTGCTACAAGTTAGCCTGAATCCAGAGAAATTAGAACAACTTGAATGCCATGCTGTACATTTAGCATGGTCTAAATGATTCCTAAGGGAAAAAAATACATTCAGCATTTTGGGTATTTATATGAGGGAAGTGCTGTTCAGGGAAAAGGGTGAGATGAAGGTTTCAAACAAAATAAATGGAATTTCATGAAGACATTTAGAAGAGGAAAAAAAGTTGGAATGTTGGGAAGATTGGGGTGACAGGGAGTAGGAGACCTTTGCAGAGTATGGAGCTTTTTGTTAGACGAATTGGTATGGGTTTTGATTTGAAGATTTCTGTGAATGATCAGAATATATTCTCCCTCCACCCACAAAAAAACCCCACCAAACCAAAGAAAAACTGATTATGAAAACTGTTCATTTTTGCTGAAATAATTCCAAACTTAAGATGTCAAAGAATGATTTTCAGGTCCAACTCTTACATGTGAAAAGCTCCAATTCTTAATTTCAAGTTGGCATATGTTTTATCAGACTGGAAAATCCATCTCTGAATGGAATCAGAAGAAATAATAAACTGGTAATTGGGATAATATGATACCAAGATTAGCTTCCTACATAGCTGCAATGCCTCAAGTCATTTTCTTGGGACTGTGATATACCCAGTTATATCCAAGATTATTTTATCTTTATATGTATGTGTGTGTATACATATATACATACATACATACATATATATATATATATATATATATATGATATACTTAAATCCCCCACTGATGTTTTATAGTTGGGTAGCCATTTTGTGAAGTGCAAAGTGAATACCCTCACAGGAAAACATCAGCACCACCGCTTTTTGTGTGCCATTTTTGGGTTTCTGCTGCCCTTTTCCTACCCCATGAGAGGTGACATCATGAGGAAAGTGTTTCGCTGACAGTTTGTATGGAGAAGTGGAGGAAGGTGAGGATGGGATGTGCAAGGGATAGAGAGGTCAAATATTTACAGAACTAGGTCACATTTTCCAAGCTCAACATCTGGATAGCAATCGCAAAGAAAAAGCTCATCCCTTCAGAAACCAGGATGTGCCCTGAATAAGGAGGAGTCTGTAAGAAAATGAAAAACATGCTTATCACACAGTCAAAGAATCTACTTGGAACTGGGAGATTCAGCAGTTTAAATGTGTCTTTGGACTGTAAATAGACCCAAACCCCTATCTACCAGTCAAACAGACTCCAGTCCTTTTTAACATAAGATTTGCTTTAATTACAAAAGCATATTACCATTTATCACCACACTCTAATCCCTAACCATACACCTCCTTAGCCTCTCTTATCCAGTAACTTTACTCAGCCTGCTCTAACTGATATAAATCTACATCTACATATCAAACATATTCATGAACCTCTGTCAAAAAAAGAAAAAAAATACACCATCAAGTGTATTTTTCAAACTTTCCCCATCAAGTGCAGGATTAAGCCAGCAGAGGTGTGCCTGTGCAAAGTCTTGCTTTGCTGCTGCTGAAGCTGTAGCTCACCAGAGGTGCCTGCATCCCACAATAAGGGACAGGGACAGTCTCCCTGCCAGCCTTGCATGCATAGCCCATAAATCCCTTTCCTTTGAGAGTGCAGGTGTTTGGTGTCACGGTGCTTTACACATCTCCTCAATTGCTGCCGAAGCTGCCTGAGGTCTGCAGCGATGGATCGGGGTTTTGATGTTGGTTTGCCTGTCTGTACACTTTGCTAATTAGAATAACAAAACTGGTAGCAAATCTTCAGGCATCAGCCATGCATTGCATCAATTAAAAACATCAAAAACAAAGTCTCTCCTGGTTCCTCTCCTTTCCACTTGATCTCTTACTCCATGGGATGATGTAACAGTTTCC
Source organism: Sinosuthora webbiana (assembly GCA_013397395.1). NCBI lineage: Eukaryota > Metazoa > Chordata > Aves > Passeriformes > Sylviidae > Sinosuthora > Sinosuthora webbiana. The sequence continues at coordinate 790,553 of VXBN01003342.1, read as the reverse complement.
CTAAGTCCTTCTGATGTGTTCATTCCTTTCTCTCTGAGTTTTCTTGCAACCTCAATTCTCTCCTCACATTTTATTTGCTTGTCCTGTCTTTTGCTGCTAGGGCATACCACTACTCTAATAGGCGAAAACAAGCATTTGCTGAGCTTATGTACTCTGGCAGAAATGTAAGCATAAGATTTTTTAACTAAATTTTTCTTCTCATTTAATTTGAAACTGACTTTTAAAATTTTCTTTAAAGTTCCAATTTTTGCAGCATTTCTTCCAAAGGATAGATAAGTATTGTTATCTCAGCTGTGTGGGGGATATTCAAGACACACAAGTTTGAATTAGACGAGCTCATATGTTCTACTGGATAAATTCTAAGCCACTGAGCAAGTAGGTTGATATCTTAGGACTTTGACAAAACATGATTGTATGGAATTTAGATAAAACACTCTGAACATTAATTTTGACAGAGCTTGGATTCAGTTTTGAACTGTTAGCATTTAAATTCACTTCTCATGTTTAACTGAGGCAGAAATATACAATACTTGGAGGAAGACAGAGACACTGCCCTAAATTTTTTCTTAGGCAGTTTAGTATGTGCAAAACAAAGCAGAGGGAGATGCCTCACTGTAAAGATAATTCTTTGTGCAGAGTCTGAAAAATGAGATCATGGTATAAAGAGGCTATTTCCGCACTGATGTAATTTTCTTATGAGCTTCTAATATAATTGTTTATTTTTCTTAGATTAATGTAAAAATAGAAAGAGTGCACTGAATATTTCAGGTGATCCATAAATCATACTGTGGCTATTTTGGTCTTGTCATCTCACTTTGTCCAGCTTGAATTATATTGTGGCACGTGGTGGAAAAGAAAAACACCGCTCAGTGGAATTCAACATCAAGTGCGCAGGCATGAATTTAATCCCCACCCCCTCCCGCACCCCACCCCCCATACACAGATATTACATGTCCCAAAATTCAGACCATCATTATGTTGTCTTTTTTTCCTCTATTTAATCTCTCTTATGTTTTTATTTTGTGTATGAGTTTTTGTTGTTGCCAATGAAAACTAGGATGGAAAATCTCATGACAGAGGCCAGTGCTTCCCCATCATCTTCTCCCTTTTGCTGACTTAGACAGTACAGAAAAGCATCTCAAACACAGGAATGTTTCTGAGCCTGAACTCTCAGCCTTTCATGCCTCACTTTTCAGACTCCCTGCTCTGCTTTCCTAATGTTTGCTTGGCATCATATTAAAACCTACTTTTGCTGAGACTTCTTTTGAAATCTCCCTATCCAACCAGCGCAATGCCCCTATTTCCCTTTCCTCCTTTCTCTCACTCTCTTCATCTGTGAATACTCAGAGCTGCTGTTGGAGGAATGACTTGTACCAGGGCAAACTGCATTTAATTCAAGTCACTCCTTACACCTACAGAGCAGCCTTCCTGCTGTTCAGCATATGTTATGAATCCCCTCTCCATGCCTGGTTCGTCCGCCTTGGCAATTTAATTCAAGTTGCACAGCATCACGCTTAGAGTCTCCAGTTTGCTCTCAAGTGTCAGCCAAGATGGCTGCTGTCATATTCACTTAAACATCCCATGTAGATGAGCCCTTTGTATGACAGGAGAAGGGATTTGGTGGGTCAAAATCAGCACAAACCAGGAGACACAGCAGTTCCTATTTCTAGCTGAGCTATCCTGACATTTCTGACCAGACTTCACATGCCACAAAGGACTGACTGCAACACACACTTTCCTGATGAGTTTCTTCTTAATTAATTATTTCTTCTTAATTAATTATTAATTAATATTATTTTCAAAGAAGTTGTGGGGGGGTGGGGTGGATATATTGATACACAATACTTGCAGTCAGTCCAAAGTAGAGAACTGTCTTGAAAATTCTGGAGAATGCGTTATTTAAAAAAAAAAAAAAAAACTGGAAGCAAAGCAAAAACCCCAAATGATTGCAGGACCAACAAAGAAAGCACTAGGGACCAGAAAAGGCAAAAAGTGAGCAGTGTTAGTGCATCTGACAATGTGTAACAGGATGCCTGCTCTTGCATCCTTTGGTTAAATCAACTCAAGGAGGAGTCTAGGAGGAGGAAAAAATAAGGGGGGAGTGGAGGAGATAGAGGATAAAGGTGGATAGGGAACAGAGGGAAAGAAAGAGAAAGAAAAATCAATTGAAGCTGAGTGAGATTTTGTTTGCCAAGTTTTCAGCTGCTGCTCAGAGTGAATTTTTATGGCCAAGTTATAAACCTTTGAAAATAGGAGTTTCTAATGGAAATGCTGACAGACCCTTTATATGGTGACATTAACACTGGCCGCTCTGCAATTGTCCTTGCCTTCTTTTATTTATTTTCCTCTCTTTGTCCTTAAGGTCCTATCACACTTACTGTGATCCTGATGAAGAAACAAAGAGAGAGAGGTCAAAATCCCTTAGAAACAGGAACTCTTTGTAAGCTGATGAGGCAGGTTGGGGAAGGGCAATTTCACTGTGTGGGGACAGAAATGCTTCAAGTTATTATACCCTCCCACCACAAAGCCTCTTGTGATGCAAATTAGTGTTCAATCTCTCAATATATATTGTTTTATCTTCCTTCTTTTTTTCCTACTCCCAGTAGCTAAATGTCTTGTGAATGGTGTTCCTCCTCACAGCCATTAATGAGGTAAAATTTTAAGCTAATAACAAAAGTTAGCTTGAGAGTAAAAGAAAAAAAAAAAGAAAAGAAAAAAGAAAAGAAAAAAAAAGAAAAGAAAAAATATAAATAAATAAATAAATAAATAAACAACCCACGGAATTGTACCCTGTGTTTTCCTTTTTTTCCTTTTGGTATTTTGTGTATGCTTCAAATATTCAGGTCTCTTTCTCAGCTGAAATTAAAGTTGTCTTTTAGGGGAAAAACAGTCTTTCCTACCTGTTTATTTAGAAACTTGATTAAATTCTTACAGGCTTTTGATTTACTTGAGAAAGTTTAACTTTCCTTGTGTCTGAATGGCTTTAAAATTAATCTCAAGCTGTATTTCTGAAGGATGCAGTCACCTCTGGGTAGCTGAAAAAAAAATGGTCAGGAATATGACCTTGTCCATATTTGCTGCCACAAGCTTTTCCTTCACGTGTGCAGGCTGGGATGGGGAGCATCCAATGACCTGCAGAAAACAGGCTCTGCGTAGAGCAGCAAAGGGCTTAACAATTCTGAGAGAAACTGGGGACTCTGCAAAAGATGTGAAACTTTCCTGAAGGAAAGGGAGGAGGGGATGTGCAAGGAGGGAAACAAGGACATCAGTCTCAGTCCCTTCATTTCCTTCTGCAACCTCTTTGACTTACCAGACAAAAGAGAAAAGCTTCTGCATCACCTGAGATTTAGTTTGGTCTTATCATTCTTTTAAATCCTGTTACTTTCCTTTTCTGGGTCTTGCTGACTTTCTATCAGCAAGCTGTTGTGTGCACCAATGCCCCGGCAGCTGTGGGAAGATGGAATGTCACATTTGTGAGGAAAGGTTTCTTATGAACTGCCCTGCCTGCAAAGGCTCCTCCCTGCCGTGGTGAGTGGGTCCCAGGCTGGCCCCAGAGTGAGAGAGGCAAGTGTTGGGTTACAAGATGAGCATTTGTAGCATTCCTAAGCATCTTCAGTGAGAAAAGGTGATGACACCTTCTCCCAAGAGAGGATGGATACTCCTCTCCAGCAAGGCAGCCTGTTTGCCTGGTAGTACCACACTTTAAATCTGTGTATCTGTTCTTCAGGGTTTGTGCCTGACTGGAGCCAAATGCACCTGCAGAACATTTGGGTATCATTGGATTTAACAGATCTCAGTCATGCCTCCCTGCACTCCCCAGAAGGTGGAAGTCAAATACATACTGCATGTTTCAGTGCTCTTCAAACACATGTTTAGCATCTTAACTTTATTTCTTCGTTTCCATTTTCATGGTACACAAAGGGTTTAATGTTTTCATTGTTATACACAGTAGCTTAATTTTTTTTTCCTTGTAGCCTCTGGGCTGTTGCACCACTGTTATGAGATCCCTCCTAGGAACAGTAGGGCAGAAATGTTCTTTATTATGTGTTTGAATTCAACTTTTTTTTTTCCCTCTCCTCCCATCACTCCCCCCACAGTTTCATTTGCCTCTCTGGTTTTAATTAGCCTTGCTTTTCCAATTAACATCTTGGTGGTCCACAGTGAGGCCAAAGGAGGGAACCAGAAAGGCATGGCAAGAGCCCCCTTGTCTGAGAAAGACTTGTGGCTAAGGCTTGGAGACTGAATTTTCCCAAGGTGGAGCTGCATTGACTGATTCTTAATAAAGGAGAATTTGGGGCCCAGCGGCACTGTGGGTTTGTAACAGGCATTGTTCCTTGAAAATATTAAGCTCAGTAGGAAGCACGTTCCCCCTTGGCCTCTCCTAGTCTCAGGTAGTGATATGGAAACTATCATCACATTTGAACCCCTTGCAACCTGTCCCTAGGTGGTAATGCTTTATGAATACCACTGAGCAAGCAAAAAGAAGAAAGGAAACAGGAAAATAAAAGATTAAAGCAAAACCTTTTGGCTTGTCCCCCAGCACAATCAGATTGGCTTGGTATTTTCAATAAACTAAAAAAAAAAAAAAAAAATGGGGGCTGAGCAAATCCCTTAATTAGGAATTAAAGATTTCAAACTGCTGTTAGTGCATGACCTAATGTGATACATTTATCCTCCCTAGCCTGGCACTTGCTTTTGATGAAGTGAGTCTGGATTCTCCTCCATGATTTTCCTTCTCCTGTACATATCCAGCAAATGGTGGGGCACAGGCATTGTTGGAGTGTGGTTCCCTTGTCCAGCAGGGACAAACTGGCACTGCTGGTCCCAGACCTTCCCTAATGGTCCATCCTTCCATAAGGTGTCACAGCAGATCACAGCCAAGGAAAAAGGAACCTGGATCAGCCTTGTTCCCTGGGGACCAGTGTAGGGAAAAGTGGTGATGGTTACTTCCTGCCAGTGATGCTCTGTCCAGCTCTCCTTTCTCTGTCCAAACTGTGTTCTCTGGCTGGGGGCTGATCTGCAGTCACAGAGTCCTTGATCCTAGTGTGGCTTAGCAGGAGTCAAAGCCTTCTAGGAAAGAATTGTAAGCACAAATTGTATACATGCATATTTTTATTCAGATTGGATGTGTTTGCATGATAGTTCTGGATAAATAGTATCCTGTAAGAATATCACTTTCTAGAGTTTATTTTTGGTCTGATATAGTCAATATCTATTTATTGGCACAATTAAAGTTTGAAAAATGGCTTTGATCAAGACAGAGAAACTACCTAAATAAGGACAAATTAACATTTTAGAGAACACTTTTCCACCGGTGTTCTTAAACAGACTAAAATATCAGAACTTTAATTATTTCTCTCTGTCCCTCTTCCTATCTCTGCTCATTTTTCTAGCTGTGACCATACATCCTTAATTCCATTCAGATTTCTTTCCTATGAGAAGATGGTATTAAATTAATAGCTTTGCTGGAAA
>VXBN01003342.1:758759-785073 GCA_013397395.1 Sinosuthora webbiana | reverse complement strand
AAAAAAAAAAAATAAAAAAAAAAAAATTTTTGAAAAAAAAAAAAAAAAAAAAAAAAAAAAAAAAAAAAAAAAAAAAAAAAAAAAAAAAAAAAAAAAAAAAGAATGTAGTCAATATGTAAAGTATCTGGAGATTTAGCACTTTGCTGAAGAAATTAATAATTACAACAATATGAATCTCATTGCTTTGCCCAGCCCACCAAAAAAATAACAAGTCTCTTCCCCTCTAGAGATAAAAATCTTATTTAGATCTGTCAGGAATATACTTTTGTTGCCTTTGCAATATCATTGTCAGTGCAGGGACAGGGGGAGGGGAAGAAGATTCTATGTAATGTAACAGATTTCGAATCTAAATATTTGATCACATCATTCTCTGCTGAGATTTTTTTTCCTTATCTTACTTCCAACAGTTTACTTTACCCTCTTCCCACTAGGATGATGTAGCTTTAGTCACACTTCCAAAAGAGCTCTGTGTTAGACCCTGGATTTACCCCTGGAAGGGTTATTATTAATAGTGATGTTTCTCAGTAAACTTGCCTCCCAAGGTTGCTCTAGCCAAGATTGTTTAGAAAACTCCACTGGGATACTTGTAAGGGACACCTTGGGTCTAATGTACTAGCATTTAATGGACAAATCTATTTAGGTCCCTGTGTTAATATAAAACAGTTTTGTTAGTTGTGAAGCAGGCACAAAGCACTACTAATAACAGCTGTGAAACAGAGCTAATTTGAGCATCAGTGGCCACCTGAATACTGGAAATTCAGGGCACTCTTAAAGCCTCTCTGTCCTTGATTAATAAAATTGGATTGATGTAAATTCTTGTAAGAAATTCTTACTTCCCATGGATTTTTTTTTCACTTATTTGGAAACAAAAATTACATTTTTCTTGAGAGAAGAGCATAATTTGATAGCTAGGGGAACTATATTCCCTGATTTTCCATGGCTTGTTTTGGAAGGCTGATCCCAGGCTGATCTTGTAATTCAAAAGGATTTGGAGCCTGTGCTAATGTGATAATGGCAATATTGGTGCTATTAATTTTGTTTTCACTCTGCCTTGTCCTGCCATGTTGCAGTTTTAAGACTGGACAGACTTGCCTCCTGCTCTGTGGGGAGCTGTCAGCCAGATGATCTCCCCAGCTCAGGGTGCTGCTTATTTTCCCTGGTAAAGTGTTGCAGTAACCAAAGCTGCCACAGAAGTGGGGAGTCAGTGGAGATTCCTGAGTAAAGAGAGGTGGTTTGCAGCTTCAGCATTGCAGCTCCCAGTGTGGGATGAAATTGTCTCAGAATCCAGCCAGGTCCCCCATTTGTGTGACAGAGAGAAAAGGTACAGAGAGCAGGGAGGAAGAGACAAAGAGAGACACTAAACCATGATGCAGCCACTTTCTTCCTACTCCAAATTACCCCTTGTTTCCCTTTGTCTGCCCCTTTTTAAAATCACATTTTCCACAGCTCACAAAAGTGGGGTTTGTGTCTATCCTTTTCTTTCCACATTGAATAATACAGTGGTTTAAGTTTCCTTCTTGGAAGACTAAATCCTCACATACTTGGGTCTTGTTCAGAATCTGGCCCAACAGCCAATTGTGTTCCCTATGGCAGGGGGAGTAATGACCCCATTTGGAGAAAGCATGGGGGAAAAAATAGAGGGCATTTTTTCTGGAATATTTCTGAAAGAAACCTTGTGGAATTCTAGAAAGTTACAGATGATTTAGCATTTTTTCACTGGGACAGCTGGGTGGAGGAAAGTTTTTGGACAGCAGGGAACTAGAGACTGGTGGCATGTGATGCTATCTAGGTGTTGGATAGTAACACACCAAGAAACAACACAGGAAGCAAAAGGCCATTTGACCAGCCCATCTCCTGTGTCTTCACTGCTGTGCTTTTAAATGCTGCATTGCTTTGGCTTTGATTCCTGGGGCCTGTGGTGGATAATACCAACAGTTTTTGTGCTGCCTTGGTATCCTTTGTGCACAAGCGTAGCTCAGTCTTGTCGTGACCCTGTGAATATCACTTTCAGTGGCATGGATCCATCCTGCTGCTCTTGACTCTGCGGTGCCGTGCAGGCTCTCCTGTAACTGACAGGTGCATTTCTCTGGGGACTTATTTGTCAACCTGGAATTCCCCTTCCCCTGCTTTAGCAAAAACTCGTCAACATGATTAGCATGGGGACTGCTGATTCACCAAGTGGGAAACAAGAGGAGATTGTTTATTTGCTAATGTCAGATGTCAGTTCAAGGTAATCTCTGACCCTTGGTCAGGTCTCAGGAAATGAAGTTAAGTGATACCTTGGCCAGTTAACTTTGACAGAAGAAGCAAAATATTATTATAAGTTATATAGAGATATATTTAAAAAANAAAAATGGAAAGCCTCAATGCTAGCAGATGGCACTGCCAAAAAGTCTGTATAAACTACATTGCCGAACAATCTTACTGATGGCAAGTTGGTATCTCCCTAATAAAATAATGTGAAAGGCTTTTTAATTTGTGGGATAAATTAATGGTTGGCAACATGAAAAATCCATAAGGTATAAAATATCCACCAGTCCTCTCCTCTGTTGGATTCCACATCCAATATTGATAGTGAACAAAATATTCTGGGCTTTTAACAGTGGCTAATACTAAGATTTTACAGAGTTGATTACATTGTCATGATGCCTGCTCTTTACATAAACTGGATATTTTTTTAAGTCCGAGCCAGAAGACGACTGAATTCTGTCCCTAAAAACCCTCTGATTTTAAATTGTTGCCTAAAGTAGGGTCTTAACCAGTCACTGCTGCAAATGACTGGTGAGCAGCTGCCAGCCTAATCTGAACCTCACTGATGTTAGTAGGAATCCTTAACCCCATTGTGAATGGTCCATGAAAGCAAGTATCTTGAGATTTTCCTTCCCACTTAAAATCCACACAAAGAGACTTGGAAAAAGCATCTCAGGGTCAATTTCCAATGAGAAAAGTATTAGTCTCTTAAAAAGTGTTACTCATAACTACTTTTTCACATCTCTGGCCATTCACATATACTCCTGACTCCTTGCCTTCCTATGCTACCTGTGAATGTGCAGCCCCTAAACTGGAGTTTGGTCTTGGTAACCCTCAGAACAGAATCTCCCACCACAGCAGGCAGGAATAGAAGAACTCTTGGGCAGATACTCAGTGGCAGAATTTGAGATAAATTAATCCTTGTCTGCTACAGTTCCCTCCTAAATACCCTTACTAGCATCCTGGTGAGATGGGTCTCCATTTCTGGTCTGATGATAGAAACAGATGATCTTTTAATAGTTCCAGTGGTGGGAATGCTGTTCCCTTGTCTTCTGACAAGGAGTTTAGAAACCGACAGGTAATTAGCAGGAGCAGCTGTTCATATGAATAGGCCTATGTCCAGTTTTCCCCTCTTCAGCTGTGGAAACAGGGAAAAATGATATATCAGTGCAAGAGCAACTTCATTTCAAGTTCTTTTTCCTCTTCTTCATCATTTACAGTAGTTCCAACAGTACTGGTGTGGTGTCATGTACCACTTAAAGCTGAGACCTGCTAAAGAATGAGACCCTTGACATTTATGTCAATGGATTCAGAAGTTATCCTTTTTGTTATACTATATGACGCCTAAGGGGTTTTTTTGATCTATTTCTTTAAATTCAGAATTCTAAAATTTCTCTTTTCAATGATGGTATTGTTCAGCAAATACAACTAAGTGGGTTAAAACAATCTGTTGCATAGACAGCTTCAAATAGAAGATAAAAGTAATTTTTTTAGAGTTCTTTGGGAGGTTTTTCTGCTTTAGGTGTCTTCTATGTCAACATTTTGTGAGGCGGGTGGTAAAGGAAAGAAATACGCTAGAGGCTTCAGTATAAATTAAGACGTGCTTTCCAAATCATTAAAGGGAATTGTTAATATTCACAGACACTTCCAGGGGTCAGTTCAGCCTACCTAGGATCTGAATTGCCATCTGGCTATGCCAATCTCTGCTCATTCAATACATAGTGAACTTAGGGACTAGACTCCTAATACTAAGATGCTGTTTCCAATTTTGTATTAATATTCTACTCAGATGTGCAAGATTGTACTTCCATTAGAATCATCTAATTCAGAGGGTGCTTTTCTTTTTGTTAATGTGAGCTGTTGCCTTGTCAAAAGTAGTTCTGCTGGTGATGTAGTAATTCAGATTGTAAAGTTATGCATCAATAATTGCATGTTGGGTTCATTGAGAGGCAGGATCCTGCAGGGTTAAGCATCTCATGAATGTGCAGAGATGTCCCTTGCCTTTGGGAGTTTTCCAGTGTGGGGAAGGAGTAGAGACGGATGGTAGAAAATTGGGGTAAATGAAGGCTTGTTCACCAGCTTGTACAGCTGTGAAGAGAACTAGTGATTCAGCCTTGTGTTTTTGACTGCCTGCCCCTGATTCACTCCAGCTGTGGTGTCAAGTTAGGAGCTAATCTCCTTCCGTTCACTCTGCAGTCAATGTAATCTCTTGAAGCGCTTCTGAAGGACAGGTTACTTAAGAGCTTGAAGTTAATGAGATAAATTGAACAGTTGGTGCCCCTTTAAGTTGCTGTCACTTCTGCCCATTGAAATCTCCAACATACATTTGGTATGGCAGCATGACAAATCCTAAGCAACAGTAATGATGACTTCAGTCTATCTAACACCAGTTAGCCAATATAATATAAAAGTGTTAGTACTAGATGTTGTATTTTTGGTTAGATATGCTATTTCTCTAGCTGGGAGAGGTGCTCCATGCAGAGCCCTATCAATAGCTCTGGAAACCATACTCAGTGCTGCTAATTGGATCCTCTGCATTTTCTAAATTGAGGGAGAAATGCTGGAACTGAGAAAGAGGCTGGAGCACCTCTTTTCCCTATTCACTCTGCAGCGCTTCTGCAGCTGCAACCATTGTTTTTCCAAGTGATTTCCAGGAACCTAGACAAAGGAGATTACATGATCACTACAGTGGCTTCTCTGAAGAGACAGAGTGATTAAATGTGTTGATTAGAAATTTGCTGCTCACCTCTGATAGCAGTGGCATGGATCAAAAAGTCAGCCGCAGGTGAAAAAAACCAAAAACCTGCCTCTTGAGAAGAACTGAGTACATTTCCATCAAATACTTACAGTAGTATAGCACAACTAACAAGTGAGCAATGAGTTGAAAAGGTTTCTAGCTCAGTAATTTACCATATAAAAACCAGATGTATGAATTTAAATGCTCTGTGTCTACCCCATGCATGGACATTTTAGTAACCACTGCCTACTCTGCTGCTACAGATATTCAAGTAACCAGTTGCCCTAGCCTTGAGCAAGTTTTTATCCTTCATCTCTTCTGCCCCACCTAGCAATATGGTCACTCTGGCAAACTGTAAAGTACCTTAGTCTTCCCTTGCAGAGGAAAGCCTTTTTTACACTAAAGTGTACATTTAGGGTTTCCTGCTGTCTACTTCAGGAACATGGCTTATGTGGGATAGAGAACTGAGATGAAGAACTCAGGGTCCCTGTAGAACCTGCAGAACACAAGAATTAGATATCCAGCATAGGAAGGCTTCTCTGTTTTTTCAGCGTATAATGGGTGGTGGAGTAGAGAAACTGGCTGGTGCAGTCCAAAGCACAAGGCTTTGTGTGTTTTCTTAAATTTGCAAAATTTAGAAACAGGCACATATTTTCAAAGTACTTATTGTCAAGAGTTGAAACTATTTGTGTTGCTTAGGTGATCTGTTGTGCTTGTTGTTTTGTAAACATTCAGTAATAGACAATGTCTATTCTGATGTTTTGGGTGGTGTTTTTTTTTTGTTTTTTTTTTTTTAACATGGAGACAAAATCTACAGCAGCAAGGAAGGGGGAATGTTTTATATATAATGTACTCTTCTTCTCATTTTCCCTTCTTGTCTTCTCCTGATTTTGCTCCTTGGACTCAAACTGCATAGTGTTGAGACCTTGCAAGTGTATTTTCATGGTGGGGTTCCAGAATGATCCAGAGGGATGTGCAAGCTAGCATATGATGCACGTTAAATTTCCTCATATAATTTACAGGTTTTACAGCAAACCTGTGATAAAACCAAGATTTCAAACCTGATTTTCCTGTGTCCCAGTGATTTAAGAGTAGAGTTGGACATTTTAGTTAATTTTTTAGCTTATCAAGAGCATGCGGGCTAAACTAATTTGGGTTAGATTTTATGGACATTTGGATAATAAAAAGATGTGAAATGTCACACTCGGATGTTTATCTCTCCAGAATGTTGCACTTTTCTTGGCCCTAGGAGGCCTCTGTCTCAAAGAAACTTTGCCATTCAGCTACCTGTGAATAAAAGATTCTTCTCTAGGTCAGCAGAGCAGACCACGAGCTTTTGAACAAGACCAGACTAAGGTTGGTCCCCTTGGCCACTGAATAATTGAGCAGACAGAAGATGTCACAAAAAGTGACAAAACAAAACTTTTGAGGCTGCTGTCATTTTTGTTACACTGCACAGGGAAACAGTGTTTTACTTGAAGAGTTTCACAGAGAAAAGAGAGGTACAGAATTTTTTATTTCTCCAAAGGCTCCTTAGCAACAGTGCTTTTTGCTTCCAGTTTGGTGCCACACCTATAGGCTCAATCCCTCACCAGTGTGACCCTGCTGAAACTGGTGATGAAGCTGCCCTCCACAAGATAAACTCCATTTGTCATGGCAGGTCTGAGTGTGGCATTTTGAACTCACTGTGTATGGCCTTAGGCTCTTCTGTCTTGAAAGAAGCTGTATTTCCATCTCAGGCATAGAGAGACTTTTTCATCCTAGACAGAACTCAGCCCTCCTTGCTTTAGTGATGCCTTGACTTCTCCCATTGCTCGATGTCTGCACTCCTGACACTGCTTCCTAGTGCTTCACAGACAAAGGCAGCAAGACCCATAGATATGTATAATGCTGCCACTGGTTGCAAATGAGGATCAAGAGCTTCAAAAGTGTTTAGAAAGTGTGTCAGACCTAGAAGATCAGTGTGTGCAATAACAAGTCAATAAATACACAGGAGTGTGTATAGGAGTCAGAAGACTAGAGTGTCAGGATTTGGGAGCTGTCAATGTGTGCAGTTAAATCAGCTGACCAGCGTAACCAGTTATTTTGTCTTGAATTTTCATCCATTTTTCCTACTCACATTTTTAATCTATTTGCTGTATATGTTTTTCATTTTTTGAAACAGGTGAGTAAAATGAGAGTAAATATTATTATAGTGTAGAGGTCAAGAAGCTACATCTTTGAAATCACCACAATACTTTTTGAATTCTCTCTTAAGCTTAAGTTTATGAGGACACGAGTTTAAAACATTTTACAGTAGCTCTATTTTCCACTCTTGCGTTTTTTCAGTCCATTGAACTGACTAGCCAAGTCCTTCCTCTCTCTCTCTCTCTCTCTTCCTCTCTCTCCCTTCTCTTCTGGATTAAGCCTTCTCAAATGTATTCATTTCCTACAAATCTAATGAAAATAAGGCTGTGGATAGAGGAGGGAAAGCCTGATTCTCACTGAGGGGAAAGCCCTAGTTGAGATTAAGCACATTACTTTGACAGCAGAGAATCCAAACTGGGAGGAAGACTGGATAAATTAATGCTCAGTAGTTCCATCATTTGTGCACCTATATGCAGATTTCCTGGCTATCTGCTCCTTCAGAAAGATAATATTATTTAAGTAAACAATTTAAAAAAAAAATTAAAAATTATAAGTGTGAGAACTGTATCCTTATTTTGGACAAAAAAATAACACTTTTTACCTGGATGACCAGTTTGGCCAAGCTATTATCACAAAACAGTTTTAAACCAGGAGTTTTTGTAAGCATTTATACTAGGGGAAAATCACTGCACTTTCCTCAAAACTCCCTGAGGCCCATGGGATGGAGAGAGGGACAAGCAATTTACTGGCACAGGAAAATGCTATTGGAGCTGCATATGAAATTCTTTCCTTCTTTTCAAAAAAATGGGGATTGGGGTCACTGACCTGAAAGTGCTTCAGCAGTGTCTCCCACAGGAGCTTATCCTGCAGTGGAGTGTGGCAGCTGTGAGACCAGCACCCAGCAGGTCTGCACAGAGCTGTAGGACAAGAGCCCACCCAAAACTGGGGGCGAGGGATTTTTGGAGACCCTTAAAAGGGACAAACCTGGACATGTAACTTGAGCACAGTCCAGCGTGTTATCCACCTAAATGTCCTTCTCAACCTATCCCCATCCAAACAAATTAGCTTTTCTCTAGTAGCTGCTGGGTCCTTTTGCATCCCAAACCTTCACAGAGAGCAGATCTGCTGATCAGACCTGAGTACAAAATACCCTTCACTGCTGCTGCAGCAGCGCTGCCAGGATATTCTTGCCATCAACAGAGCTATCCATACAATCTTTACTGGTACATTGGAGCACAGATCACATGCTTTTTCAAGCTAATGATGATATAAGGGAGTACAATCCATAGGTTGCCACTGCAGCAGCTCCGGGCAAGCACAGCCTCTGCTATTCAAACAAGAGGGAGGAAGAAAGCTTCCAAAATTCACCTGGTCTTTGCCCATCACAAATGATCTTTCTTCTCTTGGCTTCAGGCTTCATTGTTAATTTCAGAGCCAGGTACTGCTGCCACTGGTGTAACACAGCTCAGTTTTCACTTTCTTACCTTTGACTCTCACAGGTATATTCAAAGATGGGAAAATATCTCATGTTATTCTGAAAGCCTCTGTCCCGCAGCTGTCTGCCCAAACAATGCAGCACCAGCCTGCCTGGAAGGGAAGATGGTGCAGGATTTTGTGACTGGTTCAGAGAGACAACAGAGCATGAATTCGAGTCTGCCTTGTGCTTCTGTTGGAGCAAATGGGAGTTTTGTCTCTAATTGTGTGGAGAGCAGAATCAGGGCACTGGTAGACAGAAAATCAACCTTTTAAACAAAAAGGGGTTAAAATGTGAAGATGGATTTCTCTCTATTAAGGTTAAAAAGTACCTAGTACTTTGAGGAAAAGTATTTGTCTGAATTACGACACTGAAAGTCACATTTTCAAAGAACTCTATAAATAGATTTGTGTTTTCCTTTCAAAAGTTCACTGCAGAAAGTTAAGAAACCCCCAATAAAAATCAAAATTTATTTACAAAGTTTTAGGTATGAATATGAAGCATAAAATGAATATTTAATACAAAATAGTTCTTGCTTAATATATGTACAATTGATTCATTTTTTTTATTATCCCTGTCATAATGATCATTGTTTATTTCACACTGAAATCTGTTTCTGATGGTTAGTTCTAAGCAGACATTTTTTCTGTGACTAACATCATTGGACATCTCATTACAGGCAATCAAATATTTTGATCTTAAATACTTTTTGATAATTAATCTGATGTTTTATTGAGTGGTTTTGGCCATGTGATAGATGCAGGAGACAAATTCTGCATTGTATGACACCAGAAAAAACTTGGGCTAAATAACTTATCACAAAGAATATTTACCATTTGGAAAAAAACCAGCTATATTTAGAGTAAAGTCTCTCTAACTATTTCTTCTGTAATGTGCAATTTAAGATTGACATGCCATCTAATCTATAACAGTGGATTACACCACTTTCCTTACTGCTGCATTCAAATATTGAGCCTAGTTTGAAGTATTGATTCAGCTGTCTTCACCAACTAGAAATATGACAATTTATACCAGCTATCTGGTTAGTAATGTCTCCATAAAGTGATGCATTTTAAAAATACACACTTAAAAATAATACTTTAATTTTTGTTTGCTTCTTAAAAGACCATAATGGTTGTCGTTAAATGAAAATAAAATGCTCTGGTTCTGAAGGACAAGCTTTATAGGTTTTTTTCCTGCAGTCAGTTAGGTCAGATGTACACCCCTTGTGCAGCTGATACTCCTTTTACAACCAAAGTTGTGGACATCCTCATTTTATTTTGATTTTTAAACAATTTTGCTCAATAAAGTTTTGCATAATTGGACCTTTATTCCATCACCGTTCTGGTTCAGATCTGAGCTCTCACATCTGAAGGGCTGGTCTGTTTAAAAGTTCCTGTGTGTCAAAGAAAATGAGAGAAATAAAACCATTAGGAATTATTCATACAGCAACAACGAGATTTCAAAGAAAAAAAAAATCCTGCCTTAATTTTTGCACAGTGAAGTGGAGGCCAAGCTGACCTTCTGACCCAAAGACACCGCCTGCCCATGGATCATTTCTTCTGTAACTCTTCTGGTATCATGTCTCGCTTCAAGCTTCCCTCTGTCCTACCCCACAGAAGATAACATAGAGACTGAGGGACAGAGACACCACTGAAGAGAAAATCTCCTGGGGGTGACATTATGCTAATATCAAATAAATAACAAAATGAAACCCAAACTTGTTAGTGGGTAGGTCACACAGCCAACCCTTTTAAGATGACTTCTTGATGCTGGAGGGAAAAGAATATGAATCAACAGGCAGGACAGAGACCCTGCTTCTGCTGAATGACTCATTCTGGGAGAGAATTGTCTTCATTAGCATAGTGTCACCCATTTATTTTCCTCTGTGGAAAGAAAGGGCTTCAGTTTCCTCTCTTCCTCACATGACCTTCATCAAAGTTATTGTAGAAAGCCACTTGGAGATCCAGCACCAGCTCTGTTGCTTTCCTGCTTTTCTCCTTTTTGTTTTTCAGTGTGACAATAAATGCTATTTGAAACCAAAATCTTTGTAGGCTACTTATTCTCTCTTCTATTTAATTTTCTGTATCAAGACTACATTATGACATTCTAATCAGGTTCCCATATCACACCCATTGTTGCTGAGGTGACTTTTATTTATTGTTTCTTCCCTTCTCTCTTGTGCCCTCCTTCATAAGAAGGACATTGGGGCTATCTGGGAAATGAAATGACTCACACAATGAGAAATCCATTTGTATCATACAGGAAGGGCAAAACAGATTTGCTCAGTTGCTTGCAGAATGTGAGGACAAATATTCTTGGTGGTTTTCCAGTGTCTTTCCCCATGTTTTGAGCCTGGGAAACAAATAATTTTGAAATTGCTTTTTCTAACTTGAATTGGGTGTTTTCTCTCACATCTGTCTTGAGGTTACTGACTAGAGAAGGAATAGAGGGAGAGAGAGGAAGGCAAGTAGTTAGTGATAGAAGCCTTGGACAGAATCTGGTGAGGTTATCCAGCACATCTTCCTTATTCCAAAAAGGGATCAACTGTTCTTTTCTGTGGAATTCGAACAGGAGGTTTCTTTGAATTCTGTGGAGCTGAATTTCTGGCCTGATTATTATCTAATCCCAACATGCAAGATTAAAATTGATAGTTCTGAGAAAGCTGAGAAATACACATGTGAGGAATGAAGCTTTTAGCTGTATTGATCAAACTACCAGTTTTATATGAGAATTAGTTGGTATTTAATCTATCTAGCAGCATATATCAAAATTACAACCTAAGGTTTTTAATACTTACAAAAAAATTGGGAGGGGAGGCTTGGGGAAATATAAATCAATGGGATAAACTGTAATTAGCTTTTTTTTCTGATAGATTATAGTTCCTTCCCCGAACAAGAACTCACTACAGTCACTATATATATTTAAATTGCATTAACTATCCTGAGAGCTGTAAAATACCTGGAGCATGGGAGATGTCTAATATAATAAAGAAAATAGTAAGTAACCATATATAACAAGGAGTTAGTGTTGAATTTTTATGGGTCATGTTGTTTATAGGCTTATAACTGTGCTCTTGGTTAGAGCACGCACTAAGGAATACCTAACTAAGAATCAAGAAGAATACTCTGCCAGAAGATTTGCATGAGTCCTTTTCTTTTATAAACCAAATGTATTAACCATGTTCAAATATGGTAGCCTGCTCATGGAATGTTAGATTAAAAAAAAAAAAAAAAATAGAACAGAAAACTTTCGTCAAAATAGACTGTCAAAATATCTTTCAGTACAAAGTATAAAAGATTACAGAGAATTACTAAAATAAAAAATAAATAAATACATAAATAAATTAATTAAACTGAATTAAGTTTAAAAATTAATAAATTTTAAAAAGATAACCTGCAAACATTTCAGAAACATTGAATTTTAAAATTTCATTACTATTCTGAAAAACTTGTAAGTTCTCAGTTGAGATTTTGTAGCAACAAAACCTGCACATTACTAGTAGTTGAAGTTGTGGCCAAAGAGAATACAAACATAGGCCTGGAGAATCAAGTTTTGAAGAAACCTTTTGGCATTAATCACGCTGACATCTTTAGGATGTTTTTTTCATACACTTTCTCCACCACTAACATTTTCAAGGCTGCGCTCAATCACCTCCAGTGCATTTGGCCAGTAGTTTTATAACTGGATGTTGACTTATTGAGTTGTCCCTCCTCTTCACTGCCACTTTTATTTGGCTTCAGATTCTGAAATCCTTGTTCTCCAGTTCAAAGTGACTTTGTCAGAGTACCTATATGTGGCTTGGTCTTACACCTGGGCCTATCTGAGGTGGATTTAGCAGCAACTCTTTAAACCTTGGTACAATCATAAAGCCTTCCAAGAAGATTGCAGTTAGCTCATCACCTTCTAATGGATGCCTTGTACAGCCTGTGAAGCAAAGAAAACACAGGTGCTGTTCTGAAATACACCTTGGGTTTGCTGTGCTTTTGGTCATCAAACATTAACACCAAATGCTTGCAATTAGATCACCTATTGTAGAGACTCAGGAGTTCTTTGAATGTAGAGCAGCAAATGGTTCTGAGATAATAGTAAGCATTATTCCCCATAGGAGAGATTCTATTTTCAGTGACATGCTATCTTAATTCTGCTTTACAGCTGCTATGCAGAAAAAAAAAATGCTTTTTCAGTCCAACTCTGAGCATTTGGTTCTTGGTCTGCATCACGCTAAAGTTTTCTTTGGCCCCACTGCTGCTTTCTTTTCTTATGACAATGCATCTATGAGGATTTTCAGGCTAATTTAGGGATCTGCCTGCTTACATGTTTATTATGTGTCTCAATCAAGTCATCAAGTCTTCATCAAAAGTACAGAAAGCCTGGAAGTGCTTAGGATGTAATGAAAATAAGCAGCTTTATGACCATAAAGGAGGAGGGAAAGTGTGGGTGGCAGATGAGAATAAGCAAGGGGAAGTTTACATCTCTGTTTTTCCCGTATGGTCTCATAGACAGAATTTCACTTCCACAAAGACCTGAGTCAACTCTGTTGAATTCCCTGGCTGCAGTAGGCATCCTATATGAATTTAGAAGTTACTTAGCTTGTCTATGGCTCAGTTCCCCTTCCTGCTTACTTGCTTTTAGGCAGCAGATTGCTGATAGCAAGATTTTCATAATTAGTGTCAGGGTAATAGATAGGAGTTGCACAGATGATCTGAGAGTGGTGACTTACCTTAGGGCCATATGCCAAGTCCTGGCTAGTGCAGGAATAAAGCCATGTCCTTTGCAGGTTGGTGGCTTCCTAGTGAGACTTTCTGCTTGCTGTGTTGATTGACAGGAGAAAAGGGCCGCACTGGTTGGTATGCTTCAGGATTGGATAGATTATGGACACATGCCACCACAAACAATCAGTTTAAAATATTTCTTGGTGCTGCTATCACCTGGATCTTGATGCAGCAATGGGTGAAGGCACTGAGTACAAACACTGGATGAAGAGTGATGGGCAAGAATATCTGATCTGAAAACTGACCTTGGTCTTGGAGGCTAATCCAGTTTGGTGCTCAGTATGTTCATTTCCCCACCAGCTTCACCAGAATATGAGCAGGCTATGCACCCCCAAGGATCAGCCTCCTTTAGTACATATTTTAGCCATTGGCAATGCATTAATTAAATGAGGGTAATGCTTACTTTCCCCTTGAGGATATTGTAGGGCTTGGTGTAGAGAGATATTTTGAGCCCTTCTCATGAAAGACACTGTACAGAGTAAATGCCAAGTATTATGCACCTCTTGAGAATCAAAAGGTCATCCACTGAAGACCAGGCTAAATTCTCATTGATTTTTATGAGAATTCTGGGTGGAGCCCAGAAAAACAATTCCCAGGGCGTGGACTGATCCTTCTGGCCTACTCAGTGCTGGGATCCTGTAAGCTTTGATACTTTCTGGAATTAAATAATTCACTTCTTTCTTAATTTTATCATCATTAATTGAGCCTATCTTGAAGAGAAGCAATAGGTCAGTTGGATGGGGGTTAAGGAAGCCACATGGAACAAGTGAGGAGGAAGTAATTAGGTATGCTGCTGGCAATGTGCTGCTACCTTCTGTGGAAGCCACAATGCTTAGAGCTATGGAACTATCAGGGAATGAAAAATAAAATAAAAGGCTTTAAACTTATGATTCCTGCTCTTATGTGTTCTTGCCACCGTTCATATGGATTAGGACTTAAGTTCAAACATTCCCTGTAGAAACGAGAGTTTGCTAACTTAGAACAAACAACATTAGGAATACAGGTTAGGCAAACCCAGAGATATTCAGGTTCTCCATAAGTTTCAGCTGGAGTTGGTCTGAAGTGCAATGTTTAATTCTTTTTTACTCTGGTCCAGCAATATTCATAGGATAAACAGAAACTGTGGAATCTATGTTGGTCAGGGGTTTTCAATGCTGTTTTGGGGGAGAAATGTTAACTAGTCCTAACACTCAAATATTTTTATAATTCCTCTTCCTTGTCTGTTTCTCTTTCTAGCTTCTTCCAATATCTATCTTTTCTACTGTTTCCAGGTTATTTCAGAGTCACTCTGGGCAGTGTTAATGTTGAGAAGTCCAGGTGTACCAGAGTGACAAATTCCTGAATTATCTGAATAAGAAGAGGAAGCTGTTATCTTGGTATCCAGAGCACAGAGGTCAAGAACCAAGACATCTCCATACAAATTAGACTTTATATAAACATAGCTTGTGGCATAGAAGTTGTAAAAGTTACAGTCATCAGATTAAGGAAAATAAAATAATTAAATATAAGGTTAGAGGTAGGAGCAGGAAAAAAAAAAAAAAAAAAAAAAAAGGAAGAATGATGGACAAACACAAATTTGGCCTCATGGAAGTCATGTGAAGATGTGCTTCTATGGAGGTTGATAACGCCTATGTTCAGAGAGTTTACAACTACCACAGGGAATAGTAAGTTTCAATATATAGGAAAAGAGGACTGCTTTAGGACTGTCATGCTCTCTCAGTCTATAGAAGCTGTGAAGATGATATTACAAGCATCCACAAACTACTGGATATTAATATTTCCTTCTGGATCAGACGATCTTTTGGGATTCCTCACAGCTCTGGTCACTAGCTTAAGAAACAACAACACTGATTTGAGACCTGAACTTTGAAAAGATGGAGAAGGAAATATTATGTACCTTGTAACAATTTTTTCAGCTGGTCTGGAACACAAGTCCAGACTCAAAATCATGTAACACCTGAAAATATGACTCTTAGCTTACTTGTACAGTTCAATTCTCTTTCTCACCTGGGGCCAAGGCTGTCCCCAGGGCTGTTTGATTTTTTCTGCTTGATCCTGAGCACCAATTCCCTATTTGTCATAAATCCAAAAGACAGAGGAACAGATCATAATGAAGGCAAATCCCATGATCCAGGAAGATAAAGGGCTAGAAGGAATCATGAATTGTAAAACCACTCTCTAGCTATCCCACTAGTTAAGTGACTTCTCTTTTCCACTTTTCACCCTCCTTTGCACCCATTCTGACCACAAATTTTGGGTCTGTACCACCTTGTGTTGATACCAAGTCAGAAGGCAAATTTCTTTGTCTCCAGATTAGGCAAAACATTCAGTGGTGTCATTAAACAAGGAGCCTCTTTCTACAGCATCTGGAAAGAGCCTTCTGATTTCTGCTTTGGGGAATGCATTAATGATGCCAACAGGGAACTCTCTTGAAGGTTGTTTCTTGCAGCGTACGAGGATTTTACTCTATCAAAGGGTTTGTGGAAGTCTCTTAGGGCCCAGGAAGCATTGCTGCTCTAATTCCTGGGCCTGGTTTTCATTTAGCTTTTTACTACCTCTACCCTGATGTGACTCCACTGACCTGCAGAGGCTTTTCTCTGATTCTTGCTAAACTAGCAGCCTGTAGTTCACTCAGAGATCCAGAATTCACTCCTTCCAGTCCCTCCTCTCCATTTCAGTCACAATGGCCAGATGCTGACCTTAGTTTCATCAACACTTTCCTGAGAAATAACTCCGTTTATGTGCACCTGTTGAATGGGTTTAGCAACAAGCCACCTTGGAGCCTGTCTGTATGAAGGGGGCAGGACCAAGCAGTAGTTTGTGAAGGGTCATGCACAAAACTTCCATGTGTGCTCTGTTTTCAATTTCACTCCCGCAGATGCAAAATCTTTCCTCGGGGGTCTGTGTTTAAAAACTTGTTCTACAAAAGAAGGGTGAAAGGGTTATGTTTGCATATCTGCAAAAGCACCAGGTTTTGGGTGAAAATTTTGATAGAGCAAGGATGTCACTTCTAATAAATTTCTCTTTTGTACAAGACTGATAAAACTCCTCTTATCTGACACAACAAAACCAAAATTTTCTAGCAATGCTGTTTGATGTGAGGAGATCCATTCCAAGCACTTATTTGCTCAGAAGCTGATTTAGAAATTGTGAGACTTGATGCCTAATCGCAAATTGAAAGTGCTGTCACACATATCAGGTTATTGGAACTCTGTGCCTCGGTTTCCCCAGATATAAAATGGAGAACAGCCACCATTTTTCTATGTAAAATACATTGAGGATTAGGCAAATTACATATAACAAAACACCAGAATCCAAATGCTGTTAATAGGAGCTTATTTTCCATGTTGCTTCAACTCTCAGAAGTAATTCAAAGTAGTAGTGGTGTGTGTTTGTGTGTTAAAAAGGGAAGCAGTAAGAGCATTTATGAAAAGATGAGCAGGCTTAAGGTAGCTTTACCTGCAAAGCTGTCATCAGCATAAGGGGTGGCTTGAATTGAATGCCAGAACTATGTGTGTGTTTATTTGTAGAAATGTAAAACATCTGTTAGGCCCGTGTATTTAAACCTCCTGGGAGCAGCTTTGAAGCTATATACCTCTGTATCTACGCATTTTCTTTCTCCAGGTTTGTGACTAAAGATAAAAAGAAATTAGAATATGCCTAAAACAATCTTGTGTGCTGATCTGGTTGTGGTGTTTCAGGCTTGTTCAGACTGTAAGACTTATTTATGGTTTATTTTGTCACCAGCGATCTCCAGTAAAACCCTTGGCCTTTTATTGTGCATTTGGTTCTAGTTGTATCCTAGGTAATTAGACAGCAGATCCAGGTATTGAACACACATTCCTTCACTAGCTATCTAAAATTAGAGGTAATTCCATAAAGACATTATGGAACACATCAAGATTTCCTTTATTACGACATTAATAAGACATTATGCATCGCACCCCATTTGATTAGCATATGGTGCCTCAGAGCAAATCAGTTAACACTGATGCATCTATTAAAGTGTCCAAGCAATATTCCACATCTCCTAAGTGATGCACAATAAATATACTGCCATGTGGCCACCCTTACCTAGCCTCTGCCAGCCTGACAGAGCCCTAAATCTCCCATTTGAGCTGGGTGCGCTGCAGATACAGCTCTGGGTTGCCATCACAGGGCTTGGGGGACCCTAGCCAGAAAGAGAGAAGGAATTTGAGGGAACATTTTAAGCCTTTGTAACCCAGCTAAACTTGTTTTAAGAACAAGCTTATTTTAAAGTGAGAGTTTGGTGAGGTAGGAGTGAGTAAGGCTTTCATCCCTCTGGGACACTGCTGTTAAATTACCTGGTTCCACTGCATCCCAAAAGCCCTGTGAACACAGTTCCCCCATGAAGTTAGTGTTGTAGCTCAGCGCCTTCCTCTGCAACTGTAAAAGTGAACCAGTTTCAAAACATTCCTCCCATCCTTTGTTATGGAATTGCGGCAGAATCAGTAGTGCATGTATTGCTCTGATCCCTGCTGCAGTGAGTAAAGCCTGGAATAAATACATTAATTTTAGGGTTTGATAAATTTGAGTTTCGCCTTGTGACTCAGTGGTCAGGTTTCCATCTCAGATTTGGACTCCCTTCTCCTGCTCTCAGAGTATAATTCTTATTGCCTAATTATGTCCTTTTACATTTTAAATTATGCCTTTATCTAGAATTTATTTCTCTCTTCTGCAATTCAGAATTTCTATTATTAATCCTGTGCAATATTAGAGACATGCAGGAATTACTATGAAAAATTCTATTTACTTTTAAAAATTTATATTATTGTGGTAAAAAAAAGAAATAAGAATACTATTCAGAATTCAACATATTTCATTATATTTAACACATGTAGTGACATTTAGGAAACAGACTAAGGACATGTTTGGGTTTGGGCTGGTTTTTTTTTTTTTGGGGGTGGGGGGGGTGGTTCAGAAATTCAACCACAATTCACAGTAAATTCTGTTGGATAGTGGCACATGACTTAAAGCAAACAGTGAATATATTATCCCTTTTTTTTCTGGATGGGAAAACTGCATCACAGGATAAGTTACATGACACAACAGAGTAACAGTAATAGCCTGGATATTAAATATATAGTCTTGTTTGCCCTAGATAAAGCCCCTGTGCATTTCTTTCTAGAGATTGTCTCTTACTGAGCAACCTCTATTGTTCAGATATCCTGCCTAAAAGCCTTTGTCACTAACTCAGTATAGTAAAGTAGGAGCTAAACATTTGAAGCATTTCTCTCTTACTATAACTTTCAGGCACTTCAGGAACATAAAAGATAATTTTTAAGTGTGGCACATCCTATTTCTTTAAAAGAACAAGACAAAATCTGTGATGTGCTTTTGAACTTTCACAAAATTCACACTGCACTTTCTTTGCTTGATGACCCTTACACTATGACAAGTTAGGGGAAGGTTGCCTGAGGTCAGCTGAATTAGACAGGAGTAAGCAAAACTATTCCTTGGCTAGTCTGTAGAGAGAGGATCACCCCGAAAAGAGAATTAGCCATGTGCAACCACTAGGCTCTTCTGCTATGAGCTGACAACTGCCTGTCTTCCTCAAAAGCAGACTCTGTAATTTATTTTTTTAGAGCAATAATAGCCTTTCCAGCACTGCTAACATGAATGATTTTTTTTTTCCTTTCTATTTTTAGCTTTTAAAATAAAATCTCTATTGGCAAACAAGAAATATTATCCAGGAAAAGTTCAGTAAACAGTGAATGCTGCAAAGGCTGCAGATACCCAAGAGCTTAGAGGCCACAGTCAAATGGGGAAGAAAGAGAAATGAGAGAATGGAGAACAGAGGAAGGAAGAGTAGGTACTTCAGTTTGATAAGAATCATCTGCAGTTCTGCCTTCCACTGGTGTCTTTCATCTGCGAAGCTCCAAGTCATACCACTCATACACTCCTGGAATTGTGGGCAAGTAGCAAAGTTTTTAGAGCAGGGGCAGCCTCAGTATGTGGTACGTGCTGTACATGGATTTTTCTAGAACTCACTCTAAAAATGCCCATATTCAGACACATACAGTAAGCCCATTCTGAGGTTTAACAAACACCTTGGTTTTTTATAACATACAAGAGCTTTATACAAAGCTCTCGTATAACTTAAAAAAGGTGGAAAGAAGAAAAAAAATTTTTTTTTTATTGGAAGCTGTAAACAGCAAGGTATTTATTCAAGAGACAAGAGCTGTTCCCAAGAGCTGTTCCAGTTGCTTTTAGAGTTCTTCCTGTGTTTCTCTTAGTGTGGAAAAATTTTAATATATGTCCCCTTCTTTTTACTTTTAAATATAATGTAAGTGGATCTGTGACAGTTTGAACTCACTGCTTACATTTTCCCAGATTGAAAAGGTTGCAGGAAGATAGGATAAAATTTAGACACATGGGCCATAGTTTTGATAAAACATATTTCCAGAATTGCTGCTACAGGAATGCTGCAGCTGAGATTTTCATGGCTAGTAAAATGTAATCTCAAATGTTTTTGCTTGCTTTGCCCAATAAGAAATTCATCAAAATGGGGTTAGATGCTAATTTAAAAAGCTAAAAAATACGATTGTCAGAAGTGAGTACAAGATGGTGTGAGTTATTTCCCCACACCACTCATATTCCCATAACATTTTAATATAAGATCAAGTGAGGCATCTCAGTTACTCAGTCCTCTCCACTTCTGCCACAGCACCCCTCTTGGAAAACGTGTGTATTAATTCACACAGGCTCTTCAAGAATGTTATTCCTCTGCAGGTCACAAACTTTCAGGTCTAAAGATGTTTGCAATGTTTGCATCTATTTGTTTTTCCCTGATGGTGCCATGAACAACCAGCCCCATGAACAGCAGCTCCCATGTTCTGTACTGTGTTCATTTAAACATCCAGAGGCTCTTCTGATGAGGCTGTTTATGTTTGTGTAACTTCTCCAGCTACAGAGGTTTCACTGCTGCCAGGGCTGCCTAAAAATGCATGCTGATAGTGGCCAATAGTAGGTAAGGCTTTAGATGCAGGGCAGCTTAATGTACAGGATGTGAGCTTGAACCTCTAATTCTTTGCTCTGGCACTGATTTCCCTAAAACTGTGAGCAATTTGTTTTACCTTTGAATCCTCCTTTCTCTGAATCACAGTGCTTACCTGCTTTGAGGTTTAATCAAGGAAACTGTGCAAGTGCCAGATATTGTATAAAAGCAAGAGGCAATTATTAAAAGTGGGCTTTGACTTTTTAAAGGTAGGATAACAGATGCTGGGTAATAAATCTCATTAACGATGACAGGGAAATTGTCTTACTTTTGAACTCTCATGGTGTTTGTTTCCTAACTTTTGTTACTGCTTAATACTTATTCTAGTTTCACTGTTTGTTTTCTAAAAGTGCTGAAAACAATTAGATGACACAATGAGCTATTATTTCCCTAGGGTGTCCTAGCACTTTCAGATCTGCGTTTATGTTTAGGAATTATTGAAGCATATTGTTTTGATATGGCTTTAAGAAAAATGATTGGCTTTCAGATCTAACCAACTCTGAGATTTGAAATCTGTTGAGCAATGTTGCAGTGTTTTTAAACAGTGTTGAAATTAGAAATTTATACAAGATATTTCACCGACCTAATGTATGTGTGTGTGTATGTGTGTGTGTATGTGTGTGTGTGTGAATGCTTGTCTACTGACAAAAATTATTGACTTAATAGGCTCTGATTTTTCTCTCTTGATTTAGAATGGGAAAACCATGTCTTGTTTGCTCATGATGGGAAATCTGCTTCCTGTCCACTTATATCAATAGCTCTGAACATGGGGCTGAAACTTGATTGCTCTCAGAAATGTTTCTGCAGTTAAGAAGCTGCAGTATAGCACTTGGTTCCACATGAGGAGAATCAGATGGGCTTTAGGATTTACTTTGCTCTACTAGTGAATATGCCTCAATTCTGCAAGTTCAAAATGGTGATGCATTTAAAGTTAGCTGCTGCACTTGACTCACCCACTGTTCTTCTTGGATGATTTCTGTCTTGCAACAAGCAAAGGCACAGGAAATAAAGATCTAAGTTTGGGTGATTATTTGTCTTGGGATGATGGGTAACGCATTCACATTGAGATTTAAAAAAAAACCCAGAGTATAAAACTCTTGCTTGAGTAGGAGACAAAAGTGTCAGTGGTAAATTAAGCCTCAACCTCAGTTTCCCTTTCCCACACAATTAGGAGTTTCATAGAAATGCCTCATGGCATGCTGGAAAGAGAGAAGAAAGATCTGTACTAGAGGGAAATATCCTTACTCAGGGTCATGAGAAATACTAATCATCAGAAATACTAAAACTCAAGTAAAACAGAGGTTTGAGAGAAATAGTTTTGGATTTTTTGTGGTTTTGTTTTGTTTTGTTTTGTTTTGTTTTGTTTTGTTTTGTTTTAAAAAAAGAGATGTTGCTCTTGCAGATGGAAAACTGTGACAAACAGAGATGCAGGTGGTGTACTTGTGTAGTCCTGGCTTGTTGGTGATGCTGACCCACCCAGACATGGGCACATCTATCTATCAGGCAGTTCCTCTCCGAGAAGTGTCCTGTGCTGATTCCCTGACTCATATTGTAAAGAGAGAGGAAGACCAGCCTCGTGCTTAGGATTTTATGATGGAGCATAAATCAGGTCTGCCTGTACTTGACCAAGGTTGAAACCCACAGTGCTGCATGGTAATTAGATTTTTAAAAGATTTTTTTTCCCTCTGGTTTATTTATATAGCAGTAATTACCTCCAGCACACAGTCGGAGTGACTGCTTGTCTTTCATGACCATACTTTTACCCTTTCATTTGACTGTCCTGTGCTTTTGTGGCTAATATAGAGCTTCATTCATTATCCCCGAGCCCCTTCCTCTGCCAGCCCTTGCACAGTGGCACAGCAGGGAGCACAAGGTTATTCTGTGGCAGCTTAAGTGGGAGTGGACATGAGGAGCGGAGCAGAGATGTGTCCCTCAGCACTGAGCAGGCCAGACTTCTCCCACTCCTTCCTCAGAGGCACAGCATGCCCGGGGGAAACAGGGTTTGCCTGGGGGCTGTGAGCCCATGCAACCTCCTCTTGCTGTTTCTGGTGGTTCTCCCATCCCTGGCTCTTTCTGGTGTAATTTCCCAGTTGTGCAGAAGTGCTGCTCCTTAATAAACATCTCATTTTTCAGCGCTCCTTATCACAGAATCATTGAGGTTGGAAAAGATCTTTAGGATCATCTGGTCCAACCAGCACTGTCAAGCCCGCCACTAATCCATGTCCCCAGGTGCCACACCTGCATATCTTTTAAACCCCTACAGGAATGGTGACCTCACCACTGCACTGGGCAGAGTGCTCCAGTGCTTGACAACATTTTCAATGAAGAATCTTTCCTAATATCCAATCTAAACCTCCCCTGGAGCACATATGTCTCTCTTTGCCTCTTTTCCTTCCATCTCTTCCCACTTTCCTTTCCCATTAAGTATCTTTTGAACTTGTTCCTGGGTTTGAGATGGATTTGACAGCACTTGTTTTATTGCAATTAACAATTACTTGGTTCTTACCGTTCTCATCATAATATGAGAGAAGGACCATCAATTAGCTTCCTGCAGAAAAAACAACCCCTCATTGTTTCAGCCTGTCTCCTGACAGGACTTGTGGCCCCTGGAAAGAGGAGCCCAGGCTGAGCAGGTTTGCTGGTAGGACTCATGATCCCAAGGGGGACCTAGCTGGAGCAGCCTGCTCCTGAAAGCATGACCACACTGGAAATGCTTGTGAAGAACTGCAACCCATGGGAAGGACCCAGGGTGGAGCAGTTCATGCAGGACTGCCTCCTGGAGGAGGTAGCCCACACTGGAGCATGGGGAGGGTGTGAGGAGTCCAGTCCCTGTGGAGGAAGAAGCAGCAAAGACAGCATGTGATGAGATGACCACAGCCCCCATTTCCCATCCCCCTCTACGACCGAGGTTGAGTAAATCAGGACTGAAGTTGAGCCTGGGAAGGAGGGAGGGGTGGGTGAAAGATTTGGTTTAATTTCTCCTTATTACACTGATTTGATTGCTAATAAATTAAAATAATTTCCCTGAGCCAAAACTATTTTGCCTGAGATAGTAACTGGTGAATGATTTCTCCCTGTCCTTATCTGGAGGCATGATTCTTTTGTTATCTTTTCTCTCCACTTTCCAGCTGAGGAGGGGAGTAAAAGAGCTTTGGTGGGTGCCTGATGTCCAGCCAGAGTCAAGCCACTATGGCCCAACTCCTATATGCCTGCAGTTAGGGAAGGTGACTCCCATGTGAATCAATTTTCCTGAAGTCATACAAGGATCTTAAAACCATATTCATTCTGCTAGGCAAGTTGTTGAGGTAGGAAGGACTGAGGTGGATTCCTGCTGCAGCTGTGTGTGGCCATGTTCAGCAGCACATGCTGCAGAGGGACACTGTCTTCTCTCTGGAGGCTCCCAAGAACTCTGGATGTTCCCAGTTATTATTGCTTAATGTGCAACATCGTGCTCCTGGACCAGCAGAAACGTGGGGTTTCCAGGGGATATCTTTATAGCAGTTGTCAGAAGGCTTGAAGCAGAACAGCTATGAAATGGAGCATTTTCAGTACTCACATGGGAGAAGGAGCTTGCTTAGCCACATGAGGTGGTGATGCTGCCATCAGGCCAGTGCAGTCAGTCAAACAAATGCAACTCCCCTTACAGTGTGAGGAAAAATAGAAGATTTAAAAGCATCACCAGCCTCCCCAAAAGCCCAAAAGCAAACAGTGTTGGTGAGTCAATAAATGATGGAGTTCATAAAGTGCCATTTACTTCCCCTCCGTCTGCAGCAGTAAATTCAGATCAGACTTTCAGTAGTTGTCTGGCCTCACAGGGGTCTTGATTTCTGTTTGAAAACTGTGGATGACAGTTACTTCTCTTCCCCAAGCTGTCAAGAAGGAGCTGATATGACTGTCAGAGGTACAGTGTACATGGTGTAAGCAATGTTTCTGTTTCCCCCTCACATTTGTAAATGTGGCTGCTAACATTTGAATTCAACTCATTTCTAATTATTAATTCAGTAACACTGAGCTGGCTTTCTCTTTCTGTGGAAATTTTCACTACTTACCAAGTTTCCTGACAAACTGTTCCTTGAGCAAACAGTATCTATCTGTAGATATTACACAGGTCCTAGCTTCTGGCAGATGAGAACAGAGAGAAGGAAAAATGCTGGTGGTTCACATCTATGGGGCAGAAGACAGAGAGAGCTCTGCTACAAGGTGTTGGTGTCAGCATCCAGGCCTTGCAGATCTTCAAACATACTGACTAGCTGCTACCAAATCTTGGTATCATGGGCTCAGTGCTTCAAAATCATCATAGCACCTATATATCTCTAGCCTTGCTAATCATGTGTCTCTGCAGCAGTCAGAGCTTTGGAGGAACCAGGTCCAGAATCACAGGGTCAGAGAAGTGTTTTGGTTTGAAGGGACCTTAAAGATCGTCTCACTAAAACGCCCTGCCATAGGCAGGGACACCTTCCAACAGATGTGGTTGTTAAGAGACCCATCCAACCTGGCCTTGAATTTTTCAGGGATGGGGCATCTATTCTCTGGGCAACCTGTGTCAGTGCCTCACCACCCTCACAAGAAAGAATATTTTTGTTGTCTTTCAGATTAAAGCCATTTGCCCTTGTCCTGCACATACAAAAAGTCCCTCTCCAGCTTTCTTGTAAACCCTCTTTAGGTTCTGAAAGGCCACAATAAAGTCACCTTAAAGCCTTCTGTTCTCTGAGATAAACAGCCCTGACTGTCTCAGACTCTCTCCATAGGAGAGGAGCTCCACCTGTTTGATCATCTTCGTGGCCTTCTCTGAGCTCACTCTGACATGTCCATTCCCTTCCTATGCTGGGGACCCCAGAGCTGGACACAGTGCTCCAGGCAGAGTCTTGCCAGAGCAAAGTAGAGAGTTCCTTCTCTGTCTTACTTGGACTTCCCTCTTTCACACCCTTTCACACCTGCATGTGCATGGTGCAGTAGAGACTGCACTGGTGACTTGAGCAGCAATACACAAGTTCTTACCATGATACCACAGTCAGATTATCTGAAGAGCAGATGAATGGCTCTCAGCACACCACAGACCTGTCCCAGTACTACTTTCTGATAGTGATCAAATGCAGTGCTGGGGTTTTTTGTTTTATTTTGGTTTTCAAAGTACCAAAAGCATGCACAATTTGAATTCCCGGTATTATTCTTTTACCCTCTGTAAGATAGGACCCCACATTACCATTCTTCTGCAAAAAGCCATTTTTAACAACTGCAGGTCAGGAGTCTGTTTCTCCTTCCCAGCTTCAGCCCACAGGGATTTTCATGATAACATTTAGTTTCAGAGCTGCATGATCTATAGAGAAATGTGATTCAGCAGCTGCCCTTCCTGAACTGTGTCCTTAAAGTAGAAGCAAACCCTTCATAAATGGGATGTAGGGGAACAGGTTTGTATGTGTGTGGATGGGTTTATGTGTATATATAGGGATCACACGTTTGAAGAAAATTTTGCTCTGTTTCCTCAGATAACTTCTGATTTCCAAGTATTGTAGAAATCTTGGTCTCTGGTGGTTTTCCTGCAGAGACAATCTGTAAGCAGTGAGGACAAGTAGTGATGCTTTGGTAGCTGGAAACATTAGGTCAGGGTGTAGGTGAGGAGGGAGCAAAGCACATCTCATTCTGCATGAGCGTGGAGGTCATTCCCACACCCTGGTAATCTTCTCCCAGTTTCAATGTCGGGGTGTTATGTGGTCCCTGCCCTGGAAGGGCTACATAAGTGCGAAGGGACTGGTGATGGAAAACAGTTGACCCCT
Organism: Sinosuthora webbiana; assembly: GCA_013397395.1. Classification (NCBI taxonomy): domain Eukaryota; kingdom Metazoa; phylum Chordata; class Aves; order Passeriformes; family Sylviidae; genus Sinosuthora; species Sinosuthora webbiana. The sequence goes on along the minus strand of VXBN01003342.1, from coordinate 758,918 downwards.
ACATATCCTGAGGTAGTGCCCAAATCATGCAACCAGGGCTGTTAGCTAATTTTCTTTGTCTCCATGCTCTCACAGTCCAAATGATATTCCTCTTTTGTTCGGTTGTTGGGGTTTTTTTTCTTTGATTATTTAGTTTCGTTGGGTCTTTTGTCTTTTTTC
>VXBN01003342.1:750270-758747 GCA_013397395.1 Sinosuthora webbiana | reverse complement strand
CCTTGTATGTGCTATTTTCTTAAAGCTAATTTGTTTCCTGTGCATCTTCCATCTGCCCCCTTAGGGAGGAGTTGGCCCTCTTCTCTTTTCACCCACAGACTCTACTTCCTGCCGTCATTTGGTGTGTGAGTGTGTTTTAGGGTTCGTTTTAATTATCATTGGTGTCCTGAAATGACCTACATGCGTAAGCTGCTTTGCATTCCTGAAAGCTGGTGTGGAGTACTGCCTGGTCGGCTGCTCCCAGGCTGGGTGGGAGCTCTGTGACGGATCACGGCTCAGCTCCTCGCCTCACTCTCTGCCCTTCACCCACCCGCCTGCACCCTGGGGAGCCCACACAGAGCCGCCTTCCCCTGTCACCCCACAGCTGATTGAAAACCTTGCTCCATGGATTAAGACACAAAAGTCCTAAGTGAATTAAATTGCTCAGTCTCAGCTCTTTCCTTCGATGAGAGATTTCAGAGAACAAAAGCCTCTGTAAGTTGTTTTTTTCACATGGTTCAGCACAATTGGGGCATCTTGCTCTGAACAAAAGAGATGTGAAGCTGAAGGGAAATTGCAGGGCAGGTAGTTGGACTCTGTCCTCCACCCTCCCCTCTGTTCTCCGCACCAAGTGCAAAGAGCTGAGAAGATGTTCCAGTTGTACACATGGTGGGAGTTTTTCCACCTGCACCTTGGCCTGAATGTACCAGGGTCCAGAACTGCCTGGGCCCCAAGTGTGTATTCCCTGATTCTGTCACTTGAATTAAAGACGGATGATTTTCACATCATTCCTGCCCTGACAACATTAATCTGATGTGGCTTTCACAGCTTTAGTTGCAAATCCAATCACTTGATGGATGGGAATGTTTACCCACCCCAAATCTCAACTTTCCTGCCTTCCCCGCCTCCCAGCTAGTGTCAGCCAAGTCAGCAAGATCTCTGTCCATAAAATATACCAAGCAAGCTGCAACTTTGCAGTCTTACTGGGATTTATGGACAGGCTTAAATGATAGAGGATATATTTTTTTGTTTTCTTTTTGTCCTTTTAGGCTTTTATAAACAAACGTTTTCCATGAGTAGCTTTGTTTTCCTGAGTTCCATGTCAACCCAGCTCAGCTGATTCAGAGACCTTGCCTGTCTTTCACAGCCACCTTAATTGCAATGAGTATTGTGGCAAACTGAGAGATGATTTTCAGTTTCTGGAGCATGGAATAAAATTCTTGCAAATTACTTTTAAGACTTAAATCTCCTTTTCTTTGTCAAACCAATAGAGAATTGGAACATGAAGAATATTGAGACAGGTATGGGGGGAAATTGTAACAAAGCAACAAAAAAATTGACAAAAAAAGCTACCAGATCTCACTCTTTTTTTTCTTTAATAGGACTGTAGAGGGTTGAGTATTATTTCTTTTACTATTGGCCTCCTCATGTGACTATCTCAAATACACCCCTTCTCTGACCAAATCAAGCAATGCAATGTGTATTTGTGTTTGTATTTGGATGTCAGTCCATGTCCTACCTTGAGTGACTTCACCACATGTGGGGCAGAAATATTGATTATCACTACTACACAGAGTAATTAATCAAGGCCTTTTAAACCTCTTTTAGTAGATAGAATGGGTCATTTTGTAAAGACTGGTCCATTCTCCAACAACTAGAAGGACTGGGTGTCATCCTCCCTCTGCTAGGTCACTGTTACGCATAAAGCACTGGCTTTACAATGCATTATTATCCTCTTTATAATCTCTCTCTGTTCCCCTCTCTGACTTCCCATGAAAGGACAATGTCAAGATAAAAATCAAATATTTGCTCTTGTGGGTGTAGACAAATTCTTTCTGTGTTACTTATAACACCTAAGATTATGAAATAGGACATGATTTCTATCCTCTAATTGACCTGTCATCATTTAGACTATTTACTTTAGTTCTTGTGGTACTCACAGCTTGGACAGTGAGTTCAAAGGAGGATGGAGGAAGAGAGATTTTGTCAGTTGGATGCCTTTAGTGCTTTTATGGCAGTAGAAACCTTTACAACAGGTTTCTACTGAGAGGAGCAGCCTGAAATTAGCCGTGAGTAAGCACAGTGTACAGTCACCTCCCTAAAAATGTTATTTTGCTTCTCTGGTCTCTCATTAAGGATCAAAAGCATAATTTGAGGAAAGCATAATTTGAGGAAATCTTTTCATGTAAATGATGTCCTGGAAAACCTGGCTTATTAAGGTTTTGTTTTGACCCTCAATGTACACTGTAGTGAGAGAAATGCAGTTTGGTAGTAAGTCATATGCCCTGAAAGCTTCATTTGAGGGAGTAGTAAAGTCAATTGGAAGATCTCTGTTGATTTCAGCATTATCTTCCTGGCTTGTATGTACTGACCTATGCTACCCAGGTAATTCTGATAATCCAAAGGATGCCTTGGTGTCATTGTTAGAGGCTCAGTCCCTCTGTAATAGAAATGGAAGGCCCTTCATTTCCAGCCATCACTGCTTGAAGGATGGCCTTATGTCAGTGTGCTTCAAAGGTATGATACAGAAACTAACATTTTTCTGCCTTCTGCAAAACAATTTCCCAGTAAACATACACAAGTCCCTTTGAGAGGTCTTGGCTTAGGTTTAACACCAGATCATTATTCATTGTCTTGAAACTTAATCACTTCTGCTGAAACTTTTCTGGTGAGGGACTGAGAAGAGCAGAGTGGAGGAGGAAAAGAAAAGCTTTCAACCTTTCCAAACAGCTGGGATGTGAGAGGCATTCTTCTATCTAAGAAAGCCATCAAGTTTCAGCAGGCGTGTTGGTGCTTGGAGCCTACTGATATCATTTTATAGCATTCTCTGAAGACAGTGCTGTTGAATGATGAACATGAATAGATTCAAGCTTTCTGAGAGGTCCAAGAACACTCGTGGAATGCTGCAAACTTTTCCTTTCCTTAGGGCAAGACATTGCTGCTTGTTGGAGTGGATAGGTGGCTACATGTTCATCCTTCACTCATACAACAGTGACTGTTTTGGTCAACACAAAGGACAGATTGATTGTCACCCTGAGATGACACGGTATGCTTGGGAAGACTAGGAATGCAGCTAGGGGTGTATCTTGCCTGTGTCAGACAGAGATGAGCTGCTGGACTATAGGATTATAGGAGAATTTGAGATAAAAAATACTCCTGGCCTGGAGCTTGCCTTCTTCTGTCAACATGCACATAGGGTTTAAGCACAACTTAGTGCCTAATCACAAAATATTTCATTGACAGTAACTGTTAAAATGGTTGTTTTTACCTTCTGCCTAATGGCCATTGAGAGGTAGGCTGTGCTCTGCACATGACAAGGAGTAAGTTAATGACTCATTTCAGTTGCTTGTAAGAGACACTGGGACGATTTTAGCATGTTCCCTTTTCTACCTAGCATCTTCTCTCAAAGGCAGGAGAGTGACAAAATTCAGATGTGACTGTCACTGCCCACAGCAGTAAATCCATGACGGAGCCTTGATTACAGTCCATCTCTTCAGATTTGTTGCTTGGTTCTCTAGCTAGCTGACAGAGTGGTATTGGCTGCATGTGTGAGATCAGATGGTGTGGGTATTACTTGTATCTTTGCCTCTGCTCTGATTGGTGGCCTTGACTGAGTCCATGATCTTGTCTGTTCCTGTATCTAGCCATTGGATGATAAAGTCTGCCATCTGCATGGGGTTTTTTCTAGCAAGCTTTATATCCTGGTGACCAAACACATCAAACCTTTAAAAATCTTACTCCTGAGACTACAGTGATGGGAACCCAAGAAGCTTTTGAGGGAAGGTGTCTTTCTTTATTTGTCTGTCTTTTTAACCAGTCTCTTTCACAAATCAAGTCGTTACCGAAGCAGTTGATTCCTTGGCAATTGGAGTGCCCAGCTGGAGTATCAAAACGGGAGCTTTCCAGGGGAGAGTCTCACAAGTAAAAGGAAAACCAGTGGCTTTTGTCAAACAAATTTTTGAAATGGAAGGCATCAATCTGTTTTAATACAGATGCTCAGGGTGGGTAAAAACAAGAGGAGAGAAAACAGAGTTAAAATTACAATCAGTGTGTAGTGGGCACGGTCAGCTGAAGAGTTAAGTGACAGAGCCTTATTCACTCATATGAATTAATAATTGATTCAGTAACAAATCACTAATGTTGCAGTAGTCATGGTGAATAAGATAATAAATGTGTCCTGTCCAGAGAATGCAATGTTGTTAGAATTCAGCTGAAATTATTCATAAATGTGCTACTTTTCCTCATCTCCAACTACTGCTAGTTTAGCTTTTCTTTTTAATCTTCCTAAGCTGTCACATTAGATGGTGGAGCTAGTCATATTCTATATACAGTGGGATATTAAGGAGAACTGTGGAGACATTATGTCAAATTTCAATAGATAATAGACACAAATTGAGAAACAAAGTGCCTCCATGCTTTTTTGTGCTCCTCGTCTAGCTTAATAAATAAATAAAATAGAAGCCCAAAGGCTATTTAATAGCTTTTGCATGTGGCCCCTGCAGATTTTTTGCCCCTTCTTCTTTTCCTGCTTGTGGAAGGAGCTCTAAGGACTTCTGTAGCCCTTTGGTGAGATGTGCAGTCTCCTGACAGAAGAGGCTCCAGGGTACCTGGTATTTGATCTGCAGAGAGGATTCACAGCCCCCGACACACCAGTCTGAAACTCCACCACAGCTGCTTATGTATGTGAACCACTCTTCACCAAGGCAGTGGGGTGTCCTGGGTGACAGGAAATGAGTGAGGGCCTGTAGTGGTATTTGGAACATGAGGAAAAAGATGTTAGGGATGGAGAAATCACTCAGCCAACAATTAAAGAGGAGGTGAGGTAGATGGAGCAAGCTTGAAAAAGATGACAAGTGCTTAAGAATGTCATAGCTTAGATGATGTGAACAACAAAATATCTCTAGTTTACCAGAGAAAACTACACCAAGGACTAACACTCATGAAAGCAAACCAGACAAACATGCTAAGTAAGGCATGCTTTTGTTTTTTTGTAATCAAAGAGTGTAATTGAACTTTGTCATAACTTCAAATGGGTGAATTTTTCATTGCTTGAAATTTTCAAATCAACATTTGGATTCCTTCCTAGAAAAAATGCTTTAGCCAAGGGCAAGGTGTTCAGTAAGTGAGTGGAAATTGTGGTGCATCATGTTAACAAGGTGAGATTAGAGAAATCTGGCCTTAAACTCTTTGAACACAATATTTAAATACATCTGGAAAATGGCAACAGTATGAAACAAAACCCATCAGTGTAAAAATGAAGAATGCTGGAGAAATCATCAGTGTGTTCAAAGAGAGCAAATAATAAAGATAGGAAACAGTTCAGAACTGAGGGCTAATGGCAAGCAGTCTAGAAGTAAGGACAAGGTAATTTTCAGGAAAACAGAAGGATAAGTGGAAGAACATAGGAGATCTCATTTTAAAAGTGAGGAAAACATGGGGAATTCACATGCCTACAATATTTAGGGCTAGTCTGAATTGCAGTGGACAGCTTTGTAGGAATGTAGGTCAGGAAGTCTTCAGTCCTGCTCTGCTCATATTCTTGGTGCACAGAGAAGCACATCCCTCTGAGCCAGACAGAAGACTAGGGCTGAGTCAAAGACCAGAGACATCACCAGAGGATTGCTCAGCACCTTGAAATACTGAGTTGGGAAAGGGAGGGGAGCACAGGATAAATCAGTGAGCTCTTTGGAGAGTGATCTCAGCTCTCCCTAGTTTGATAGGCATTCTTTGCTCATCTATAGCAATTCCATACAACTTTGTAAAACTTTTTCTCAATTCACCTTTTTGTGCTCTCCTCAGATATTAGCAATTTTGACTTTACCCTCCTGTTAAGATGTAGCTTCCATCAGGAGACTCTTGCTAGAGTGCAGCAACACAGCAATCCATTTCTGCCTGGAGATGCAGCAGCCAGAGAAGCTTTATCCATACAGCCTGTGATTCCCTAAACTGGATGACAGCCAAGATGACGTTAAAAAAAACAAAAACAAAAACAAAAACAAAAAAACCCACAAAAACAAAAACAAAACAAAACAAAACAAAACAAAAACAAAAACAAAAACAAAAACAAACAAAAAAAAAAACACCACTGCCATGGGGGCCACAATGATCACACAACAGGACCTCCTACCTCTGCCTCCCTGTGTTGTGCTCCCTGGGTGCTACCAGGAAACAAGCCCAGCAGAAACGAGCATCACTCCTCCTGTAATCACGGAGGATAAGACACGCTGTCTCTGCCTCCCCCCCAGGTTACCTAACCCATCGTGGTGGCAGGAGATGTACGTGCCTCTCTGGGAATGATGTCAGAGCGAGGCGTAGGGGGGCTGGGGTTGTGCCACATGGCAAGTCACATGCAGTATAGCTGTCTTCACGTCCTCCTCCGAAAGGCTGGGTGTTTACTCGCGCTCTGCAGCACACTACTCCTCTGTACCAGTGCAGTGCAGCTCGCTGCGATGCTCGGGGCTCGGGGACCAGGGTTCACACGTGTGTGTGCACGTGTCTGTGGAGAGGTATGCATGTCTGTCTGTGTACAGAGACAGGGCTCTCCTCCTCCCTCGCTGTTTTAGCATCGGATTAGGGACATGCTCTCCCCTTGAGGCTATGAGGTCCCTTTAAGTGAAGCCTGAGCTCTCCACGCAGCAAGAGGGAGAAAAAAAAAAAGTGAGAATGAGGTTGGAGGGAAGTGGAGAGGACCAGAGTCCTTTGCTGGCTACTCACCCTGTCCCCTTGTCCTCCCTCCACTTCTATATTCCTTCTTCCTTCTGCCACCCAGCCCTCCCCCTCCCTCCATACACTCCTTTTATTCTCAGTAAGTTATTAAAAATGTAGACATCACTGGCTCCCAGGGTCAATATGTTGTTTTTAAATTTAAACATGAATTTCCATTTCATTGAGCCTTCAGGCCTAATGAGATGTGCTTTGACAGGAGCAGCTAGCTGGAAAAGGCATGATTGAGGGGCGAGCCAATAATATTAACTCACAGCAGAGTGTGCACACACAGCGCTGGAGCCACGAGCCTTGATTCGCTCCTATCCAGGGCTCCGGATACAGCAGGCAAGGATTTCTGCTGCAGGCCCTGCAGTGAAATGTCAAATCCATTTAACCATCTGTGAGCTCTGCTTGCTCATGCTGGCCCAAGTTGGACAGCCTGAATGGAGTTTCTTTCAGCTGGGATGACAGACGGGGCCAGGAGGGCTCTGAAAGTTGGGCTTGTCAGTTTAGAGGGTGTCAGCTAAAACAAAGGGAAGAGAAAAAAACTGTGGAGAAGGCTTGGGCAGGTTTCAGAAGATGTAGACTTCCACTGGCTTGACCTGAGTGTGTGACCACAGTGTGTGACCTGAGTGGATCACTCTACCTTTCCAGGAGGATGAGGTTTGCATATCCTGGTGATGGAGGTCTCTTCTTTCCCATGGCAGGTAGTGGTAAGTGCCTCATTCTCCTTGGGGAAAGCTTCCAGCACACAAACTTGGCAATACTTCCTGTGGACAACATGAATTTCCAACCCAGTCTGTATAAAGCACATGTGGGAGTCTCTGTCAGGATTGCACTCTGGGAAAAGACAGCAATCCTAACACCATTTCCACAGGGAAAACCTACTCTCAGTTGTGAGGTGGCCCACCCTACAAGCGTGTTCTGAGTGCTAAGCAGCTGTAGAGTCCTCAGCCTGGCTCTGTCACCAAATAAATTTGTCATTGGAAGTGACATTTTCCCATATTTCTTAAAGATAGCTCATTTGAGAATCTTTTTGTCTGTTACAGACAGAACCTCTTGCCCAGCTCCAAGACGCGTGTTTTGTCAATCTTAAGGTGTGTAAGACCACAGATGTGTCAGAACAGCAAGGCAGAGAGAATTCACATAACAAAAGATAGGTTGGTCTGATTTTCCCAGCTTTCTATCAGAAAAGATATCAGTTGTAAAGACTGAGCAGAGGACCGCATAAAATGAAGAAGAGGATTACTTGTGAGTTGTCTCCAAATTAGGATTAGCCCAAATGTTTTATTGGAGCTGTGCTTGGGAGAAATTAGATATTTGACCTTTAGATTTTCTGAAGAGATTTTTTTTTCCCCTCTGAAAATAGTGATTTAGCATTGATTAAGAGGGAAGTAGAGAAGAAAATCAAGTTTTGGAAAAAATAAATAATTTTGATTTTCAGTGCAAAATTGATGCTTCCCATAGACTTAATTGAATTAGAATGCTACTTTTTAAATCTTTCTTTTTCTCTATCTGGGCATATAGAAAAATCTATTTCCCAGCCAGACCTAATCCAGACCCCTGGTGACTCAAATCACTTAGGAAGTTTCTGTCAAGTGTGATTTGTAGGGTTTCCTTGGTTTTGTTGATCCAGACTTAAAATCAGGAAGAGTCTTTCTCATGGTACTTTACTGGGTTTGCTCCTGCTGAAATCCACAGCGGCAGATGCTGATCTGTATGTGTGTTTATAAAATATGAAGGAAAAAATGCAGCATGATATTAAATGAAAAGTAAATCAAAGTAATAATTAA
>VXBN01003342.1:740270-747770 GCA_013397395.1 Sinosuthora webbiana | reverse complement strand
GTTTGGAATGATTTTTTGTGTGTTTTGGCAAACAAATAGGATTAAATTCTTCATGCCTCTTCTTTTTCCCACTGACCCACCCAAATATTTTCTCACTCAAAGAATTAAAAATGGAAATGTGCTAGTGAGGAATTCTCCATAGGTAGGAATGTTGGAAGGGGAACTTTTGTGGTACAGAAATGTTACCACTGGAGCTTCATCTCCATTCTTCATCTTCAGAAGGAAGCATCAGTGGGTGTGGAGAGAGGAGGTATCTGACACACCAGACACATAAGAGGGAGGAAGAATTTTCTCCCTGTTGAGAGAAGGGCTCACCCCAGACTTCAGAAAAGACTAGAGCAAGGGTCTGCCCCCTCTCACTCCTGCCTGCCCAGCTGCGGTAGTCTGTACAGATGCAAGGACATTTGGTAAACAGACTGGCTCCAGCTATGGAATGTTCTGTTAGGAAGAATGGATTGAAGCAAACCTTCCTTTTGCCTGGATTTGAGCTATGTTTTTAGTCTTTTTTCCAAAGAAAAGAGCGTATTCACTCACATAACCCACCCACATCTGCTCACCTGCTTTCATTCCACCCCCATTTCCATCTACACTCCCCGAAGACACTTTTTAATCTATCAGTGGGTTTCAACCACATCTAAAATATCCTGAAACTCTTGATGATGGTTGGGGTTCCAATGGTTGTGTAAAAATTGGCAGAGGAAAAGGATACCAATGCATTTCCCTTCTGGGGAGGAGGTGGCCAGAGTCTATCCAGGGCAGCAGCTCCAGTCTGCATGCAGGCAGCAGCCAGTGCAGCTGGAATGTGTCACACTCGACATGAGCCACAGAGCTCACAGGCCTTTGGACAAAGTGGAACTTAAGGAGGAGGCTGGCTTATTGAAATGGGAGAGCACGGGAGGCCTGAGATACAAATCTGTAGCAAGCCAAGCTTCATTAGCTTGGTTTCATACTTTGAGAAAGCAATTATTGTTTCCAAAGCTTTCACAGTGTATGGAGGATGTGCAGCTTAGCTTAGAAAAATGCCACGTCCTTGAAAAATACCTGTATCATTGAAAGATCCAGGGTGTATGCAATCAGTCCTGAGTGCACTGAGACAAAGAGAGAAGTTAACTAGGCAGCTTTGGGATAGCTTGGAGTGGAGGCATTAAGATCTAAGTATGATGTGGACTACTGAAAAGAAGAAATCTTCACCATGCAATAGGCAAAATGTTGAATCAATTATTTCAGGATATTGTGAGGATCAAGAGGTATTCCTGGAGTGGAAGGCTTATATAATTAAATAAATAAAAGCACTAGGCAAATTTGGTTTAGGAAAATTTCCAGAGAAGGCACCTGTGGTGACTCTCAAATATGGTTACCTGTGTAACCCATTTCTGAGAAATTTCCTTAATTTCTGATTTCCTGAGGATAAGAGGCTCTGGCTGGGGGGCATTGACTTCATTCTACTTCTTCATCCACAAACGTCTCCTATTTACTGTCTGAAATTGGTGCTGGACTTGAAGAGTTATTATCTGGGTCTAGCACTACTATATTCATTATTTCATCCTTATTTTTTGGGTATTCTGTGTTCTGCTAACTGAAGGATTGGACTTTGAAACAGAATTCATTGGGAAGGAGCCATGGACAGATTGACAAAGCTGCTGTGGGATGAGAAATGATAATTGTGGCAGATTTATGATGACCTTTATAAACAGACATTGGAACCTTCAATTCAAGGAGGAAGCCATTAACCCTTTTGCAGATATTAAAAATAATGTCATGGGATATTTTAAGTATGCGAAATTTTTTCCTTCTGATGACATACTTTCCTTTGGGCCTGATCTGAAAGGCTGTGCATTCTCCCAGGGGCTAAGTTTCAAATAATAAAAGAAGCATGCAGGGAAAGAAGCTGCTTTCACACTTCATAAAAGCAGGACAACTTTTCCACCAGGGAGCCAGCAGGCAGTGTCCCTGTAGGACCTGTAAAGGTGTGTTTAAAACAAAAGTGAGACAGTTAAGAGAAAATTACCGGGGCACAAGTGTTCCCTGTGTGTAATGATCTGATTACTGCAACAGTGACATCAACAGTTTCACTAATTTAGTGAATCAGTGGGTTCCACCCAGTTATTTCTTTGTGAAAACAAGAAAAATCTGCTAATACAATTTTCTCACATTATAAAATATTTCAGTACTCCAGAGTTTTCTGAAATTTTAATATTTTGGGAAAATGTGAAGCATTTTGCTTAAGAAAGGCAACTTGATGAGAACAATAGCGGATTTCCTTAGGATTTGATGGCAATTTTGTAGTATTCAATGTGGTGAGGCTGCTAAGATTTTGGGAGGAGAGTGAAAATTGTTAGTTCCCCAGCATGTGAGTGAGGACACTGAGGAAACAAGTGTTGAAAGGACCTCTTTAAAGAAATATATTGTGAACTTGTGGGGGAAAAAGAACCAAAACCAAAAAAACCAAACCAAAACAAAAAAACAACAAACAAACAACAAACAAACAACAAACAAACAAAAAAAACACCACTTTTGTTGAGTTTAGAGTCTCCTATATCAGTGTTTTGACTAAATAAAATTTCCTTTTCAAATTCAGTACAAAATTATTTTTATGAAATCTCAGTGGGAATGGCTTATATCTTGCTGCACAGTGATGAGAAACTACCAAGTAATTGATCAGCAATATCTTGAGAGGCTTTGCATCACTAACAGGAAAGGCACCAACAATTTTGTCATCTCTGTGTGGAATGGTGGTCACAACTCCCTATAAGCTTTGAACTGATGCCTCCCTTCAAGACCAGTGGTCCCAGCCCACAGCTTTCCCAAGCGTCATTTGAAGTCAGGATAACTTTTGTTCCTGTGGTACTGCATAATTTATCCTACCCTTCAGAACACAGTACTGGCATGAAAGGTGCAGATATTTCCTGGTAAAGATAAAGGAAGGATAATAAAACCTGTTCCAGGTAGCATTGATTGTATGACCTTATATGGACAGTTTTTTCCTTATTTCCAGGAAAAATATGCCTATTATGAGGTCTGTTGGTCAGATGTCTGATAGGAAGAGTAGACTCTGGCTCATGTCCATTGCTCCTCTGAGCAAAAGCATCACTTTAATGAACCTGGTGTTCAGCATCCGGGGGCCAAAAAGTGCACTCTGCCCTGGTAGGCAGGAGCATGAGGGATAATTTTCGTCTATTAGTGTTTTGCAATATGGATAACTGCTTTGCCCCAGGATGCCTGATCAGTCAGTAGGACTTTTTTTTTTTTTTCCAGAGCCTCCCGGAGACGTGGTGGGGGAAAAGGAGAGAACAGTAGAGAATAAGCCTCTTCCAGCTTCTTTTCCTTTCCTTGTTCTCCCTTGTTCCTTTGATGTAGCTGCTAGAACATGTGCACAGGGACAGTGAAAGGCCCAAGCACAGAGGGGACTGCCCAGAGCTGCCCCAGAACATGTCAGGGGAGCCATGCAAACACAGCATGTCCATGGTGAGCAGGATTCTCCAGCAGCTCTGTGCTGCTGGGGCAGAGCAGATCTTTCCAAAAGCTCTTCCTCTGGTGTGTAAATGAAAACAGAGCTGGTAGTCCGGGACACTGAAGCCTGAAACAGGAACATATCATGAACACAAAATGAAAGCAAATGACAGTTACTTTTATCTATTTGTCTTTATTTCAGTGGATTCTCCCTTCACCCATTCCCACCCGCCTTCCATCCTTTTTTATTGGGTGAATAGCAGTTCTTGAACAATCTGATAGTAGTTGCTAACTCAGCTCCTTTGCTTTTGAGCTGTATTTATTACTCATTTCCTGATTTCTTACAAAAGAGTTCTGATGCCTTTGAGATTTACAGAGGGGTCTCTTTTCTGCAAGGAATAGAAGAAGAAACACAGGGAAGACTTTGCTCAAATCTGACAGTGGAAAGAGGTTCCCCTCACCTTATTGCTCTCACTGACCTTTTTTCCAACACTCATGCAAATTAAAATCAGTTTTTTCCATCTATCCATTCCATTCTCACTGTATATCAGCTTCACATTGCAGATAATCATTATCAAGAAAATCCTCCTACAGTGCCCTTGTTGGTAGGGATCTGGAAATTGTGTCTCTGTTCAGCTGCAAGGCAGGGCAGACGTATCTAATTGATGCATAATTATAACCTATTTGGTCTTCCAAACTGCTTCTGCTGAAGCTTATCTAACCCTTAAGAAGGACTGGCTTTAGCTACTGCAGCTGCCACCTCAGGAATGCCTCGCCCAGACCCACAGTTTCTCTGGCTCAGGCTAATAGACATTTACCCTATTGCTCTGTATTTTGTTTCCAATTTGTGACACGCCTGTTTTTGACGGCTGGCCTGCCCTGAGAGGACCTGGATGTGTCCCTTAGCGGAGTGAGCCCTGGGTGCACAGTTGGTTCTCCTCTGGCTGTTGTAGTGTGGAGGCTTTTCACCACCACCACACAAATGCAGCTCCCAAATGGGAGTTTTCGGGACTTCAGCTGAGGAGGACAACAGCGGAAATGCATGGGAACTTCAGCTCTAAAGAGTAGTGTGAACTGTGGGTGAAAGGCCATGGTGATACTTGGACAGAAACATACAGGCCCAAGGAGGCACCTTCCAGGCCCTCCTGATCAGTGGTAAATTCAACCTAACTCCAGAAATAAACGTTCTTCTTGTCCTGTGGCACTTGTTTATGAATATATTTGAACCCCTACATACTCCCCATGTGAGCCAAGGAGAAATAGAGGAAGGCATGGAAACACAGGTCTCTAATTTACCTTTCACCCTGCCCTCTCTAATGTGTTTGATTTACCTCTAAAAAATTTTCTGCGGAGGGAAGATCTGCCTGTTTATGTGCAAATTTGCTGAATTCCAAGGATGGTAAATGGCTTAATATTATCACACAGTGACTGAGATATGCAAGGTGACTTGACTTCTCCAACTCTTTATGATTTTCACCCTGTTCTCTCCCTTTCTGCAAAGTGGTTGTGCGCTAAAGTGCATGGAAACTGCTGCAGTTTATACTCAATGAATACAGCTTTTAAATTTGGGCTGGTAGACCTTTCTCTTGAGTACCTGCAATTTACAGTCCCTCCTCTCCAAATTTAATTGTGTTTGTAAATAATCAGTATATCTTTGTGTGGAAAAATAAAAGTGTGAAGGATCTGTTACAGGCTAGATTTGTAAACTAAATCTTCCTTCTGCAAAAAAAAGATATAGGGGAGGAGCCCTTTGGTAGTTTATTTCCTGCACAATTAAAAAGCTCTCATACTGCTGTAAATAAAACTCCAGTAACCATAGTCAGCTGGCACCTTATGGAAATCACTGATTTTCAGGCTGAACAAAACTGTCCTTTTGTATACCTTTGCCATTTGTTGGCACTGAGCTGAAACAGTTTGAGTGTGTGTGGAGAGGCAGCTGGCTGTTTGCTCCGTGCCTTGCCTGTGTAGCACCCAACACAGATATTTTCTGACTCAGAAAGAATATTTTGAGGACATTGCATTGGTGAAAATACATAATTATGTGTTGGGTGGTAGGTCATTACTGTGCTGACTGCATTTGTTCTATAAGCAGCCTGAGAGAAGCCAGTATATCCCAATAGCTAAGAAAGGATTTGCACGCCTGGCTGGGGATCTCAGTGCTTTATCTGCTCTAGTGAACCAAGCCTGCAGCTCTCTCAAATGAAGAGAAATGCAGTCACTCAGGACCTTTTCCTTTGTCACTGATTTGCACAGTCCTGGACCAGAAGGGTATTTATGTGGAGAGGAAGGGACAGAGCCTAGGTGTGGTTGTTCCCTAAGATGGCTTGCTCATTAATTCCTATTCCTAACATTAGATCACATTTTCTTTTGGGGTTATTTGTTTGTTTGTTTTTGAAGAGGGTAGTTTTTGGGTTTTTTTTTTGTTTTGTTTTTTGGGTTTTTTGTGGGGTGTTGTTGTTGTTTTTTGGTTTTGTGGGGTTTTTTTTGGTGACTGGGAGGAAAAAAATATCCATGACAGGTATAAGACCAAGATAAGTTTATTTTCATGTGAAGTTTCAGAGTACCATTTCCCAGTGGAACCAGCCTCCAGGCCACCTGCCCCTGTCCCATGGGCTATGGAGAGATCCTTGCAGTGTCAGCAGCTAGGCTGAAGTACATGTAGCAGAAAGTGTCTTTATCCCATTTTCTCCCTTTTGGCATCTTCTCACCAGGAACATGTGCACAAATTGAAGAAAGTTCAGACAAGAGCCACAAAAATGATGAAGGGCCTGTGAGGTGTTGACTTACGAGGAGAGATTAAAAAGAACCAAATATCTGTATCTTGGCTAAAGGATGACTGGGGCAGGGGGGAGGAAGGGAGTGTGATATTTATCTCCATGTATATATAAGGATGTAAATTCCAAGGCAGGTGATGAACTGCTTATGATAGTACAAAGGAAGATTTATTAAAAGTTGTAGTAGGAAATTAAGCAAAGGGAATTTTCAGCTGAATATCAGGAGAATTTTGTTAAGGGTACGATAACAATGATAAATATTTATATAGCATTTTAATACTGAGATGGGGAGAATGGTGGCACAATGATTCCTGCATCCAGTGTTTCAAGGCAATAGGGAAGGATCACTTTCCACCCCATACTGCTATTTGATAAAAGGCTTAGTGCAGAAAAGGGAAAGCTTTCCCTCCAATATGTGAAGCCGAGCTGGCTAAAATCATTGTCTAAACAAAAATGGCTTTGGTTCTCTGGCAGTAGTAACTTGGAGAGACCTTGACCATTTTTCCTGGTCAAGTGTTGTGTAACCCAGTTGTTGGTCAGCTAATGCTGATATTTCTAAAGACAAACAGACTGGTTGAACTTTTTCCTGGGCAGCCCAAGCAGAAGATGTGACTGTCTTCTCATGGCAGCGGCTTATATTCAGAAAAAACGTTGGAAAACCTGCCATTTACTTGGTAAATAATCTTTGCCTTCCAGCCTGTGATAAATTCACTTCACAGCTCTGTATTAGTGCTTTCTGAACTTAACAGGAATTTTCCAGCACCAGTCCAAGGAAAGATATCTTCTTAGTAGGGTGGAGAAAAGCAAATAGTTGAGGACCTGGAGGCAGGAACACCAGAATGTGCTTTGCAAGGGACAGTGCCATACAAGGCTGGAAAGAGTGTGCAGGATGGAAAGTAGTAGTATCTTCTGTGTCTCACATCAATTACAGTGACCTCCTTCTAATGCCCCTCAAACTCAAACACACACTTGATTTTGTCAAGCAAAAGGGAATCCCAAAGACTTTCCAAGCCTTACACACTCTTTCAGAAAAAGATTTCACACAATTCAAGGCAAAAGCAGAGTGAGTCTCTTTTTTTTTCTTTCTTTACTTTTTTTTTCTTTCTTTTCTTTTTTTTTCTTCTTTCCTTGTGCAGTGTTCAGTGTCTGGGACAAAGAAAAAAAAGGTATTGTCAGATGTGTAAATGCAAATTTAATGAGTGCGTAAAAAAATCCCTTCAAATCAATGCAAAAATATTCTGCAGTGGAGTCATTTTGATTAAAAAAAAAAGGGGGG
>VXBN01003342.1:714070-740259 GCA_013397395.1 Sinosuthora webbiana | reverse complement strand
GGGGGGGGGGGGGGAGGAGGAGGTTGCCTGAAATAAGCAAAATTTCAAGCTAATGGGAATCTCATTCATTATTTAATCCAATCCTTATCTGAAATGTACAAAAAATGGAATCTAATATGGCGTATGTATGTTGTTGTCTTAGCGAAAAGACAGGGGCAAAGGCCTGCAATTTCACTTAATATATTAAATCCTACTGCAGGCTTTGAGCCAGATTAATAACTCTAGCGAGCTAGAAAATCCCAATATATATTTTTTCTAGCTCCATGCATGATGCAGCTTGATTCATAAGCAGCTCTACTGCTGGGCTTTATTAAATACAAATAAAATATCTCTTCTATTGCAAAAGCCCACAAGGTGACAGAAAGAAGAGAAGAAACTGTCCTTGCTAGTTAAAATGTATTTTCTTTGGCTTCCTACTCCTTAACTCAGCCCCCAAGTCCCAAGTCCCTAGAATATTTATACAGTCATAACCCTGTGCATAGAATCCGGAGGGATAGACTGAAGGAAAGAATTTGTTCCCGATCACTGGGGCATGCTTGTGCAAAAGACCCTGCAGCATTCCTACCCTCAGGTGGACACGACTCAATTTTATGTCTGCTCAGGAAAAGAGTTTCAGCAGCCCAGCATGCTTCCTTACAGTCTGGGACAGCTGGTTTGTGGCTGATTTAAGAGTGTTACCCAACAACTTGCTGGCAGCTCTGCCACAAAACCTGGGTTGGTGCTGTGTTTGCCAGGTGGCATATTTGAGTCCCCAGCTTGGAAAGCAAGAAGAGTGTCAGGGAGCTGGTTTAAAAATCATCAGATTGAAACTGTAAAATGTATAGGAGAGACTCTATATAATTTTAAGGTTGCTTTGCAAGCCTTTCTGTGTACATGCAGTGATAGTAAAACAAAGGATTTAGGAGAAAAAAAAAATCAAAGTTACATGAGCAGCATCATCCTGCTTATAAATTGTGGCACTAGTTTGGGAAATCGATAGTTTTTTGGACAACACTGAAACACATGCTGTATGCATAGCTAGGCATACACTTGAACATCTTGAAATGGCTTTAGTCATGTACAAGTTTGATCTAAACCTGGGCTTCTGTGTGCGTAGTATTCAAGGCCAAGTTCTTGGGATCTGTACTGGGGCAAGTGGACAGGGCTTCCCAAAGCGTAGAATTGGATCCCATTGCAACCCTTTGCTTTGGTATTTTACAAAACCATTAAAACCCCATATGAATATGCCTTGAGTCTAATGGTGGTGATCCCTGCAGGGGACACCAGCAAAAATCTGGGAACAGCAAATTTTCCATGGAAGTAGACCTGCTGAAGTAGATACAGTAAAAATATGTAGAAGTCAGATCCTTCTCTGGAAAGGTTAATATAGAAGAAGGCAAGTGAATTAGTGTAGAAAGATATTACCTATTTTGAAGCGGACAGAGCTGGTCTGATATAGACCAGGGGACATGATACCTGCAAAAACACTTTGGGGGAACCTGATATCCTTTTTTTAAGGGCTTATTTAAACCATGACTTATTATTTCTAAAATAAACAGAAGAATAAGATCTTATTTAATTTATTTCTCTGGAGAAAATGGAGCTTTCAGTGTACTGGAACAGGATAAAATAACTTCTCCAGTGTAATTTCACAACTTTTTTTCTTTTTTTAAATCATAGATGACCGAAGGAGTTTGTTTCATTTTAATTAAAGGAAGAAGAAAAATGGAGACTTAAGCTAGTGCTGCAGGTTTTCAGATGTCTGGCAGTGAAATAAGAAAGTAGTGGTTTTTATTGCTGCAGTTGTTTTTAAGGTGGGAAATTAGTGTAAAGTTATTTTTAAATCCACATTAGTAACTTGATGGATTTTTCCACTCACTACTGGCACAGATCCAAGGATTCCAGTCCTGACTGCACTGAACTGATGGATGTGGTGTCCAAAGGGACCAAGGACAAGGGCATGGTGCAGGAGGAGGAATGGTTTTCTATCTGTGTCTGTGAGGTGTGCGTCATGCTTCTGGTTGGGAGCTGAAACTGCTCTGGTGTCACTGCAGCATCTCTGCTATGCTGTGAGCAACAGTAAGTGAATAACCTGAAGTAATTTGAGGCTGGGTTGAGATACTCTGGTTGTACTTCACAGCTGAGCCAGTCCTCAGGACTGCTGCTGTTGTCGGTTTATTATAGTATGCATTGCCATGGGCGAAGGAGGTCCTGTTTGAAGGTAAAAGTCCTGGACTACTAAGTGCTTACCACATGCAAAATGAAAAGATGGTCCTTGACCTGAACTGCTCAGAGATGTGAACGCCTGAGAGAGGCCACAGCAAACAGATGGAGGGAGAGCAAGGTAATATAGAGCGGATTATGATTTGGTGGGGAAGTTGCAGTGATAGCACACTGGCTGCCTCATGGGTGTTGAGTGGTTTGGAAGTGTCACTGCAAAGGTGAGTTTCAAGGAGGGATGACGAGGTGGACTCTGTAGTAGATGCCTCTGATGTTGGCAGGACTTTCACATCCCTGGTACATGAAGGTCTCTGGACAGTAGAAACAGCTGACATAGCTTTGGGGTTAAGCCAACACTATCATGCTGTTAGGATGTTTATCTGAACCAACCATCGCAAAAGGCTCTCCCATGCCTACCTCAGTATTAAGGACTCAGAGGATTTTGAGGACAAAGCACATCATTTATCCTGACCTTCTGCATGTAGTAGAGGCCACAGGATTACAGTGATTCCTGCACCAGGCCCCAGTCACTTGAATCACAACAGGTCTCTCAGAAAGGTGTACAAACCTAACAGACAGCCTGGAAGGGAGATGGTGTCTCACTTTTATAGGACCTGTGTAGGTGTTTGCAGAACATGTGAAATATAGTAAGCATATATTTGTGGGTTTTGTTTTGTTTTTAATGTTAGATGGGCATAAGGGCCCTTCTGAAAAGCTCAGGGGGTTTAAGCACAATTGTGTACTGCAGAGGCAGCAACTGTAGGCTAATTTGAAAAATTCACACTGGACACTGGGCTGAGATGTGCCCTTTAAATGATGGTCAGTGACCCAGGAAGAATTTCCTGAGTGCAGGAGGACCTCAGCGGAATTGTTTCATGTCTGCAAGTGTATGGCTAAGCAGTTTAAATGGAAATAGTACTAAGGGCATATTGTTTTCCTTTGGCTTGCATTTAAAGTGCTTTTCCTGTGCTTCAAATGCTCATGATTTTACATGAACTTAAGTTCAGCATAAACATTTACAAACTTTAGGAAGTCAGTAATATTATAAATCTGTATTTTAATTTATGGGGGTTTTTCCCTCTTTTTGTCCAAATGCCATGTTTCCTCTTTTTTTTTTCATTTCTCTTATACAGTCAGCACCATTCAAAGGGTCCACAGATGGTAAAGTTGGCTGCAGCAATTAGAAATGAGATTTTAGCTAGAGGAATAGAATTCAGGAGGTGGGTTGTGTCTGTGCCACAGAGTTGCTTTAGAAACCTTGAGTGGGACATGAAAACGTTATGAAAAGAAGGAGTTAAGGAGAAGTGTGGTATTTGGTTTCACAGATTCATTAGATATCTTGTCTACCTTTATGATAGTGAATGAAGAGGAATATGTTTTGTTCTGGAAACAGTGTGGAGCACTGATAATTGCTGATCATTTTTTGACACTCTAAATGAAAGTGGAAAATAACAAATTACTGTAAATTACAGGAAAAGTTAAAATGTCACCATAAATTATTGCATTAACTGAGTCCCATGCTGTTGTCAACATTCTTCTAAACTTTCCCCATCCATTGCAACCCTTTTTTCTCTGCTGAGATCATGTCTGTCTACTTTGTAAGCTCTGTGTATAGTCCAAAACCACAGTTTCAGCCCTGTTAAGAAATTGTGTTAGCACTAGGACAGAAAATTGATTAGTCCGTTTTCTCTGTTCCAACTTAAGAGAGGAGTGAAGCAGTAAATAGTGTTAATGCTGAAAAGTGAATTAGATTTCTAACACTCTTTCTGCTTTAATAGTTTTTTCCATTTGCTAATAGCCCAGATAATAGCAACTGCCCTTCAATAACATGTGTTGTTTTGTTTGTATCTTTCTTCTGACGGTATCTTTTTAAAGCAACATGTTACAGCTCATTCTTGAAATAGTTATCAATTCTGTCCTTGTTTGTTTCTCCAGGCAAGCTAAGTATGTCCTTGTTAACACTGGCTGTCGGGCATTGTGTGCCTGCAGGCTGCGCTTAGCTCCCTCCCTTTAAGGGTCTCTCAGTCAGTTAGAATTGCAGATGCAAATTCTAGGTGCTTTGGAATCGGGCTTTCAAACCCAAAAGCCCACTTCACACTTTTTTGGAAAGCAGAGCAGCGCGGATAGGTGGTTATGGCCGCTCCAGGCAGGAGCAGGGTGTTCCCTGAATACCAAGGATGCTGAGCCAGATTGGATGATTTTGGTATCACCTTTTCCAAACCTCCTATCTTATTCATCTCAAGATCCTCCTTAAGCATACTTTTACCAGTCATGCTGTTCTTGTCAATTCTAGCTTTCTTATCTGCTCATTGCTGTATCTAAACACTTTCCAAGAGAGTTCAAATCAGCAGGGCTATTACGTCACCTGTAGCAAATATTCTTTATCATCCTCTCCTCAGCAGAGTGAGTGGGATAGTGTTCTGCTAGGGTTTCTCTTTTCTCTTGTCTTCAACCTATGTGCTGTTCCATGTGAATATTTGAAGGAGGAGGTTAAACTTGCTATAAGAAATTGATGTGTCCAGAGTGCTCCTTCATTCCTGTGTTTGTTCTGAAATACTATATTTGTCTTGAAAATCATGGTTCCCAGTTAAGTAACACATATGGAGAAAAAGTCTGTCGAGCTTTCAAAGCCTGTCAAATAGAGGCCATGATGTACAGCACTAGGACACTTCCACATGCATAGGCTGTGCCTTTGAGGGGTTCCCCATGTGTCCTTTGATGATTAAGTGACAATTTGTGGTTTGGTATTGCCTAGCAAATTCATTCTCTTTCCCTGTACCAGACTTCTCAACCCACCCCATTCTGTTCTGTCCCAGCATTTCAATGCCTAAATCATTAGAAAACTAGGGCAGAGACCATTTACTTTGGGATGTCCATTCAGTATTTTTTCCAAGTATTTAATCTCAAATTGGTGACTGTAAAGCAACAGTAATTTGTAATTGCAATTACTGAGTGATGACAGTTAAATGGTATGTAATAAGAGCCTTTTAGCTACATACTGAGTTTTATCCTAGTTTATCACTGACATTTCATTCAGAGAAAAAAATCTCATGAAGTTTTAGTTTTGTGGATAAAGTCAGCTAGAGCAGAAATATTTGCTGAGGAGTGCTATTCAGTTGATTCTGTCATGCTATCCTTGGCAAAATGCATGTTAAATTATGAAACACTCTTTTAAATTATTTGATAGATCAAAGATATATGATTTTTTTTTTAACTTGTAATTGCTATTTACTTGGATCTCAGAAAACTTATCTAGCTTTTTTTGCAAAATTAAATATCCTGGTTTGAATTTGTATCTTTAAAAAAGAAACTGGTGAAATTGGCATGGAAGAAATATTTGATTAGTGCATTCTCAAATTCATTTGAATAGCCAAATTCCTTCTTCTGCAACAGTGTGCAAAGCGTGTATCTAATCCCTGGGTGAGAGAACTCACAATTATCTAGGTGGAAAGGATCTGTTCCACATATCCCTGGGAACCGTCCCTCTCCCCTTCTCCAGGGGAACTAGCAGAGCTTGGCAAGAAGATGAGTTTGGGAAAAAGTTTCTGAAGTTCAAGTGGGATTTTGATAAATTACTGGCCAGCATATTATTTGTTGTACTGTGATTTTGATTAGTCCAGACATAACCCTGTTTTTTTCTGGGGTTATTTCTCTGAGATTAAGCAAAGCATAATAGTGAAATAGAGTTGAAGTTTGTAAGAAAAGAGGTTAGAACATACATTAAAGTTTTCTCTATTTGTCTCAGTCTTCTTGCAAGACAATTTCTTTTAAAGCTGAAGCCAGATACTTGAATGAAAAATGACCCATCTTCTTAGCTCTCCTATCCACCACTTTTCATGAAAATTGACCTCTCCATTAAATCAACTAATCAGTGAAGCATAACCGAGGTTTAATGGCCATCAAAGAGAAAACCAATTTAGTTTCAGCTGCTTTGACAGGAGTGCATCTGCAGGACTTAGGGCAGACTGATCATTGTGATTTTTTTCCTGATCAGTGTGCCAAGTCTTTGCTAAATTTCAAGTAATGCTCTCTCACAACTGTCCCTTTATTTTGTATTTGTGCTAAAAAATAAGTTACAGGGTATTTCTCAGGAGGCATTGTCAAAGCCTGGATTTACATGTTTGTATGAGAGCTATCATGTCACTCTCCTGTGGCATGGATAAGGGATCTAATCTCTCTTCAAACTGCAGAAAGTCCTGAATTTCTTTTAAAGTGCCAGAGAAGCATCACCAAACAGTAATCACAGAATTTTAACCAAGTATTTTCTGGATAGATAATCCATTTTCATCAAAGAGTAAATTCTAGAGTTAAATAAGNTTTTTTTTTTTTTTTTTAGCTAGCTCCATGTTATGGTTCTTCCCTGTGAAACTGATCTTTGCTGGAAACTGGATCTAGTCTTGACTGCATGTGAGAGCTGCAGTTATATGTTAAGGGGTGCTGGTTGGTTGGCTTCTTTTTTGGTAGAGAGGAGTTAAAATTTATATGTGGACCCAAGAAGAGGGTTTGGGAACCTCAAGATTGGTATGATAGGTGTAGATCCAGCTGATTAGTATTGCATTTTCCCATGGGGTTTTGTCCAGAATTCCTCATGAGTAACCTGAATCTCCATGCCTATGTAAGGTTTCAGTGCAGATTACTTCTTAATTCACATTAGCCTCAGTTCATAAGTGTTCCTAGTTGTTTTTTCTCTTCTTTTTTTTCCTTCTACTGTAGCACCTCATTCAACTTCCTAAAGTATTCTGCAACTTCCTTGGCTTTGGGAGAGGATACAGGTTGAAAATAAAATAAAAACTTTTTACAACTCATTTTGCACCTAGAGTAAACATGTTTCCCATTCTTGTTCCAGGGATATTTCTATATCTCCAGATTCTGATGCAGAGGAGCTCATAGCTATACAAGTACAGTCAATGAGAATAATTTTTGTAGGCTTTAAACACAGAAAAGTAGAGAAAAATGCATATAGAAACTAGTAAATAAAAAAAAATAAAAAAAAAGGAAACATTTTAAGACAGAATAATGCAAAGCTTTCAAAAGCATGAATTAAACCAACCTTTCACTGATTAGGCATTAGGATGAAAGTTTCCATGGGAACATATTATCTCATCAGTCTCTACTTCAGTGTTCCTTGTGTCCTCGATTGAAACAGCTGGAACTAGCTAAATTATGCCATTTTGTTTGTTCTCAATTGTATGAAACCTTTTTCCTTCTGTGTTTCAACTGCAACACCAAAAAGTCAGCGTCTCCTTTTTTCTGTCCTTTTTCTTTCTTGGCCACTGAATCTTTAATTATTTATACAAGTGGAATATCTCCAAGAAAAGTGAGGGAGAAAAAAAGAGAGGGAGTAAAATGAAGAGAAATTGTTTTAGCTTTGCTGGTGTGGAGTTGATCCCAGTCTTGAAATAAATATCAGCCTTTTTGGACTTGATTATTTACAAGTTAGGAAAAAAAAAGAGAGAAAAATTATGAACCTCTGATCAATAATTCAGGCTCCTCCATCTGTGAAAATGTTAGATTTGGCCTAATTTTTCTTATAAACAAAGACCATCATCTGCTCCAGAAAATAAAATCTGCAAAAATTCAGGTTTTGAAGGGGCACTTTTTCCCTGCCAAGATCTGATATATATTTTTTTTCCCACACAAATGCAATTAAAAAGCCAAACCAGGAAATTATAACAGAAAATCAGGCAGCTATCTTTCATCCCTGTTCTGGTAAAATGTCAGTTGCTTAGGGCTATGTTGTTGAAACACAGGTCAACAAGAAAGGAGTTGTTAGCTTTGCCAGGTTCTGCTATTCAGTGCCTAAATCCCTTTGGCACCATATGTTAGATACTTGATGCTGCTCTGGGAAGGAGACTCCGTATCAAGGGCTGAGATGGAGCTTGAAGGACAAGAAGTAACTTTAGCCTGTATCTTCTGTTCCAGAGAATTGATATCTCTTTCAAATTTAAAACAGTTCTGGTAAAACAGCTTCAGTAATTCTGCCCCTCCTAGGATTTTATTTCTTTAGAACTGCAGAGAGATGTGTGGGTGCAAATATATCTTATTGTTTGCAGGTCACCTGCAACTAATGAATTCATAGAGACCAGCTGCAGCACTGAGTGCTTTCTAAGACCTCAGCATTCAGACGTTTCAGGTGGTAAAGAGCTGAGGATTAGAACAACCTGAGGTTCAGGGATCTCATCATGTATCAGTCTGTAACCAAGGAATTGGTGATCTTCTGTCTTCTACATCAAAAGTAAGAGTTGGAATGCAATGGCATGCAGCTGATTTCTCCAGGTTTTGGGAGAGCTAAGTGCACAGGGGTGGGCAAATGTCAGGGAAAAGACCTGTGGGAAGGTGAGCTGGGAATGGAAGGAACATATGCCAGGCTGCAGACTTTCATATACAGTCTAGAAAATTGTGTTCAGAACTACGTCTATAGACTTCAGAAGGAGAAGAAATTTGCAAGGAAGGGAGCCTGGATCCACATTTTAGAAAAATTCAGCAGGAAAAAGTGGTTGAGGGAACTCCGAGAGGCCTCAAGTAGAAAATGCAAAATGGTACTGGTAAATACATCAGCCCCATGGCAAACCCTTTTTTGCATTTGGGTTCTTCCTTTTATTTCACAGAGGTCCAGGGAAAAAAAAAAAAAAACACCCACAAAACTACCAAGACAAATTTGATCAGAGTTTGTTTGGCAATTATTGTTTTCATATATGCGTGAAATTTCTGCTGGGAACTTCTCAGGGCAAGTTTGTGGCTAAATTATCATCATTTCTCTCCTAAAACCCCAAAAATGTTAATGATGGTTGGTGTAAAAACTTGTAACTTTAAAATTAGATTCATCCAGTAGAAATTACCTGAAAGTGAGTTCCCTGTGACAAGCAAACCAGAAATCTCATGAGAGCAGAATGGCAGTTTTCCCTCAAGAGTGAGAGTGGTGAATTCTGCTTTGCAACATCAGAATCAAACCCAGCTATCTGGTTCCAGAAGACAGGTGGGATATTTGTCCACCTGCCACAGATACATGTTTCTACTAAAGAGTAAACATAAGTGACATAGAGGACAAATCTATCATAAAGGGTTTGGGGAAAAGTTAAAAAAAAAGAAAAAGAAATAAATATAAACCAACAAGTTTTAGTGTTGCTCTTCTAGATTAAAAAAAAAATATATATATATATATATATAAAAGCCACATTGTGAAATGAAATTTAAATAGATGTGGACACTTGGACTACATCCAGCTTGCTGGAAAGGCCTCACAAGGCTTTGCTGAGCTGTGACTTATTTTAGAAAAGAGAAAACAATACATGTGTCCATTTCTGAAATGCTTTCGATGCCTTTATGGAGTGGCATTTGCAGTACAGGGTGGACAGAAACAGTCATATCCAAAGGCCAGGCAGTGTTTCCATGGTTGCTGAAGTTAGATGGAGTAAAGTGGCTGTGTCTGAGCACTAGGGTGCCTGAAGACCTGTGCTTGTCCTGAGACACCCCAAGGAGTGGTGGCTGGGCTGGGGAGGACAAAGAGAAGCCAACAAGTGGAGATAGGAAAGGATAAGCAGGATTATTTCCTGCAGCTTTCCACAGCTCTCCCTAGACATCAGGTTAGCCTCTGCACTCCCATCCTGCTCCGTGGAGGTGCAGTGACCACTGTCTGGAGTTGCTGTACCATGAGAAGAAAAGTGTATCATGTGGGTTAGAGCAACAAACCTGATCGAATTCCTCAAAGGGAGCTGTTCTTTCTGAGGCTTTCAATAACCTGTTGGGAAGATATTTTTTCCCTTTGTCTTTCCTTTCTATGTTCCTCATAATCTGAACAGCATTTTAAAGAGCATTGTGCAGACTGCTGAGAAAAGGTGAGAGGTTTTTCTCAGGGTGCCCCTTCCACCAGACCAGGGCAGACATTACCCTTGTTTCTTTGGTGGGGTGAGAGGAATGGATGGAGACCTGCCTTTCTCCTTCCCTTGCTGAGCC
Source organism: Sinosuthora webbiana (assembly GCA_013397395.1). NCBI lineage: Eukaryota > Metazoa > Chordata > Aves > Passeriformes > Sylviidae > Sinosuthora > Sinosuthora webbiana. Next base: position 730,107 of record VXBN01003342.1, on the reverse strand, counting down.
AGACTTGGTCACGCAGGGAAGAAAGAAAAAGAAACTTGCTTTTGGGATCAGGGGAGGAAGATGGGAATAACTCCTCTTTGCTTTTATTTCCAGCCTGAGATTAGCTAATTTCTGAGTGATGACGCTCCATTAGACTTTGGGGAATCAGCTGTCCAGCCCTACACTGCCAGAAAATCAGTCCTTTCACAACAATCAACCTATTTTAAATTCATCAGCAGCCAAATCCTGGGGAAAAGCTCTCTGTACATGTCTATATGTGTGTGAGATAGTTATGAAAGACCTGTCTTTGACCTCCTCACTTTCAGCAGAAGGTTATTGTCTTAAATAGCACATCCAGCTTGCAATTCCCTTTGATCCTCTGAAACTTCAGCTCAGCCACCTGATATAATTTTCATCCCCCTCTCCAACTCCTTGCAATCCCTCCTCCCCATCCACCTCCCCCCAAACATTCAAAGACATTATAGCAAGAACTAATTTTGTCTGGACTATTATTAGATCATGAGATCAGGGCAACATAGAGGTCGTAAAATGTTTCATTCTCTCAGAATGGCCATCGTGCCCCTATCAGGTACCATAACGTTAGGTTTGCTTATTGTGCAGATTGCTTGAGTTGCAAATTGCACATTATCCAGCTTAAACACCTGGCATTTACATTCATTATAACCCTGACACCCCCCCTTTATGGCCTCCCGTGAGGGTCTTCCAATTGGTCAGAAGCGCAAATGAATGTTTTATGATTATGATGAAAAATGTGAGGGGTTGTGTAGGGGAAAAAAAAAAGGAAAAATAAGAGAAAGGAAAAACAAGAATGAGATGTAGGCAGAGGAAGGGCCTTATAAAGCATTTTGGCAATGCAGAGCTTCTTGTCAGAAGTGTATAGTGATCTCTGCAGCTGGAAGAGGACTCGATGTAGCTGAACAAAGCTAAAGCAGAAATAAAGTAGTTTTCAGGAAGGGATAAAGATGCATCTTTATTGAAAGAAGGTTAAAGGTTTTGGCATCCTGACACTAAACAAAGAGTTGGAGGGAGGGGGTTATATTCCTGGTGGTGTTTTTTGTGATTTCAGGCCGGTACCTGCATATATTTCCATGCCTCAGTTTCCCTTTAAGCACTCATTAGGAGTGGATTTAGCAGCCACTCATTTAGCAGTGGATTTTCTCCTCCTCTTCTGCTCCCCATCTGTCTTAAGGCCTTTGCACTGGAACAATCCTTTCCCCAGCCCTTCCAGACTTTATGCTTTCCCTAAGGGGCACTTGGAGCCTTGCTGCTAACTGGAGTCACAACTAAATGCAGTTTTGAGATGTGTGACTGTAACACCCAAAGACCTATTCTTTCAGTGTTTTCCTGCCTCATTTGCTGGCATGAGGAAGGGTGATAGCTTTGAATTAGGAAGCTGCAAACTAAATGTATGAAGCCATTTACTGCACTAGTTCTTGGGCATTTCGATTTTTATTGGCTCCTTCGTTTCTGCTGTCAGTGGCTGCTGGGCCAGCTCTATCTCAAGAAGTCACACTGCATTCTGAACCTGGGTGTTATATTTTCTATTTTATTTCTCAGACAAGACCTAGTTCAACTACCCTAATGCTGTTATGCCTCAAGATTGTTTTTCAAGGGGCAGCAGAAGGTGGACAGAATTTCTCTTACCTCTGATGCCATCTTCAAAGTTGAGGAGGCTTGACTATAGTTTGGTTTTGGGTTTTTTTTTTTTTTTCCGGGAAAGCTGTAGATACTTTGCAATTGACTTCAGTGGAGCCAGAAATAAACAGGGTTTATTTCCTAGACTGTGGTCAGACAGAAAAGTTAGAAAAAACAGTCTCTCTCTTGTGGGACTTTCATAGCCTAACAAGAGCCTGGAAACTGCCTCTGGGTTTGCTAGTGCCATGTCTTCCCTCAGGAGGCACACAGAGATCATTCCNAAAAACCAAACAAACAAACAGGAAAAAAAAACCAAAAGAAAACGAAAAGTCTAAATGAGACTCCATGTCTCCAGAGATTGTTTCTGTGGCTTAAATTATTTTAATTAATAAATAAATAAATGGGATTGAAAGTTGCCTGGGAGAGAGACTGAGGTTCTGAGATATTTTTAACCCCTCAGTCCTCCCCCACAATGTTGTTTTGCTTCATCTCTGAGTGGGATCTGCTGGTTGCTGGGTGCTGTTGTGTGCATCTCAGTCTGGGCTAATGAGACTTTCATGTGATGGAAAGCTCAGAGCAAGGGCAAAGATAGATTTGACTATTGTGTTCAGGGCATGTGTGCATTGTAGGGTACCAGCTGGGCAAGGGAGGCTGATTTTAAGGGCTGGTTTTGTTACAGCCTCACAATTTAGAAACAATCAAGCAGCATACTGATAATGAGAGTTTTTAAATGCAGTCTTGGGGTCTGCACTAAAATGAACTGGTCAAATAGCAAATTGCTCTGCATTGCTTTCTCTCACATTGTTTGTGATAGTTCACTTTTCTTGATGTGCACTGAGCTCAGGGAAGCCACATGCCCAGCCTTAATCCATACAGTCATATAAGGAGTATTTGCCAAAAACTAACATGACATTTTGGATGGGTAGAAAAGACACTGCTGGAAAGCCTTCTGCCTCATCTCTTTGTGGAACATTGCAGACAGCAAGGCTTAGAACAGTGGGATAGATGTGGGCTGTTGTCCCTTACAAATGACATGTACCTTTCAGTAGCTTTGTAGTCCATGTGGTTCATAACCTATGATCTCTCTGACTAAAACAAAAATCTTGCTTGGTAGCAGTGGAGGATTCATGTCCTGAATAGAAGTGAACTCAAGCCCAAAAGGTGATTGAATCAGCAAGGAAGCCCAGTGACTTGTCCTATATGGTTGTCATCATATTGCAGCCTTCAAATCCACACATTTCTTAATCTTTTAAAATAACCCTTTAATTGAATTATCAGCCATTGATGAAAACATACCGTTTGCCAACTACAGGCATAATGAGACCAATTCTACAGTACTCTTAACATATCAGTTTTTTATGGCAAAATCCTATAACACTCAGTAGGAATGAAATCATCAGGATCTTATAAACAACTCTGAGAGGGCATATAATCCATTTGGTAATGTCTTGATCTCATGGATAGATAGCTCTGGTTATTTCAATACATCCTAGAGATTTTTCTAGGATCATATTCAGTTCAATCCTATAGACGTGTGGACACCCAGATTTCCTCTTTCCTGTATCTGTAGACAGCATGGATATCCATTATACACAAAATAGCTATGTAAGTGAAAAAAATTAACCCAAGGGAGGAGGGTGCCTTGTGTGTCACCAGTTACTTGAAAATTACACTTGTGTAATTTAAGCTTGCTAGAACTTCTTGATTGAACACACTGTCCATTTCTACCTCCATTTTTGATGTTACAGGACAAGTAACATCACTTAAAAAATAAAATAAAATCCACCTACCCCTTAAGTGGACTAAAATCCACTTAAGGGGTAAGTGCAGAATAAACTGAATTTCTTCCCAACTTTGTTCCCATTTGGTTGACTCATACCTGGAAGCATGAGGGTTATTTCCTTAGCACTTCTTATCCGAGACCGTGCAACTGTGGATGTTCTCATTATGCATATAAATGTCTAATCCTATTTGGAATTACAGTGAGGTCTCGGCTTTCGTGGAACCTGGTGGCAATTTGTTGCACAGGGTAATTATGCAGTGTAGTTAAAAAATAAATAAAAATCTTTTGTCGGCTTCAGATTCATTCCCCCTTCCAGCTTACTGAGACTCTACCTCAAACTGGTAATATATGCATATATATTTTATGCAGGGTTTTTCACAGAAAGACAGCTGATCATGATAATGGTTTCTTGGAAGAATGAGGATTTTGCTTTCTGATCTCACTAATTTCTTTCTAGACACCTATTTCTTTATATTTTGGGAATATGTTTTTGCCTCAATATCACTGCCGCATTAAAAAAAATAGATTTAGTTACACATTCAGTTTAGGTAACATGATCCTGGAGTTGCAAGTGATTAAATTAAAAAAAAATTTTTTTTGAAAGAATATGCAAAAAGGTCGATGCTGCTGAGCAGTGTATCTGGGAACATGATGGATCTTCTATCAGTAGGGGATGTTCACATGAAAATTGGATTGTGTTTTAAGATGAGCCGTATACCAGACAAGATAGAGGGACATGATGAAGACACTACAGTGTAAGATTCTGTGAGAGCGCTTTATATATGATGTTAGACTAAAAACTACAGCATCTCCCTGTATTTCTAGTGTCTTAATCTAGAAGAAATATTTATGCTTATTATTTTTAATTAATTTAAGCCTAATTCCAAGTTGTTGAGCCTTTTTTTTTTTTTTTTCCCCCAGTTGTTACTGGCTTGCAATTTTTTTGGCTGGCTATAGTTTTTTGGTCATATAACAATTTTTTAAAGTGTTGCAGAAGATATTGTTCAGAATATATTCCCCTTGAACTGAGTAGGATGTTATCAGATTTTAGGTTTTCTATAGGAAATGAGTCAATAAACCTGATGCTACAAAATAGAAAGTAAGATCTTTTCAGGGGGAGTTTTCACTATTCTTATAGGACTTGAGAAATGGGGTGTGAGTTTCTCTTGAATGTTATGATGTGGCTCAAAATATTTAGGGATGGCTGATAGTTTCCTGTTAAATTCTTACAGGTTGAGAAATGCGACAAAGATGGAGCCTGTGGAAGGAAGTGGAGTTCTTTTTGCCCTTAGTGATTTATGCTAGCTGACATCTTCAATTATAATTCAAATTTGCAATTTCCTCTTAATTGTTTTATAGAATCATTATCGTCAGGCTACCTTTTTCATGGCTACATGTAGGGCAGTTCTCTGACTCCAATCCTCTCTTTAAAGTTTGCCCTTTCTCAGCTGTACTCTTCCCTCGCTTTATCTGATTCCTGCCTTGGTATCTGCAAGGGGCTGGCATTGTGTGAAGCTACAGGAACAGTACAAAGTTGCCACTCATAAAACGATTTTCAAACATGAGAAGCATAACATTCAGTTTTCCTGTCCAGAGCTGCATCCTTAAGTTGGCATTGATAAATCAGCTCTTTATTTGATGTCACAGAAGCCAAGTCCAGGAAGATTTCCTGATGCTTCTGGAACTCCCCCTCTCCATCTGTGTGGTGGATAGACCTCTTCATGCAGTGAACCATGAAAGGGCTGCAGCACAGATGCTGGGGACAAGCACAGAGCTGGTGATGGAAACCAGCTCAAACTGGTGGGGCTGGGACACTTTACACTGGTTGAGGTCAGCAGGGAATGGAACACTTTGTTGGGGCTTGCATTTTGGACACATTCATCTCTTTTCTCCCAGAATTTCTTGGCACCCCCATATTTCCTTCTCCCTTCAAGAAAAAAAAAGAACAAAAACCAAACAAATAAAAAAACCTACCAAAAAAAAAAAATCAAAAAGAACCCTTCAAACTACCACAGTGATGTTATGTTCTGCCTCACCCTGTCCTCCTCCTTGCCCAACTAGATCATGCTGTGAGTCTGCAGAAGTTTAGCAATAATTAGTGCCAACCTCTAGCTGCTCACTGCTTGCTGGGAATCCGGGTTGTCAGCTCCGCCTGTCACAGGGCTGTGAGGAAATGAAGCATTGGGAGGCGCAGAGATGTGGGAAGGAGGAGGAGAGATGTCCCCGCGCTACAAGGCACATTGCTATTAAAGTGTCAGTTTTTTGGTTTACTGTTGCAGTTTGTGTGAAGAGTTTATGGATCAGCAGATAACAGTAATTATCACGGAGACTTTTCTGCTAAAGTGTAATCTAACCTTTTATAGTTTTGTAACACAGGGCATCCTTCTCCTCATTCCTCCCCCCACACCCTTTTTTTTTTTTTTTAAGAGCTTATTGGGTGATTTTATTATTTTATTTTTTATTTTTTATGGCCTTTAAATCATCAAAGTTGACACCAGACACCTTCACACAAAAAAAAAAGGATGCATAGATTAATTGAATGAGGGGGAGAATGGTAGGGTTTTATTAATAATACCAATCTAGAGACTTTATTGTAGCAAAACCCAGGAACAGATTAACTGCATTAAAAGAAAAGGGAGGGGGGAGTAGGGAAGAGTGAAAAAACTCAGAAATGTTAGTCAAGGTGAGATGCTGTCCTCAAATTTAAAGAACTTGAAAATGTATTGAATAATATTTAAGGCTTGCAAATACAGGTCCCAATCTGGAATCATACTGTCAAAGGCAATGCCTTTACTGTCAGTTGGGGAACAGAACAAGAAGACTTAACCCAAAAGTGACAGAGTGAAGAAAAATTGAAAAAAAGTAAAAACCATCACCAGCATTGCTAAAAAGCATAGAAAAATTACCACAAGGCAACTTTTAAACAGTTCTTTTAAAAGAAAAAAGAAGAAAAAAAAAAAAATCTTTGGGATAGTGTTGTAAACCTTGTTGGGGTGTCTTGTGCTTTTCTTTTGCTGAAACATAATTTTTTCAATGAAAATATCTGAAATACTTATAAAACATGGTGTGTCACTTTAACAAAGGGACAAAGATTTTCATTATTTTTATTTCAACCTCCAAAAACTTTGCTGTGCAAGCATTACAAAGAGGTCCTGATGGAGTTAAACTCTCACTTTATTACTTTTCCTCCCTGTCACCACTCCCACTTCCCCAGAAGAGCACAAAGGAAAGAAGTAGATCTAGAAATGAATAATGCAAGGAAGTAGAGGTGCATTTTCCTTTCCCTGCCCTTTGTGTTTTCCTTTGAAACACTTCAGAACTATAAACACAGGTGTTTATTTCATTTGTTCACTATTTCATAATATGGTAAAAATTATCCCAAGAAAGGAGTATTTATTTCTGTTTGTTTGAGTATATATTTTTGAGAAGCTACTGATTCACGATAGTAATGTGGCGGTTTGGAGACAACATGCCGATTATCAGAGCCCCAGTACAGTAAGGATGTTCAGACACTTAGGAGGAGCTGAGAGCTGCCCTAAATAGCTTTCATGTTCAACAGGGAAGGCTGGAAATATTTCATTTTGACATGGAAGGTTTATGCACAATGGGCAAGACACCACATCAGGATGACTCTTGCAGCATGAATGAGACTGACCATCTTAAAAACAGTCATGCCAAAGATGGTCAGGGAACAGCATGATCCACAACTATCTGAAACTCTTCAGATGTCAGAGAAAATCACAGCCTAGCTCAGTCAGTTCTTAGGGACCCTTAAGTCTCTGATGTCTTGGCAAACCACCACACTTGGTTTAATTTTTCATCACATTTCTAAAGAGGCAGACAATGGTGGTAAGGGTGAATGGTGTTTGATTGGAGAAGCATCTTTTATATCTTCTGCATGCAAGATGTTAAGCTCTTCCATTCATGTATAAGTTTTCTTCCTGTGATGCTGCCAGCACAGACTTAGGGCTTGGGGCAACTATTTACTCTTTTATTGGGGGAAAAGGAGAAGTAACTCAAAATGGGATATGTAGTCATTGGCGCCTTGTAAGAAGAAGCAATAATGAGTTACACAGAGGGAACTGAGTAGGAATTTGCGGAAACACCCAGGGTTAAATTGTTTCATGTTTAGGGCACCAGCAGGAGATTTGGGAGATCTAGTCCTTCTTTATCACAGTCCTTCCTTTACCTTTGTTCTTTGTTTCTATTTATAAAATAAGGGGATGTTTCAGAACAGACATATCTGGATTTTAATACTCTAAAGACCAAGGTTTCCCTGGACAGAAGAAGTCCATAGAGCAACTCAGGGACCTTCTCTATTTAGTATTTTCTCTTGTCTCCATGCTGGTAGGATTATAGGTTTCCAAAACTGTTCACTTGAGGTACAAAGTATCAACTCAAGTGTAATTTCCTGCAGGGACATCAGGGAAGAGTCATGAAAAGGGAATACTGAGACAAGGTATAGTCCCTGGAAGACCATATGGGGAGAAAAAACCTTGTTTAATTTACTTATTCTTAATGAAATATAATGGCACTGGGCAGCAATCAGTTTTCAGGGTATAAAACATGTCAGGGGGGATGTGCAGCATATTTTTGCTCCTGTCTGAGAAGTAGTGTGGGCAGGTACAGTCTTGGTGCAGAAAGCCATCACTGGTGCAAACCACTTACCATGTCCTTCCCATCATCTAAATGATGGGAAATGCCCTCAGTGTACAGATCTTCTCCTGGTGCTCAGCACAAACATGAACTCACCTTGGAGGAACATTAGGTGGCTAAGTGTAGTACATTCCTGGATGCTGCCAGGCATGTCACTTCTTTACCTGTTTTTCTCCTATTGTTCAAAAAGCTCTGGTTCATAAAAATAAAAATTAAAAAAAAAAAATAAATAAAGGGAAAAAAAAAAAAAAACACCACCAACCAAACAAACAAGTATCCCAGATTTTCACCTTCTTCCTTAAAGTACATGAGTCCAGCCTTTTTCATCCTAAAATGACAGAAGAATGGCAGGAACACTGAACATGAAATGTAACAGTTCACTTACCAGGAGAGCAGGCTCCTGGTGTTTGAGGTCTCTGAGAAGCCTCTGTCAAATAGTAGATGTGGCACTGGTGATCAGGCTTTGCTCTTGCTGGATTTAGCACAGTCAGAGGATTTGGACTGTTCTAGTCAACTGTGAAAACAAAGTTTCCTTTTTGTGTTTTGTTCTTAATCTGAGGAGAGAGGAAAATAAAATGCCAGTCTTCCAGATACACTGAAGGGCAGTTTTATTTATGTCATAATGGGAAATATTTTCATCCTACAGATCCTTCTCTGAATGCCTCAAATTTTGTTTTTATAATCTCTGTCCCCTTTCTCTGCCCTTTGGCAATATTGACTATTGTTTACCTAAGCCCTTCCTCAGTCACCTGAATATATGTTTCAAAGATTGAATTTCTTCCCCAGAAGTAACTCTATTCTATTTTCTCTAAAAACTGGAAGGAAATTGCTTCCAAGAGGGTATATGGCAGCTTGGATTGCAAAGGCTACCGGCATCTTCTTTCTCCAGCTCCACAATACGGAGCCAGAGATGCCATTATTGCTACTGGACTTTTCATTTCTGAAATTAACCATGTAACCAGAGGCAGTAGCTCATTTCATGGCTTTGCTGGGAAGCGAAGGAGCCAGGGACAGATATCCAGGCATTTTTACTTTGGCTGCAAATTGATTTTAGCTCTTGCTCTGGAGGTTGCAGCTGGCCTTTGGCATCTGGAAAAGCATTTGCTGAGGAGTATCCAGCACAAATTAAGGACTCTCAATTTTTTTCTTTGGACATTCTCTTTGCAGGAGAATTTTTTACTCTCAGAGAGTGCAAAGGAAGCGGGGGAGGGTGACTTCTCGGACCTCTTGTTCCCTTCCTCCAAAGCCACTTGCAAACCTTTCAGGTCCCTACAGCAGCCTTTTGGGGGAAAAGACTTTTGACCTCCTTTTTAGAACTGGAGACAACAGAGCTGCCTAGAGCTGATATCAGAGATGTAGTATAAATGCTCTTGTTTGTGGTTTGACGCTCACAGGGAGCCCAAAGGCCTCAGGCTTGATGATTGCAGATCTCAGAGGACTTTTGGAGGTGTTTGAGTTTAAGCACTGCAGTTTTGGAAGTTTTGTCCTATGAGATTGATGGGAGAAGACACAAAGCCTAGGAGTCTGGCTCTCCAGATGCCTCCCCTCAAACATCAGTTATGTTCTCTCTCTTCTGCTATGGTACAATCATAATGATTGTGACAGCCTACAGGGTTATGGAAAAGTGCAGGGATTTTCTTCTGATTTTGGCTAAGAGAAATTACATCTTGGGAAATCCAGTGGATTAAGCATGTTTTTAACCTCCATTTTAGAGACCTGTTATCAGGTGTGATATCTGCCAACAACAAAGAAATCAAAATCATTATTTTTTTTCCCCAGGAAAACTGTTTTCTTTGAAAGTTGATATTGGACAATAGAAAAATGAGTGAAAAAGAAAAGAATGGGGAAAAAAAAATCCTGAGAATCTGAAGGCTTTGCCCCAGAAATATTTTTAAATAAAAAAATCCATGACCAGAAGTTCCACGGCAGTTCTGTTTCCCACTGCTCTGAGGAATCTGTGATTTCAGCTGTTAAATGTTAAAATCAGGGAGATGTGAGCCCTGTAGTTTGCATCTTCCCTCTCATTGTCAACTCTCTTCTCTAGCCAGTGCAGGAAGCCATGCAGGCATTTTTCTGGCCAGGAAGGAGTATAATATTCTCTATATAAGCACAGTGGTTCAGCAACAACCCTCTGCAATAGCATTTAGGAGCTGGAAGCCCCTTTAAATACCAGTGCCTCTGAGGACCATTCAGTCTGCAAACAGCTGACAAACTAGTTAACTCCTGGTTTTGTGTTCTCAGGCATCCATTTAACACCCTTCTTTACACCTGAAGCAGCTAGAGCTTTGAGAAATGATCGCTTTCACCGTGCTGCTTCTGCCACTTCTCATACCCCATCATCCCTCCTAAATTTGGCATGAACTTAACCCCAGTGTCCAAAAGCTCACAGGTTTCTCCAAGACTGTTCACTTTACTGACCCCAGAGCAAATTCATTCTGGCATTGTTGCCTCATAGCGGGGCAGATTTTAGGCTTCCCAACTGATACACCCCAGAGGTTTTGTCTAACTCTGAGCTCAGCCTTCTGCCACCATCTCCACTAGCCCCTCTGGAAATTTCCCGAGAAACAGAGAATTCTTGCTGTTGATATTATTGGTGCCAAGAGTCTGGTTAATTCCTTCTGGCTTCAGGTCACTACTTCAGTTTGAAGAGCACTGGAAAATAGTATAGAATCTGTGAGTGTCCTGGAAAAGAATAGGCTTGTTAGTTTGGTTAGATAAACAAAGTTATTTGAATCCTTTTCTGCCAGCCTAAAACTTGCTGGAGACAGGTTTTATTAAAAGGGGAAAAAAAAAAACTTGTTTGTGTCTTTCAAGTGTCTTTTTGTAACAATACTATGCTGAGGAAAAAGGCTTTTCCATCACTCCACACCTCTTGATTAGTTTGGATTATCAATACATCCTGATTATCTACATGGAATTGCTTCAAGAATTATCAGAGGTGACATTAAATTGATTAAGCTAGTAAAGCTTTTCTTGCAATTAGATTCATCCTATTTCCAATTACCTAAGCACTTCCCTGGTATTTTATGTGTTAGAAGAGGAATCGCTGAGATTTTCTTGTGTGCTGGGTGCACTTTTCCCCCCTTTGTAGAGGAGTTTATCTCAGAAATAGAAAATCACAATTCAGTGCTGTGTTTCCAACAGTGAGAGGTCACTGCTTCCAGACCTTTCAATGAGAGGGGCAGAGTTGAAAAAAATACCAGCTCCAAGTCAAAGTTGTAGAACACAGTCAAAGGTATCTTTTGACAAATCCAATTTCCCTATGGTCTTTTCAGTAATTTCTTCTTGGAAAACGCACCAGTCTCCAGGCTTTCTGGTACAATGTTTGAAGATGGTCACTGCTGCTTCACACCAGAGAAGGTCTGTGTTTGACTTCCTGGTTTATGATGCAGGAGGTTTCTGGCTGCTCCCAGAACAGTGATTCCGTGTCAACCACCCTTTTCTGACTCTGCTGTGCCATCCATAAAACATGGGCAGCAACATTCCCAATGCTTCCATGCTTTAATCTGGTCCCTCTTGACAATAGTTCTTTGACTTCAGAGGAGCTGTACTGATTTACACCAGCAGAAATTCTGCCTTGGAAAGTTTTTGATGTGTTTTCCGGCTCTGTGGGTGAAGAACATGCTAAGTTTCCCTGAAATTAAAGGTAAGGGTGACTAGTTGGCTGTGTAAGAGCAGAGTTCTTGTGAGATGCCCTTCTCAAAGGGAGAAGAGCAAGCTGTTTTGCCACAACCCCATGCTGTGTGTCTCGTGTACAAAACAGGACCTGATAGAGTGAGATGCTTCTCAGCTGCAGTGAGAGAAGAGGAAGAGCAGTCTAAGCAGTAGGAGGGAATCTTCACAACAGCTTTAAAGGAAACACATTTGAAATATAATGAAAGGTCTTATTGGGCTGTAAAAAAATAGAGAAAGGGAGAGGAAACAGCAACCAACCCTGCTGTTGTATTGTCTTGTTAACAGTGTGTCACCAAATTTAGCAGAAGGAAGCTTCTCCCACACATCTCCCCTCACACAACTGCAACTGTCACAACCTCCCGAGATCTGAAGCACAGCTTTGATCCTGTGCAGCTCTGCCCCAGTTCTGCAGCACACAGAAAAGAGAAGAAAGGGGAATCACCTAGCAGATTTTCTGGGGGAACGAAGAACACCGTTGGCAAGACAGGGTTAATTGCCATGACAACAGCACTTCCCCAGCATCTTTCCAGTTTCTGTCAGAAGGGCCCCCCTCCTCATGTCCTCCTCCCCTCGCTGCATGTGTTGTGTTAATCTAATTTGTTCAGCTCAGTGGCTAAACAAATAACTGCAAACCTGGTGCTCATTCAGATGCATGGCAAGAGGGGGCAGCTCTCCAAAATGATATTTACTTGGTTATCTGATGATACACAAGTTGTATAAGAAAGGACAAGGCCTGGGAAGGGAGCAGACGGAGAGCAAGGTGAGATAAAAGTGAAGGGGCTCCTTAAGTGCCGCTGATTTGTGACTGTGTCCTGCTGCGGTTGGGCAGATTGTACAGAGCAAAGCTGGTCACTAGAGCATGATGTGGAAAGGCTGTAGAGAAAATCTGCTTCCAAGGATTTCCACTGAAGTCCCAGCAGCAACTGACAAAACTGATAGAGAAAAAGAGAAAGGTTTTTTTTCAATCACTGGGTCCCAGAACAGTTCTTAGAACAAAATCTGTTCTAGTCAAGATCTGAGTCTCTTTGTAAGATGCCTGATCCAAAGAAGGGTGTGGACTTCTCAATTTATTTCCTCATTTCCTCATGATTATGCTTGTGCCCATGAAACCTGATTCCCTTCTCTCCCAGGATTGTGTTCTCAGCTACCCTCAGGAATGCTTAGCTTTTCACAACTGTGTCATTTTACTTCCCTAAAATTTGAGAAATCTCTATGAAAGAAAAGGGTTTCTTCCCCAAAAAATGCTCTTTACCTTGATTTGCAGAGAACATACAATTATTAGATTTATCTCAGAAAATTAGAAGTGAGCTACTGGGTCCCATACCTGCACATGGCTCAACCAGTCAGTGACCATATATCTTACGCTCAGTGCATCTTTTCTAAGGTATAATGTTGCCTTTTGGATAGGGCAGTTCCCTCCTAGGAAGCAAGGCAGAGAAATACACGGAGGTGCAGGACATAGAATGGGGCATCTACATGCAAAAGCTGTCTTGCAAATTGCTGAGTGCATTGAGCATGTTTCCAGTGTGGAGGGTGCAGGCAGCTCCTCACTTCTCCAAAGTCTCTTCTATGTATTTATTTGAAGCAAGGCTTTTGCCAGTGGACATGAATTTCCACATAGATTCCATTGAGCCAGTTGTATTTCCAACCAGACTGGGGAGCCATACTTGTAACCCAGCCATGCTTAGATTTCAAATGATTTTCCCATTATGTCTGTGCTCCCTGGGTTCAGGGCAATTTCAGGGACAGGGAACAAAACCCTGAGAGTGCCCTACTCTGCGACCTCTGCATCAGCTGTCTGCACTTTCTGAGCATCTGTTTCTCCTGCTAGCACTGCCTGCTATGTGCATTTTGCTGGGGTCCCAACAGGTGTTGCAGCACAGTCTTATGTATTATTAGCAGCAAATAGCAGACCACTGCTGGAAAATGCTAAATATGTTTTGTTTTCCTTAGCTTCACCAAGCGGAAGGAACACCTATTAACTCAGGTCTGTTCAGACCTGTAGGCAAGGACTTTCCTAATTTAATGTGAAATCATCTCCAGTAAAAATGATAGCCTGTTAAAAACACTACACATGCCTGTAAGATTCAATGCCTCTCTTGGGGCTAACATGTCCACACTGTTACAGAAGTCTCACATTTTAACAACAGGATCATCCATTCTGTCATTTTTGAAGAAAATGAAAAAGCTGAAAAAATTTTTGGCCTTGGAATGGTTATTTTTTGGTGCTTGTGGTTTGGTTTTTAGCTTCCAGAATTAGAGCAGTGCTCTCTGAGAACTTACTTTGTTTAGAGGTAAGTCTGTTTTCAGGGGAATGAACACTGGTATGATACTTCAGCAGTCCTCCTTTCCTCCTCTCAGCAGTTTCACGTTGTTTTTTCAATGTCTCGTCTTTCAGTATTTCACAAATTATGAGAGATTTGAGGAAGATACAAAAACTTTTTTGCAAACCTCCTACTCCCATTCCTTCTTTGCATCATGGGATTTTCCATCTTTGGGTTCATATAGAGAGTGGTGACCAAAACATCAACATGCTAATCTCAGAGCCCCAGGCCATTTTCCTTACTGTTGCTAAAGAACACAGCCCTGCTGGCTGTGCCCTGAAGCTCTTATAGCAAGGAGCTGAATTTTGATACTCTCTTTCCTTCTCTTGCCCTTTTTTTTTTTTTTTTCCTGCCTTATTTTATAATTATATTTATTTGAAATTGAATTTTAAAGGTTCAGTCCCCAAAGCAGTGAGATGTAATTTCTGGTGGATATTAAAACTGTATAAAACTGCTCATATATCCCCTCATGAAGAACAGCTGGTACTCAGAGTGGAGGAGAGAGAAAGAGACTGACTACCCTTTTTGCCATGCAAAAAACCCAATAATGATAAATGAAATCTTATTATTTTCCTTCGGAAAAGAAAAAAAAAAACAAAACAAACCAAAATAAGACCGAAGTTAAATGAAGGATAAAAGTTTTCTGTGTAGGTTATAAACAGATATTCAACCATATAATTTAAAGTATTGCCATTGAATTCAGTACCATGGTGCTGCCTTGTGCTGGTGGAAGGTCTAGCACAGAACAGCTCAAGCTGTTTCTGTCTGAGAGTGCAAGCTAAGAGACAGCCATGGGGCCTCACTGTACGTTTTACAGTGGAATTCAAGACCAGATTTCTATCCAGGGTCCAGATTGTGATGCCTGTATTTTTAGTTCATCTCTTCCTCAAAGAAGAATTGAAACAAAAGGATGCAAATAAAACTGTATTGTGTTAACCTGCATGGAGATGACAATAAGGCCTAGGGTTTACACAGAGACAAAATAGACAAGAACATGAAATACTAGAACAGAGAAAATCAGTGGTGGTTTTAATTTGATCTACCTTTAAGTGCATTCAGTGTAGGCTTCTATTTCTCAGTTTCCTTCATAGGTAATGGAGAGGTAGGAAAGACAGATGGGGAGTCTTAGGGCAAGACTCGTGTTGGTCTTGAACAGATACCTGTGTGTAGCTGGATAAATTGCATTCCAGACTGGTGGGGCTCTTGGTTCTGTCCCCAGTGGCTGTGAAGAGAACCATGGATGAGAGCTGCACAGGCTGTGCACTCTCGTTGCTGACAGGTAATTACATTGGCTGATACAGCCAGTGACCTGCTCCATGTTCCAGTGGCAGAGACAAGAAAGGAGCTCAGGTCTCTTGAATTTGAATCTTGTGTTCATCCTTCACCTCCTTCAACAATGGGGAAATTATTTTTCCGATTTCCTGTACATTTGTCTATACAGATGCATAGTTTTGGCATTTTTCCCCATTTCTATTGCTTTCCAGCTAATGAGACTCTATTTTCACTGAGAAAGCAATAGAAGAACAAAAGTGGCCTCAGTGGCTGAATACCCCATTAGTGTAAGGGCTGAAACATCTCCACTGGCCTTAGTGGGCCAGGGGGCCATGAACATGACTTGGAAAGGACAGATTCCTAGAAGGCTGTGCAGAGGCTATTCACCTGATCAATAATTCATTAGGTACAATTTGTAAATAACTGAGTGGAAAATATCCTTTCTTTTCTTCTAATCATCCCAACTAATCTGCTGATCCAGAGAACAGACAGGTTGACGGGGAATGTTATCTCACACTCCAAATGTAGGAGGAAGAGGTCAGGCTTCTTTTTCAAGTCTCACCTCATGGACTTTGGATGTATTTTAGTCCAGGTGGTGTTATTTGAGCCACTCATTTGGCTCCAACCGCAGCCTGATCTCCTTGACAAAATGCTCCCAAATCACTGAAAAACTTTTTTTTTCTTTTTTTTTT